>CM060429.1:42412854-43002854 GCA_030545235.1 Helianthus tuberosus
TCGTACATCGTTTCTCTTGGAAGAAACGGGTACTTAGGATTTTCGTGGAAACGCAAGAGATTATACAAGGGAAGAAATTTGGAAGTAGTCTGTTCTTCAAGGAATGCGGTTCCTTGATTGTCGGTATTGTATGGGATATGTTTATACATGCAACCACATAAACATATTGAAATGTAAATGAAAGATTTATTTATAAACAACAATAACAACAACTGTTTCATAGATTGTGATAAAAGAAAATAATACACAAGGCTCGATTATTTTCTAAACAGCGTTATCTTCTGTCGGTCAGATACTCATCCCTGCGCTGGATTTGCATCAGCAAGTCTTGGGCAATTTCTACTAAAATGGCCCATCTCGCCACAGTTGTAGCAAGATCCCAGTGGGAGACGAGCTTGAGCAGGATTGTCGTTAATCTGATTTGGTGCTGCTGCTGTTGGGCAAACCCTCGCTGTATGACCTATAAGTCCGCAAACTTGGCATGTGCGGCACTTCACACCATCACGATGATGTAGGCCACATTGGTTGCACATGGGTGCAGTTCCTTTGTAGGGTTTCCTGGCAGGGGGTTGAGCTGGTTGGTTGGGGACGGCTTGATCATTGTGAGCGACCACGGCGAAGTTCTGAGAAGCCTTTCGCTTCTTTGACTTCTTAGAGGATCCAGTCTGTTCATCCATGGTCTTTGATTCCTCGATTGGTTTCGATTCCTCGACCAGTTTCTTGTCACCCTTTCGGAAAAGCTTACGTTTCCTGATCTGCGATTCAGTCAAGGTTGCAGATAACTCAATGGCCTGCCTAATAGTAGTAGGGTTGCTACCAGTCAAAATGTCTTGTATTGAGTCGGGAAGGCCATCAATGTACTTTTCGATCGCCTTATCCAAAGGCGTGACCATGTTTGGGCATAACAGACTTAACTCCTCATAACGGTCCGTGTAGGCTCGATGCTCACCGCTGTCTTGCTTAAGATCATCAAATTCCCTTTCCAAAGCCCTGATCTCATGACGAGGACAAAACTCCTTCATCATGAGAGCCCTAAGTTCGGCCCATGTCTGTGCTAGAGCAACTTCTGCACCACGATCTCTCATAACCCCATTCCACCACGTAAGGGCTCTCTTCTGGAACACACTCGAAGCAAACTCGACCTTGCGATTGTCAGGACACTGCACATGGCGGAAAGTATTCTCAATGCTCTCGAACCATTGAAGAAGCCCAGTCGCTCCCTCAGAACCACTAAACTTGAGTGGTTTCGCCGAGTTAAAACTCTTGAAATTGCATGGACCATTGTTGTTGTTGTTGGCTTGATTCCATTGAGCAAAGAGGTTTGGGAATTGAGCAGCCATTTGCTGCGCAATGATTTCTGCCAATTCGGCAGTCGCTATCTGGCTTTCGCGTCGAGGAGGCATTCTAAAAGAGGAAACATGAAATGAAACGAGTGAGAGGATTAGACGAAAAGAATGAGATGAAACAAATATGATGGAAGCAAGGATAGTGGTCATTTGTTTGTTACTACAAAGCAACAAACGACCCGGTGAAAGGTAAATAGGTCAAAAATAATGTATTGCGAAGATATGCTCGCCTATAAGTGAACACTCATCCCAAGAATTCCCAGGTAAGCACAACTGGTCTCGCGTCTGATGAGATGTATACGAAGTGCTTGCCTAGACAGAAAACCCAGAATACAGGCATTCACCCTTCCAGTTTGCATGTGTTCACATTATTTAAAACCCAAAACCTTGACGAGATTTTGAAAACTCAAAGGGGTTCAAAACCATATAACAGAGGGTTCAAAACCTAGTAATCAATCATCTTAGAACAGATGATTAGTTTTCAAAGCGGTTTTGAAATTTATGTTCTTGTTGTGGTCGTCGCCTAAGGATAGGTGACGGTATTGTTTCATGACTAAACGCAAGTAAACTCGCGTTAGGGTCCTAAGAAAGTTATAGACTAGGTCAAAGCATTACTAATAACCTAATTCCCTATAACCATTGGCTCTGATACCATCTTTTCTGTCACACCCCGACCACGTGGAACATACAAAATGTGGCGGAAACATCGGGGAGTGTTGTAACAGAATTAATTGTTTCAAATCCATGGCAATTGAAGTTTCGTTTTATTGATTAAAAGTGTTACAATGTCTTATCAAACTATGAAATACAACATAATTAACTAGTCTTGCATCTTTTATTGTCACTAAAGCCCAAGTCTGCCTATGTGTATCTTGATCATCTTATGCAACAGTTCCTGAAAAACACATGTGAAAATAGGTACGTCAGCATAAAAATGCCTGTGAGATACATAGGTTTTGTGAAAATAGGTTCCATGACTTATGTTTGAGAAAATGTTTAGTCATGAACCTTGTAATTTGCTTTGTTTTGTAAATCATTTGAAAAACAATGAGTTCAGATGATATGTATAAATAAATGAATAATGTATGGTTAAATGAATAACCATAGTAAAATGGGTTTGTATAAGATAAGTTGTTTGTAAAACAATGTCTTGTGAAAAGTATGTTATTTGTATAAAATGTTATATGTATCAAACTGAAATGATTCAAATAACGCTACAATATGTAATACCATACAAACACTTATATATAGGAAGTACCAGCGGCGTATCCACCATGCTTGTATCATATTACACACGCATCGTTACTTAATCACTTAATCAAACCAAACAATGTCAAAATGTCTATGTCAAATATCCATGTCAAATGTCTATGTCAAATATCCATGTCAAATGTCTATGTCAAAATGTCATGTATGGCAAGTGAAATGTCTCAACTAAACCATATGCACAAAAACAAAGTATTGAAGTAAAACTTGGTTTAAATCAAAGTTATGTTTTGTGGGAAATGCATGATCAAATGTCAATCATGTTAAAATGTCTATGCCGAAATGTCTATGTCAAATACGGTTCACACGGTTCACAGATACAAACGGTTCACAGATATCAACGGATCACAGTCAAATGATTACAACGGTTCAATATGTAGTATAATGTGTTCATATGCTGGATAAGCATATGCAACAGAAAAGCAACGTAAAACAATGTACTAAGTACGCACACAATGGGCATACATAGCATGAAATGTAATGTAGAACGATGTACTAAGTATGCACACAATGGGCATACATAGCATAAAATGTAATGTAAAACAATGTACTAAGTACGCACACAATGGGCATACATAGCATGAAATGTAATGAAATCATGTACTATAATGTACTAACAAACATAGTCGGTATATGATGTGAAAACAGGAAAGCATGAAAGTAACAAGTAGGCACATGTGTTCCACCCCAAAACAGTTTGGAAAACAGTAAAAGAGGGGTCTATGTACTCACCTGAGATTGCTTAGTAGTCCTTGAGTAACAACTAAACAATGCTAGAGATCGCGGATATCAAACGGCACCTAGTATAGGTAACTATGTTAATAAACCGGACCTAGATCGGAAGATTGAGTAGCATTAGGGTTTGTAAACCAAACGAGTGTAGAGACTCGTGTCATTTGGTTTAACAAAGCCTACATACTAAATGAAACTTAACCTGAGTGATTTCGACCCATTACGACACGTTTAGGTAGCTTATGCTACTTTAACGCATCGTTCGCGTGAAACGCGTTCGGACCGCCTAACTAGTCCTATGACAAGTGTTATATGCCTTAAACATGTTACATAATCAGTTATGTGACAAAGGTTTAGGTTACATATGCTTAATTACCAATTATACATGAAAAGGGTATTCTGGTAATTTACCTAAGGCATATAAACTACCTATCATACAACTACTTAAACGATGTGACCATAGGGTATAACCTCGGAAGGTTATTCCCTACCTACTATGGTCACCTAATGTGTTTGGTCGGATCCTAATGATCGACCAAACTGGGTCGGGTTCGAGGTATAAGCGATTTATCAGATCGCTTACCCTACGACCCTAGACAACGTGGTAATCAGTAGGCATAGTCCCAAGGGACTATGACCATCGTGATTACAATCACGTTGCGAAGTTCAAACGAACTTCGCATTGACCATTACTGGTCAATGCTGAAAGTCAAACAAAGTTTGACTTTCTGACTCGAAAAGCAGTAAAATAAGGAAAAGAACGAAAGAATACTTACCCAGGGTCCCCGAATGCTAACCCAGATCAAAATAGCTCAGGTATGAAACGAAGGTTCCAACTTAGAGTCTTTTCAATCAGATTTGTGGGTTTTTAAGCCAAAGGGGGGTGGGTATTTATAGATAAAGTAGAGCCGCTAGGATCGTTTCTTGAATATCGTGCCATGATCCGAGCCGTACACTTGTCACAAAGGTTATGGAGCCACATATGCTCCTACTCTTAGTGATTAAGCAAGTTGCAAACATGTGGTTGTGGTTAAATCTGCTGAAAACAGGCTGTTAAGTACTCTGCATCTGGTCTGAACTTGCTTTACGGACCTCAAAGCTGCCAATGTTGAGGTCCGTAAGGTAACAACTTTGGCAGATTTACAGTTTTGGTCCCTGCAATGCAATCAGCCCATTTTTGACACGTTTAAGGCCCTTTAACCCCATTTCAAAGCTCTAAAATGAAGTTAAAGTATAGGGAACTTAAAACATGCTCAAAAATATCTCGGATGTCGGTTCGTTTAGCCGTACGAACGCGATGTTCGCTTAATTACGACGGAATGCGCATAAGTGCGAAAAACGATCCAAATGACGCGACGAATGGGTTTTTCTTAAGGCGAACACTAAAATATAATGTAGTCATGCTCACATAAATTTTTGGATGTCCGGATGTATTCAGAACGTAAGTTATGCGCGAAAATGCAAACTTGTGCACTTTTTGACACTTTTAGTCCCTGAATGACCCAAAAGTTTATTTTAGCACACCGAACCCCTCAAAGCCTATTTCTAAGCTATGTAAAGGATATTTATGGTATGTTTAACTTATGGTCATGTTCCGGAAGGTCTGTTACAGTTCAAATTGGCATACTTTCGCAGTTTGTCAACTTTAGTCCCTGTAAGCGATTTAACTTTGATTTCACCACACCAAACCTTCCAAAACTTATATCTAAGTTATGTATAGGTTATTTAAGGTATGTTAAGCCTATTTCACTATTCCGGAGTGTTCGTTGCATTAAACTGGTTATATTTACGCCTCAGTGCGCGTATAACCTTCCAGAAAGCGATATAGTGTTTGAAATCGAATAAGAATTGATATGTGTAAACGATACACATATTTTTACAAATCCCAAGTATGAAATACAATATTTCACTGGTTGGGCATTTGTTTGATGGTTGAAATGACACAGGTGTTACACAGACCAGTAACAAAATCCATGGAAATTTGCTCCCATTTCCATTGTGGTATCTCTGGTGCCCGATGGTTTCTGATATTCAGTCTTGACTATCGCACAAGACAAACATTTGCTAACGTAAGTTGCTATGTGAGCTTTCATGCTAGGCCACCAATACGTAGTTCTGAGATCGTGGTACATCATATCTGAATCGGGGTGTACCGAGTAACGAGACTTATGCGCTTCATCCTTCACAAGCTCGTGTAAGTTTCATTAGTGTGGGACCCAGATGCATCCTGTTACCTAATAGGCGCCGTCTTCCTTTTGTTCTAATCATTGCCTTGAGCCGCGTAGAGCTTCAGCCCTAACGTTTTCTGGTTTCAATGCTTCTACCTGAGCATCTCGTATCTGTGCAGGAAGACTAGACTGGATAGTGAGTTGTAATGCTCGCACACGCCTAGGTGTGGTATCTTTTCGACTGAGGGCGTCAGCCACAACATTGGCTTTGCCCGGATGGTACTTGATGGCACATTCGTAATCATTCAATAGCTCGACCCATCGACGTTGACGCATGTTTAACTCCTTTTGCTTGAAGATATGCTCGAGACTCCTGTGATCGGTGTAGATGGTGCACTTGGTACCGTACAGGTAATGTCTCCATATCTTAAGTGCGAAAACAACAGCTCCCAGCTCTAGATCATGCGTAGTGTAATTCCTTTCATGAACTTTAAGTTGGCGCGAGGCGTAAGCAATGACTTTATCCCGTTGCATCAATACACAACCAAGACCCTGAATTGATGCGTCACAAAAGACCACAAAAATCGTCTGTGCCCTCTGGCAATGAGAGAATAGGTGCGCTGCAGAGCCTATCCTTTAAGTGCTGAAATGTTGATTCCTGTGCATTACTCCAATGATAGGTGACGCCTTTCTGCGTTAGCAAAGTGAGAGGTTGCGCAATCTTGGAAAAATCCTTGATGAACCTCCTGTAGTAGCCTGCCAAGCCCAAGAATTGGCGAATTTCCGTTGGCGTGCGAGGTGCAGGCCAGTTCTTAATCGAATCTAACTTGGATGGATCAACATGAATCCCATCCTTGTTTACCACGTGGCCTAGAAAGTGGACTTCACGAAGCCAGAAGTCGCATTTTGAAAACTTAGCGTACAACTGCTCTGCTCGAAGTAGTTCCAAAATAAGTCGTAGATGTTGCTCGTGTTCCTCCTGACTCTTAGAATAGATCAGGATGTCATTAATGAAGGCAATAACAAATTTGTCCAGGTAAGGCTCGCACACTCTATTCATAAGGTCCACGAAAACCGTAGGTGCGTTTGTCAATCCAAAAGGCATAACCAGGAACTCGTAATGTCCATACCGAGTCCTGAACACTGTCTTAGAGATGTCCTCGTCGCGGACTCTTAGTTGATGGTAGCCTGACCTCCAGTCAATCTTCGAGTAGTAGCTCGACCCTTGCAATTGGTCGAACAAGTCGTCAATGCGTGGAAGAGGATAGCGATTCTTCACGGTCACTTTGTTGAGTTCACGGTAGTCTATGCACATACGGAAGGTACCGTCTTTCTTCTTTACAAATAACACTGGAGCCCCCCAGGGCGAAGAGCTAGGACGAATGAAACCCTTTTCCAAGAGTTCTTGCAATTGCTTAGACAGTTCTTCCAGTTCGGTTAGAGCTAAGCGATAAGGTGCTTGAGCTATGGGTGCAGCTCCAGGAACTAGCTCGATCTGAAATTCGACCTGGCGATGAGGCGGTAGACCAGGTAATTCCTCAGGAAACACTTGAGGAAAGTCGCGTACAACTAGAATGTCCTCTATCTTTTTCTCTTCCGTCGATGCATCAGTAACGAGTGCTAAAATAGCAGTGTGGCCCTTACGCAAACACTTCTGGGCCTTCAGAAAGGAGATGATGCCCACCACAGCACCACTCTTGTCGCCTTGAATATCGAGAGGTTCTCCACCAGCACGAGGAGTGCGGACGATCTGTTCTTGTTGGACCGTTGTATGACCCTAAACCGTCAGTAAAAGTAGTTCATCTTTGCGTACGAAGGCGGAATCAACGTAAACAAAGTCATAACAGCTTTAGTCCTTTTAATCTTTCTTTTCTGATTAATTTGAGTGCTTATACAATGTTTTCTGATACAAATCCGTCAGCACTTCGTCACACATACAATGACAACTCTCTGCACTTCAAATGATCAACACACCTATATATAGAGTGCTTGATTTCGCTTGAGACAGTCTGAAGCGAAATCATCACATCTTGATTTCGCTTCAAGCATTCACATAACCTTTCAAGCGAAATCTCATGATTAAACCTTAAAAACCCTAACTTAAACCCTATTGTGTGATCATTCAAACAATCCTAGACACAAGACTTGATAATGACGTAATCAGCAGACATTTAGTGTACCAACAGACTCCCCCTTGGATGTTGATGAAGTCTTTGGCTTCAAGTCTTTGTCTTTAACAATCTTCAAACATTGTAAAAACTCTCATTAATCTGTAAACTTTAAACTTCAATCTTCCCTTTGACTGTTGATCCAGACTCCCCCTTTCACAGACTCCCCCTCTCAATATGCTAGAATCTGAGATATCTGGTTCAAGCTTTTTCAATTAGCTTCCGTTGGGAATAATGAAGATCAAGCCTGTTACTCAACCAGCAAACATAACCATTCTATCTTTTCAACATTAAAACACAAACTCAATCAGCTTTAACAATCCACTCAAGTATTCAGGTCCAAGTTAATGACCCTGATTACTCAATTAATCTACCAAGTCCAAATTAATGACCTTGGTTGATCTTTTGACGAATCAAAACTGATTTTAAAACAACAATTTCAATATATTCTGAAAATAACAAGTATCAAGTTAATGAACTTGTTTTTGTTATTTCAAATAATTCAAACTTCTTCAAAGTAAGCTCTCCTCATTCTTCAGTTCAGAATCTCCTGCATCTGCTTCAAACATCTGAGAATCCAACAATCAACTTTCCACTTTGGTTTGTCTAATATAAAGCAGAAATAATTTTTTTTTTTTTTTTTTTTTTTATCAAAGTATTCTAAACTAAGAAATGAAATACAGAAAACTTAAATTGCAGAAAGTAAACAAAGTAAACTATTTACAAACATATTTTTGTGAGCGTGTCAGGGAATCATATCAACTTTTCAGACAAATCACAAGTACCGTTAAGCTACAATACATACTCAGACTTAAACAATTTACCTCGATTGTCGATATACTGATCCATCTTAAATTTCCACACAAATTTCAACTTATTCAGGATACGATTTAGATGAATTAAGAACTTAGATCATTCATGTGTCCCACCTCTTGAATATACTCCCGTATCCAGAATCTCAATAATCAGTCTTACAGGTGAGAATACTACAATGATATCTGTATATAATTTAGGTATGCGAGGACCAAGGGATCTCAGATCGATACTTCCGTATACGCAGAGAGATATTAGCTTCGACTTTTCGGTGTGTCCCCTTTAGAGGATCTTTTTGCTTACAACAGCAGCATATATCAATTTTATTGTTTCAGCATGCTGAGGGTTTAATGTTGTGTTTCAAGCATTTAAGCAAGTATTAGCCAGGGACTAGGTCAGAACCACCGTTCAGCAGAAGTCCCGGAATAATACCCCAGACATCATAGAGTATAAAGACCTAGTATATCAGATTACGAGACCTTTCAAACGAGATTTCAGGGGTTACCTATATATCCAAGTAGTGTTCCCCACGAATTCACAAGTTTGAAGTTTAGGTTTATATCCCGAATAAATCTACTAAATGTACGAAAACCTATCGACACATCATTAGTAAGATTGTTTAACTCTTTTTATACTTTTCAAATCTTTAGCATACTGTGATCGTCTAGCTGATGTACTATCATTTTCCCTATATACACAAGCTCTTTTTCATTTTTTATCATGTTTTTGTATTTTTGCATTTTTTACTGTTTTTGTATTTTCAGAAAACATAACTATGTACAAACATCTACTCCCCCTAAATACCAAAACAAGTAAAAATTCGACAAACCATTGCAGATTGTTTCTCGTCTTCATCCGCAACAGTACCCTCATCAACGCCAATTATGCCATCCGACACCGACAAAAGCTTCATACCATTCAGTTTTAACAAATATTTAAACCGATTTTTATCAAAAGCTTTGGTATGTAAATCAGCTTTCTGTTCATCTGTGTGGATTTTTTCAATTCGTATCAACTTTTTCTCAAAGCAATCACGAATAAAGTGATGACGAATTTCTATGTGTTTAGTTTTAGCGTGATGTACTGGATTTTTAGTTATATTAATTGCGGCCTCATTATCAACAAAAAGAGGTGTGTTAAGAAACTGCAAACCGTAGTCGCGCATCTGTTGCTGTATCCACAAGATCTGAGAGCAGCAACTGCTAGCAGAAACGTACTCCGCTTCACAAGTAGATAACGCCACAGACGTTTGTTTCTTACACTGCCAGGTAACCAATCTAGGACCAAAAAACTGGCATCCTGCAGTTGTTGATTTTGAATTGACTTTGCAGCATCCGAAATCCGAATCGGAATACCCTTCGAGCGTAAAATCGCCTTTTCTAGGATACCACAACCCCAATGAAGGAGTTCCTTTCAGGTAGCGCAATATCCTCTTCACAATAATCATGTGCGATGCTCTCGGGTTAGACTGAAATCTTGCTGCGAGGCACGTTGGGTACATGATATCAGGACGTGAAGCAGTCAGGTACATTAAAGAACCTATCATGGATCGGTAAAACGTCTCATCAGCCCTGTCTCCGGTGAGATCTGGATGAATCCCATGATTTGTTGCAAGTGGGGTAGCAGCTGGAGTAGAACTCAACATCCCAAATTTCTCTAGAATATCATGAACGTACTTTGACTGATGAATGAAAATTCCTTCAGGAAGTTGTTCAACTTGTAATCCCAGAAAGAATTTCATTTTCCCCATTGATGACATTTCAAACTTCTGCTTCATCACTGATTCAAAATCTTTGCATAGATTTTCATTTGTCGACCCAAATATTATATCGTCCACATAAATCTGAACTATCAGAAGATGACCATCGACCTCTTTAGTGAAGAGAGTGGCATCCACTTTTCCACGAATGAACTTGTTGGCTAGTAGGTGTTGAGACAAAGTCTCATACCAGGCTCTCGGGGCCTGGTGTAAACCATACAGCGCTTTGTCCAATAAGTAGACCTTGTTTTTGTGGATTGGATCGGTAAAGCCCGGCGGCTGACCAACATAAACCTCCTCTTTAACCTTCCCATAAAGAAACGCCGATTTAACATCCAACTGATAAACTTTGAAATTCTTCCAAGACGCAAATGCTAGGAAAATTCTGATAGCCTCTAGTCATGCTACAGGAGCATAGACTTCGGTAAAATCAATTCCCTCCTGTTGACTAAATCCCTGAACAACGAGTCGAGCTTTGTTCCTTACGACAACTCCTCTATCGTCTCTCTTACACTTAAACACCCATTTAGTGTTAATTTTCCTATGACCATCCGGCAAATCAACTAACTTCCACACTCCCAATTTCTCGAATTGACTAAGTTCCTCCTGCATAGCATTGACCCAAGAGTCTTCAGTAAGCGCCTCTTTGTAAGTTCTTGGTTCAACCTGCGAAATAAAACAACTTAATGAAAATTCAGTTTGCAAAGGAGCAACTTTTGTATAAAAACATGTAAGCCCTTTATCAATCTGATTTCGAGTGCGAACTCCAGCTTGTAATTCTCCTATGATCAACTCCTCTGGATGATATGAGAAAGTTCTCGGCATCACTTCACTTTGAACATCTACATTTCCCTCCAGATTAGTAACATTCTGCTCTGCATCTTGTTCACCAACTTGGTTTGTTTGACCTGAAATCTGAATTTGCTCCCCCTCAGAATCTGAATCTGAATCACCATGATCAAATACTGGCATGTTTTCAGCTTCTAAATTATCATTCTGAACCGACTGATTATCCTGAGCAACTTCATTTTGTTGGACATCATCATGTTCACCAGCATTACTTGGACCTGCTTCATCATCATTTGAAGTTTCCCGTGGTCTTCTTGAATACTCAGCTGGGAACCTTAACTGCGACTCATATTCACGCAAAATATCCAACTCATCAAAGAAATCTTCATCATCCTCTGATTCTTCTCTCATGTCAAACGAATCCCAAAGTTTGTCATAATGATATCGCCATGAATCACCAGGATTCTGCGGCGGCATAGTATAACCTTGACATTCAACATTTGCAGCTTCAATAATTCGCTTCTCACTTGGAACGAAGACACGTCGCAATGGATTTGAATATCCAACAAATATACCCTCAATGCACTTCGGACCAAACTTCCCAAAAGGTTCTATAACCGTACAAGGTGACCCGAACGGTTCTAGATACTTCAAATTCGGTTTGCGATTATTGATTAGCTCAAAGCATGTTTTGTTGAACTTCTTGACAGTAAGAACCCTGTTGAGCGTATAGCATGCGGCGGAAACAGCTTCAGCCCAAAAATTTATCGGTAACTTTGAATCTGCGAGCATAGTTCTAGCCGTCTCGATTAGTGTCCGATTTTTGCGTTCTGCGACTCCATTCTGCTGCGGAGTGTACGGAGCACTAAACTCATGCAAAATACCTCTTTCATCACAAAATTCTTCCATCTTGCTGTTCTTGAATTCAGTACCGTTATCACTTCGAATTCTCTTGATACTCCTTTGGTACAAATTCTCAATCTTTTTGAACAGACTCATCAAACTGTCAAATGTTTCATCTTTCGTCTTCAAGAAAGATACCCACGAAAATCTAGAATAATCATCAGTAATGACCAAACAATAGTAATCTCCTGTAATACTTTTGACATTCATCGGACCAAATAAATCCATATGAAGTCTTTCCAGAGGTCTCGAAACTGAATTAACTTGCTTTGTAGGGTGTGACTTTTTCTTCTGCTTGCCTTTGACACAGCTAATGCACTCCCCTTCCAGATGAAAACCTTTGATATTAACACCCAATACCAAATCATTGTGCACCAAGTGATTCATCTTCCTAAGATGTATATGCCCCATCTTTCGGTGCCACAATCTTGATTCTTTCTCAGTTGCTCTAGACACGAAACAATGTGCTTGACCAGTAGTTGTAGTTGCTACAGACATGTCTAACACATATAAATCATTCACTCTAGGAGCCCTCATGATAATCCATTCTTCAGGGATAACAAAACCAGGTTTCAGAATCAAACATTCTTTATCAGTGAAGTGAGTAGTATACTGATTGTCACAAATCTGCGAGATACTAAGCAGATTGTTCTCTAGCTCAGTGATGTAGTTAACTCTCTCAAACGTTACAATCCCATTGGATAACGTTCCTTCACCAACAATTCGACCACCTTCATGACCAGCAAATCCCACATAACCACCATTAATGTTTCTCACATCATACAGCAATGCAGTTTTTCCTGTCATATGTCGAGATGCACCACTATCCATAATCCATCTGGATATTAGTTGTGGAAGATCCTGCACAAAACAAACTACGACTTAAACAACTTCAAGAAAGATGCCGATTCATGCTTCGCAATCCAGGAAGCTCCGGCAATTCAAACTGCTTAGTCGAACATGGTGTCCACCCAGGCTTCATCAGCCTTAGGTGTAACCTTGACTCTAGCAACTTGAATTTTGAAATTTTTAGACTTCAAAGGTGGAAAACTTGCATCATAATCAACCGAAATTGATTCTTCAGCCTTTTTCACTTCAGAAGTTGAAATTTCCATTTCAGTTTTTGGTTTCCAAACTTGTTGAGATAATGCAACCCTCTTGTAAAATTTGTCATTTTTAGTTACCACTTTCTTTACGGGTTCATTTTTCAATTTGATGTTGTCATTTTTCACATTCTTTTTCTCAACAACAATTTGTACTTTATCCTTCACATCAACTTTCTTCTGTTGACACTTCACATTTTCAGTCTTAGGCTTCACATTGGTACACATTCGTGCAATATGACCAACTTGATTACATCTAAAACATGTACGAGTATCAACAACTCGACTTGTGCCTTCAAATTGATAATGTGAAGCTCTTTTCTCAAAGAACTCTTCATTTGATTTTGAAAAAATTTCATTTTCCTCATCAGAAAGTGAACTTGAACCATTTACAAACACCTTCTTTTCTGTAAACCTCTTGTTTTGAAAACTCTTTTTCTGATAACTCTTACCACCTTGATAACCACCCGACCAATTGTTTCGATTGTTATTATAAAAACGTGGTGGAACAATAGATTTTTTGTAATAAGCTTTATCTTTCTCAAAATTCATTTGCCTTTTTGTTTGTTTCAAACTGTTCACTTCTGACAACTCAACTTCAATCAATTTGAAAACATTTGTCAGCTTTTTCACATTAACATTCTCAATGGGAAACTCAGAATCCGAATACAACTTATCAGATCCAGCCATCTTGTACATCACAAGACCCGGTTCATCACTTAAGTTGTTTTTGGACTTTGGTTTCTGAATGTATTTGTCAAAGAAACACCCATCCTCCTCAGAAGTGTCACAATCCGGTTTAAGCACTTTGTCTACCACACTTTTCACCACATCACTTTGGACACCCTCGTCATTGGAAGATGTGAACGTGACATCAATGTTTTCAGGAAGTTTAACTTCACTTTCTTCCTCAATTTCCACCAAACTAGACTGCTTTTTCGTGTAGTTGTCTAAAATTGGCGGTGGAACTTTGTGAAAACCTACACCCGTTCCATCAGAAAACACATCCTCGCCATCTTTGTTTTTCCCTATAGGTTTAGGAACAATATGCTGCAAAACAAAGCTTGCCGATTTATAGCTGTTAAGCTTCAACTGGATTCGTTCATTCTCAATTTCAGCTTCTTGAACTTTAAGTTTCAGTTTAGCAATTTGATCCAGTTGTTCATTAATCGATTCTTCTTTTAATCTCAAAACAGCTCTAAGATGTTCATTTTCTTTAAATGTTTTGCCATTACGATCATCACTATCTTTAACAATGCTTTTCAATTTCTCAAACTTTTCAGAAATCTGACGGTTTTCAAGAATTAACTTTTCATTTTCAAATTTAATTTTCTCACGATCAGTTTTATCATTTTCAATTTGAGCCGTTAATTCTTTAATCCGTTCAGTTGAAGCTCTTACAGTTTTGTCACGATCGAGAATCTGATTTTCAACATTTCTAACCTTTGTTGTCAGATTCTTGATTTTCTCATTGTTAAGATACGTGACAGTGCTACAAAAATTGCATTGTTTGGTGCAATTTTTGCAGTCAGCATTTCCATCAATCTTTTTACCTGACTCATTTGTTGACACACTTTGACTGACCGACTCCTTTGACTCAGTAACAGAATTAGGATCTACCTCAAGTGCTTTTGCAGCTAGCACTTTGTCAGCCATTACTCCCAGGTTTTCAGCTGTCAACTCTTGCGTAGTATCAATTATGCCTGTATCAACTTGCTTTTCTTTCTTCTCTTTCTCTTCTTTCTCCTTTCTCTCTTTCTCTTTCTCTTCTTCAATCATTTTCGAAGTTGGAGTTCCCCACCACTTGTGTTGCCAATATTCATCTTCTTCTTTGTACTCCTTGATGATGGCTTCGATATCAAGTTTACTATCATCAATTGCAATATTTCCATACTCATCAAGATAGCACTCTCTATCTGGATCCCATCTATTGGCTCTTCGTGCATTCAGATAGATACGAGAAAGTCTGATAATCTTTGTTTCAGCAACCATCTTCCGGTAATGATATTTCTCTTCCTCAGTACGATCATCTTTCCATGGCTTAGGTTCATCATTGCTTGCCATAAATGCGTAACCCACCGCATCTTCTTCAGGTAGAACTTCTTTACTCCAATCATATCCCTCATCATCATAAATCACAGCAAGAGCCCTTGATTTGTCTCTGTTATCTTCAACCTGCTTCAATCTAGGCGGCTCAGATTTATTCTGATGGTAGATTGCCTTTTTGTAATAATCATCTCGAAATGGATTCTCTGACTCATCAGCATAAGCGTTTCGGCATTCTCGTTTGAAATGACCCTTCTGCTTACATTTGAAACAAGTCACCTTCGATTTATCGAACCCCAGCTTGGTAGAAGCACCACCAATTGTTTTTCTCCCTGTAATCTCCATGAAGCGTTGTGCACGTCGAACTGCACTTGCCATTGCCCAACGAATGTCAATTAGCTCCATTTCTTCAGGGTCTATCTGATCGTAGTCTTCTTTCGTCAGATTTGTATTTCCGATTTTTCCAGCCACCAATCCTTCATAGGATTCCAACACAGATGCTAGAAAGACCATTTGTTGCTTGGCTGACTCTGCATCAAAATTTTGTGCATTCTTCAGATCTATCGCGATATTGCAAGAAAACTTTGCATCAGAATGATTTGCAGAAGACGTAGATCCACTGTGATAACCACTATGGCTTCCACTGCTTGAATTGCTTTGACATTCTTTGTTTGCTGAAGAAACATTCTCAGCAGAAAATGCAGTCTTTGGAGAAGTAGCTTTCTGCATCATACTCTTTGGATAGTATAAATCCAGATTCTGCTGATAAGATGAATGATTAATTTTGTATGTTTTCTTCAACTCTAGCTCATGACTCTCGAGTTTTTCAATCAGCAAATCTAATGTCAGCTTTTCTGGTTCTTTGATGGTATTCTTCAGCATCATCGCATAATATCTCCAATCCATCTCATCAGGCAACGAATCGAACAATTTGTCGATAAGATCTTCTTCAGGAATGTCAATCTCATGTCTTACTAATTCCAGCTTCAGATGACCGAACCGTTCTATCATTTTACACACTGACTCGTTCTTTATACAACCAAAAAGATCAAATTCTTTTCTAAGAAGTTTCTTTTTGTTTTTCTTAATCTCTTGACTACCGACACACTTCTTTTCCAACTTTGCCCATAAGTCTTTAGAATTTGAGTAATCTATCAACGAAATGATGTCTTCGCGCACCGACTGAAACAATAATGCCACACATTTTTGCTCAGCTACGAATGAATCAATCTCTTCAGCTGATCTTAATGCTTCACCATTCTTCTTTCCTTGAGCATAACCATTCTTCATACTCTTCCAGCAAGGAAAAGCAAATGCCATCAACCAATCTTCGAACTTTGTTGCCCACCTGCTATAATCCTCTATAGCCATCAGCTTAGGAGGTTTGTTAAACGTTCCAAATGCGCTTTCGGACTCCCAAGCTTCCTTCTTTCTTTCTTTCGGTGTATTCTCGTTCTCATTCGTATTGTTGTTGTTTGTAGAAGTATCATCTCCCGAGTTTCCTGCGAATGCGTACATATCGCCAAATGGGTTCAAGAAAATATCATCCATCATGAACGTACCTGAAAAATCAGTCAAACACTAAGAAAATTTTAGGTTTTGAGAAATTAGAAAGTTCAAGCAAAATACTTGAAGTTCTCAGCTTCAAGCGAAATTAGTACAGTAAAACTGATTCAAGCGAAATCTGATATATACTATTTCGCTTCAATCTTCAAGCGAAACTCAACAACAGTATCGCTTCAACTGTTCAAGCGAACCAACTATATCGCTTCAAGAAATCAATTTCGCTTCAGGATGTCTTCAAGCGAAAACCACTACTTCGCTTCAGGAAATCAATTTCGCTTCAGAAAGTCTAGTTTCGCTTCAGAGTTTCAAGCGAAATCAACTATTTATCTACGAACAACTTCAAGCGAAATCCTGTTTTAGGTCATTTTTAATGAGTTTTAATCTGAATTTAAGTCTGAAACTTTGTAGGCTTTGTTAAAACTCAGTTTTAAACGTAATACTCGAAAATTAGACCATTTCGACTGTTGGAAATAGTTCAGATCTGAAAAATGTAAAATGAAATGAGTAGAAAGAAAATAATCCGCTGCTATGGTATGAACTCCTCGTCCTGAGCTCTGATACCACTTGTTGGACCGTTGTATGACCCTAAACCGTCAGTAAAAGTAGTTCATCTTTGCGTACGAAGGCGGAATCAACGTAAACAAAGTCATAACAGCTTTAGTCCTTTTAATCTTTCTTTTCTGATTAATTTGAGTGCTTATACAATGTTTTCTGATACAAATCCGTCAGCACTTCGTCTCACATACAATGACAACTCTCTGCACTTCAAATGATCAACACACCTATATATAGAGTGCTTGATTTCGCTTGAGACAGTCTGAAGCGAAATCATCACATCTTGATTTCGCTTCAAGCATTCACATAACCTTTCAAGCGAAATCTCATGATTAAACCTTAAAAACCCTAACTTAAACCCTATTGTGTGATCATTCAAACAATCCTAGACACAAGACTTGATAATGACGTAATCAGCAGACATTTAGTGTACCAACAGTTCTTTGCAAAGAATCTCTGCTCGATGTTGAGTTAGCCAATCCATACCAATAATGATGTCGAAACCATCATAACGTTGGGGTCATTCCTAGCATCACCCTGACCAATCACGAACACTCGACCCCTGGCACGATTGCCGTCGTTATTACCCCCGTTGTTGCCTCCATTATTGTTCCCGTTTCCTTGATTGTGGTTCTGATTCTGGTTCTGGTTCAACTGTGGGCAGTGTCTCTTGAAGTGACCTTCAGCATCACACTGATAACCTCCCTTGTTACCCTGCTGTTGCTGCTGATTCGGTGGAGCTTGTGGCTGCTGTTGTCGGTTCTGGGTTACAGGACGTGAGCTTCTACAATCTTTGGCTCCATGACCAAGCTTGTTGCATCTCTGACAACGATCTTTGTTGCACTACCCGCTATGGTGCAAATTACATCAATTGCACTTAGGGTGGTTTCCCCTGTATCCACCTTGACTTCGATTACCAAAAGACTGCTGACTGGGGCTCCTGTACTCATCCGTTTTTCGTTGCTGCGACTGAGACTGAACCGAAGTGCAACCCTTGCTGGAGGTTCCATCCCACTTTCACTTGTTGTCACTAGGAGTAGCAGAAGTAGTAATAGTAATAGCACCAATACGCTTAGGCAGCTTGTTCTGTTCCACTGCCTGGTGTGTGAGACGATGAGCAAGACGGGTAACATCCTGGATGGTAGCAAGGTTTGCAGTAGTCACATGGCTTTGAATTTCTGGTACTAGGCCTTTGAGGTACAGCTCAATGCGCTTGATGGGAGGATCCACCATAGTTGGACATAACACTGCCAGTTCTTTGGATCGTTTCGTGTACGCTTCTATCTCTGACCCCGTCATCTTCAGGTTAAAGAACTCTACTTCCAGCTTGTGGATGTCATCACGACTACAGTATTCACATTTGATCAGTTCCTTAAAATCATTCCATGGGGTGGCATTAGCAGCCGCCAGCCCCAGCATTTGTTGTGCGTTCCACTAAGACAACGCAACGCCTTTGAGAGTACCAGTGGCGTACTTCACCCTACGAGTCTCAGGGCATTCACACATTTCGAAGACCGATTCGAGCTTCTCGAACCAGTGGAGGAGTCCAACGGCTCCTTCAGTGCCACCGAAAGTACTAGGATGACAGTCCATGAATGTCTTGAATGTGCACACAGGTGGTTGAGCATGCTGACTTGTTACGTATATAAGAGCAGGACAAGGTTAAACACAAGAGTTGGTTTACGAGAGTAGGATCTAAAGATCCTAGAGTAAGTTGCGACTGCAGGGTATACCTCCTGCTTGGGCAGCTGCGAGTGCTGTAGTAACTTGTTCAGTGATCAAAGCCGCCAACTGGGCTTGAGTTAGATTAACGCGTCCACTTATGATCTTCATATCAAGGGAAACATGAGTGAGAGATGTTCGTGAAAGTGTGATGACAGAAGAGAGTAAGCACACGTGTGTTTCAAACAATAGTTGTTACGTTTGTCTAAGCATACCATGAGCAAAGTTCTATGTAATCTAGCAAGTAGGCAATGTAAACATAAATCATATCACCTAGAATGTCGAGTCTTGCACATGGAGTGAAGCGTCGTTGTGGATCGTTGAGCACTGTACAGGTTATAGTCTGGTTTTAACAAAAACTTTTCCCTTATTAAAACCAAGTTCACTATAACCAATGGCTCTGATACCAATCTGTCACACCCCCAAAATCCACACGCGGAGTATCACCGCTTGGAGGCGTGACTGACCAGGACCAAGCCACCAATCATATTGAACATAACAAGTAATAATTAAAATTCAACCACACAATATGAAAGGTGTTCAAAACCAAAGCATAGTTAAGTGTTTAGCGGAAGCATAATTGTAAAACCCAATGTAAGTATTAAGTACGAATAAAGAAATGTTTTTAGCATGGCACACACTGCCATGTCCCACAACGACCGCGCCTCCCTGTGCAAGCTCCATGAGTACCTAACGACCTGCAAGGCATGTAGCAACGAATCAACAACAAAGTTGAGCGAGTTCACAGTGGGTTGTTTAGTTATAGCATTCGTTTCGTAAATCGTATGTTCGTTTGTAACCCGTGTATCGTGTTAATTAGTATCGCGGTCTCCCAGACATGTTTGCGAAGATTAGTGGGGGCTTCCCATGTATTACTAGACCACACGTATCGACTGCTATGAAAATGTAAGAGGTGCCCTAAGTCAATGTCTATCAGCATTGACCCTTTGCCCATAGTCGATTAGTACACGCCCATCCGACTGGCACGGTGTGAGGTTTGTTAAACCTAATAGCGCTATTAACTAATGACCCGCTCGCCAAAGGCCTCGGCGATTAAGTCGATAAATGAGGGACTTCAATTGATAGAGTTGATGGTCTTATGATCGTGTACGTAGGTTTTACGTACGTACTCTTCAATCCGAGGACAGTAGTAAGTATGAGTGTACGTAGGTTTTACGTACGTGCCCTTCAATCCGAGGACAGTAAAAAGTAGTTTAATAGTAATGATAGTACGAGTAGTTATTCAATCCCATTCCCAACCCCTGGGAATCCCATGCCTTGGAAAGAGTGTGAACTCACCTTGGTTTGCTCGGTAAGATTAGTTAGTTGCTTACGTTTACAGTTGGTCAAACATGTCCTAACAGAGTTACCGATAACAATCAGTTTCATGTATATATATATATGTACACATTCAGACCACATACTTAACAGGTTGCATATACCATAAGGGTTATCGTATAACACATAACAGATGTTCAAATCACATACAAGTTCACATTACCCATTATGGTTTCACAAGATCACCTAACAGTTAATTTGTCATTTATAAATTGTGTGATTCTATCAAGAGTGTGTGGTATGTTACAAATGTGCAATCCATTTTATGTTTGTGGCCCGCCGACTAGTGTGTGGCCCAAATGCTCAATACATAGCCCAGATAAACACCCAGCCCACATAGGTGTGCAACCTGATTGAAGTGTGCGTGTGGTTCTAGCATGCCGTTAATTATGGGTCCACTATCACCACCCATGATTTCCTCATTCATTAGATTATTTTAAGTAACAATGACTAACAACTAGCACCCACCCAAAACCGATCAAACCATTATAGAATTGTAGTCTATGGGCCCCAAACACCTGTTTGTTTATTACGAGCAATATTCAAAACAAACACATAACAAATCAAGCATATATCAGTTTCTAGAAAAACAATCAACTTGCATACTTAGTTTCAGATAATAACAAGTCATCAGTTAACAATTTCATGCATATACACACAACCGAAATACCCATCACACATCACAAACCGTCATCTTCTTCCAAAACCCTAACCATCCTTCCATTATTGTCGGCCATTAAATCAAGGTTTTTTTTAATATAAAGCTGAGTTTTGAATCAGATTATCACATGACCCATTATAGATCACTCTACATTTAATGTTTGCATGTGAGCATGTGATTCTCGATCAAATGGAAGCAACAGTTGTGTGGTCAGTAGCTTCTGGATTAAGGTCCAATAGAATTTAAATTTATTACATTGATGTCAACCATGATCAAACAAATCTGATTACAATCACGTAAATGAGCATTGAATCGTGCGATCATCCTATGCAGTTACCGCGTTACATTCATTCAAAACCCTGATCATCGTTCTAGTCTTTAACAAGTATCAATATCACATTAGTTTATCGGAACCTATTTCATCAACAATATCCAATAATACCAATCATCAACACCAATAAGCACACGAATATACATATAAGAAAAGAACGGAGATGCTATTTACTAACCGGCGATGCATAGAGCTAGGCGCAAAGGAATGATCTCTAAGATAGAGAGACTTCGACAAGGGGGGGGGTCTGCCATCGTACCACAAGTAAGGGGAATAGGGTTTGTTTTGGTTTGCCTTGTTAATCATATACGTACATGTAATTGTATGGTTAAAAGACTTGGGCCGGTTACCAGGTTTAATCATAAAAATAAATTGGTTGGGCCGGCTACCCATAATAGTCCACACAGTGAATTGGGCCGGCTGCATTTGTAAATCGGAACAATGACTTGGGCCAGATCTAAGGCTTATCCATTATCGTTATGTGTCATGTTTTGGGCCAAGTTCGATAACGTTTACTTTATCAAGCAAACACATATACATTACGGTCCAATTATACTAACATATATTAACAACACACCCATATTGCACATCGTTTTATATATATAAAACACACTTATATTGCAAATAAGTGATAGGTTAAGTCGAGTAGAGACCTTGAAAACTTGGGTTGTCACAAAAAAGAAGGCAATTTAGTAGATTTTGTGCCTTATTTGCTTCCAGAAATTACCTTTTAATTACTATTTTAAAGCACCTGTAGGCGTCTAACATTTTTTTATGCGTCGAAATCTGGTACAGTAGAGGAGAAGATACAAGAAAGTCATAAGCGAACGGATGTATTGGTAAAACAGGAAGAGATACAAGAGACTCCCCGCATTTTGTTTTTATTGTTTTGTCCAGCTACTTGACTGTTTTGAACTCTTCTTGTTTTTAATTACATCTACTTCTTTGTTTTGTACTCTTCTTGTAGAAGATCACGCCGAATCTACAGCTACAAAAATTTATCCGAGTATATCACCAAAGAATCGATAAACTAACAGAAAAATACCAAGGTCATCATATCATGAATAAGAAAACTAACTTAAGTACTATACAATATATCACGAGACGACGGATAAACTAACGGTAAACGAATATCCTATTGTAAATCCCCACTCCCGCCGCATCGCACGGGTAAGTGACTAGTATATATATATATATATATATATATATATAGGTACGGGATCAGGAGAAAACAAACAAAAGTGTGAGAATGGTGAGAACGCATCCTGGACCAACACGTGGCGCTCGATATAATTAGGGCGTATGGGCTTTTTTGTCATTTTATCTTCAACTTTTCCAATTCGGTGTCACAATATTGCTTCATTTTTGGCGTTTAAGATTTTTTGGCGTTAACCAAATTCAATAATTACCTGGCATTTTAATGGTTTCATTGTATTAATATTTTGGCGTTAATGGCGTTTCCAAATCATAGGCCATTGGAACCCCAAGGGCAAGAATATCTCTCTGAATGGCTTCATCCATACTAAGTATGGCCAGGACTTATTAGGATGATGCCCCATTGTTTGTTCTTAGATTCAATGGCATTTAGTGTAACACCTCGTGTTTTCGAGAAGTCAAAGTCAAAGTCAAGGTCAAAGTCAACGACCGATTTCGCGCGACTTCACTTTTAGTAGATTTCTTTATGTGTTTATTTTAGCTGTATTATGTGGAGTAAGTGTCAATAATCACAACAATCGACGCATATTATTTGCAATTTAATCGACTTACGACTGTGAACTATGGGATGTAACAATGCGATAAAGTCAACTAAACGCTAATCAATCCGAATGAATCGACATCGAATCACGATCGCACTCGCAACTCAAATTACGCATTTGGGTTATTGTTCTACGTGTGTGTGCCTTATGTGTTACTTGTGCATGTTATTTATGTATGTGTGGTAATCAATCGAAATGCAATCGGATTCAATGGCAATCGAATTGCAATCGCAAACCGAATACGAAACAAGGATAATTATATGTTGATATAGAATGATAATTAGTGGAGAAGAGACAGCGCGCGATATGAGTGGTTGGGATTAAAAGTAATTTGACTAGGAAACTCTATCTCATTCGTATCGTTCGCAATCGAAATCGAAATATCAAAATCGTTGCACCGAACACCCGAATCAGGCAACTGATCGATCAGGCTACCAGCCGATCGACCAGCCGGCCGATCGGACTGCCGTCCGATCGGACAGGCTGTCCGATCGAGCTGCTTGGCCGATCAGCCAGCACTTTCCTCATTTGGAAGCCTATAAATACCCCTGTCATTGCCATCATTTCCACTTTTGGAAACCCTCTGTCCGACCAGCTCGTGTTCCTCACTTTTCTTCAGATTTCTCTCGATTCCGGTAAGATCTCGTCCTAAATCTTGTACTTTCTTGATCTACACGCACTCCTACACCTTTCTATCTTTTAAATCTTAACTTTTAACCGAGATATCATCGAGATTCAAGGTATTCTAGGATGACGTCATCATGTGTTCTTGAAGAACTTCATGTTTTGGCCTCAATCCACTAAGAATAACTTGGATCTAACTGATTTCCACATAAACAAACAAAGATCTTTCATAGATCTAAACATATTCATGGTGAAAAGGATTGAAAGATAGTTTTCCAACCTTCTTTCAACTCTTTTACACTCAATGCCTTCAAAACCGATAGAAACGGGGCTTGTGCCGACTTACTACTCATTCTGGTGGTTGTGTGGCTCAAGATCCGGATTCTATCCACGAGGTTCACCGATTTCGGGTTAAATGTTAAACACCGTCCCGAACCGTTCACCAACCGGATTTGGGTGATTCCTGTCGAATCAGAACAACAAAATACCTCGAAAAAATGACAAATAAATCAGAACAACAAAGTGTTAGACGAACAGGCCGACCAGGACAAGGTGCTGTCCGATCAGACTGCTGTCCGAACGGACAGCCAGCCGAACGGGCAGACAGCTGAATGACTGGCCAGCCGATTGACTAGCACAGACAGTCAACTCATTTTGAAGTTTAAGTATTGAACGAACTGCTGTCCGATCGGACTACCGTCCGATTGGATTACTCTTCGGATCATGAGATACTTGACTTCAACCCTTAATCGATTTTGCAACATGTTCAATGCACAAGGAATGCCGCTCGATCGAACTACTGTCCGATCGAGTGCCTTCTGCTGAGAACTGGTTTGTGCTGAGGTACCAAGCCGACCGGGTTGCCGGCCGATCGAACAACCGTCCGATCGACCGACCTGAACGGTAAAGATACTTCAATATTTTCATATGCTACAACGAAAACTTCAAAAGTCAAACCATCATACACAAACACATCTTACTCAAAGGAAGAAACAATCCACTCGAACAGCCATCCGATCGGACTACCGTCCGACCGGACAACTGTCCGAACGGACTGTCACCCTCACGGCCAGCTGTCCGATCCATCGACACTTGTTTCCGTTTTACGCGTTGCTTATCATATTTATCGAACTATTCAGGCTAACCCTACTCTCAAGCGCTCCCTTCAATCCATCAACCGCTGTGAGTATACTCGATCTCTTTTTACTTTAAGCACTTTTGGGTGTTACATACCTTACAACTATTCAAATCACATCGAACACACTACTCAATACTATTTGAACGCTAACCGTTAATGCATGTTATACGTGGCTTATGAATGCTTGTTTGTTATGTTTACACATGGAATGCTGTCTACCTGCCTTAGCAACGATAGTACTATAGTTTGGACTCAGCACCTGTTCGCAGGGGTTGTTAAGGATAATTACTTGCATGGATTACGGTGGTAATCATGTATTGCGAACTGCCTCAGGCAGTCAACCCGCAGTCATTGGTATCGATGGATCTATGTGGATAACTAACGTGATTCATTTCTCTATGTGTACGTGCTGGTTATGCGTAAACGAATTCGAACTCTATATGCTATTATCAAACTTGTATGCTCACCTTTACATTATATGTATTGACTTTATTTTAACGTATGTGACAGGTGCTTAGGATGCACATCTGGTAGGAAATCGAAGCTAGAATAAGGCTCTAGAGGCCAACAAATAGTTGTCTGTACTAAATGAATCAAGGGTCTCTAGAAGCAGATAAACAATTGCTCTATTTAAATCTGAGTTGTCGGAATAGAACTATTTGCCTAGATTTTGTCTGTAATAATTTGTTTACCTTTTGAGGCATGGTTTGGGACATGTTATTTTAAATTGATTGGTAATGATAATTGTTATGGAAACTTCTGGACAATCTGTTTCGCTCAGTGCCATACCCCAACGTTTCCGCCATCGGTTGGGGTGTGACAGATTGGTATCAGAGCCATAACTATAGGGAATTAGGCAATATTCGACCTAGTCCGGGTCGATATCTTAGAGACCTAGTCTATAGTTAGGAACCAACAGACCGACTTGTGCATAACCAGTAGGGATTATGTACCAGCTTATTTCTCTCTATTCTCGCTACACTATAACTGTACTTGAATTTTCGATTTTGGATAAGCGATTAAGTCGAGATTAGGTGTGAAAAACCGCAAACTCTCGACCAAAGTTGCTTAAACAACCCGCAATTTTTCTTACGAACAAGGAGAATTATGCTAAATCAGGAGTGAAATCCACATTTTGATGAATAATCTCCTCTATTTCATCAAAAACAGGAACGAAGTTGTTAAGCCAGGGGTGAAACCCTAACCTTGATGACTTGTTCCGCCCATTTTACAAAACTCTCACCAAAGTTTCGAAAGACTCCAATGACCTGAAGTTACAATATGACTAACGGGATGTGTGCCAAACGCCCAAGAATCGAGGCAAAAGCATAGTCCTGAAGGTCAAATGTTCACAACGGATCCTTGAGAATAGTCGAACCTCTTTGGATAGTCGAAGTCTACTAGCCGCAAGCAATCTATTACTCGATATTTATGTGTTTCGATTCTGAGCTCGCAACTGCTGACTCTGATGACTCGATTATTTTATGTGTTTTATGTGATTTATGTTTATTTGTTAGCGTTTTGAGATACCACTGGTTCCGATCTAACGCCTTTTTCTTCCGCTACTCACACAACACACTACCCATTGCTAACAAATCGCTAAATTATGGACGACCTTATGATGTTCTATACGCTTATACTACACGACTCGACATATTAAACGCGAACGCTATATTCGAACGCCCGCGAACTGTGAATGACAGGTTTCTGTATTCTGACTGCATCTTATAATTTCATGCTTACGTGTTCTGTGATTCTGTGCCCTACGTGCCTACGTGCTCTACGTGCTTATGTGTTTATGTGATTCTGTGTTCTACGTGGTTATGTGTCTATGTGTTTACATGATTATGCGTGTTCCTGAGCTTTAGTAAGTAGTAGACGCATGAGGTGAGATTCGAATACAATGTGTTGAGTCCTGTGACGATGTCTGTTGCAGACAAAGTCATCTGGATCCCGTCATCCCTCACTTTCTCGTCAAGAAAAGAGAGACAAATGTCTTACTGCTATCATCGCTAAACAAGTAGCAAAAGTCGTGAGTGATGTCTACGAGAATGTCAGCAAATCGTCTGAGGAGTCGAGAACCGAAGCTCCTAAAGCTACCACCAAAGCTCCCTTCAATTTCAAGCAATTCAAGTCTTGTGGGCCCAAAGAATTCACTGGCGAGGGAGGCCCCACAGCGTTGTTCCAATGGTTTGACTCCATTGAGGTCACTCTACGACAAAGCGGTTGCCCTGACGACCTCCGTACTCTGAACGCTACCGGCGTCTTCCAGTCCCGTGACCTAGACTGGTGGACGGCCAAGAGGAACAAGCGATGGAACGATGCAGCCTACGGTCTGTCATGGGACGAGCTCAAGGAAGTCATGCTGGAAGAATTCTGTCCTCCTCATGAACGTCAGAAGCTAGAGGATGAATTTTGGCACATACAGCAAAAGGATGGTGAAAATGCTGCGCTCACTGCTCGCTTCAAACAGCTCAGCATCATTTGTCCCGATCAAGTCAAGACCTCAGACATGGCAATCAAGAAGTATATCCGAGCCCTGCCTGACTGTGTTGCAAATTTCATGCAAGCGGCTAAGACTAAGACGATCAAAGATACTTACCTACTGGCCGCTGAAATCAACGACAAGCGGGTCAAGGCCGGTGTCTGGGATAAAACTTCAAAGCACCTGCATCAAGCTACCACCGCCGCACCAGGTGCTGAAACCACCACCGCATCAAGCAACAAGAGGAAGAACAAGAGAAAGAACAGCTCCAGCAACAAGAACTGTGCGATCACTGCTGCACCGATTCAAGTTGTACCAGCCCAACAGCGTCAAGTAGCGGCGCCTGTGGCAAATGCACCGCCTGCTAAGCGTGCATACACTGGGCCACACCTGCATTGCCCTACTTGTACCTACCACCACCCGACTACCATCGCTTGCCGTTTTTGTGCTCATTGCAATATGTACGGCCATTTCACTACCAACTGCCGTGCTCTACAAGCTCCTGCTCATCAAGCTCTACTCACCGCCCCTCAGGGTCTACAAGCTCCTCCGGCACCCGCGGTCAACGCCAGAGCCTGCTTCGCATGTGGCGATCCTAACCATTTCGCCAACATGTGCCCAAACAGGGTTGTGAAACAAGAGCCACAGCAGCAGCAGCCACACCAGCAGCAACAGCAGCAGCAGCAGCAGCAACAACAAGCAGCACGCGCACGAACTTTCTGTTAGTGCAAAGATGTCTAAAGCCTATGTCTTAAGTCTAGGGATCTAATTTGTCAAGTTTGTATAGTTTAGGGGGCTGAAATGTAATGTTTGTGTTATTTACAAGGGTGACCGTTTGAAGGGTGGCCTGTCACCTTCAAACGGTCAGGTATTAGTTGTGACCGTTTGAACTGGTCATGCCAGTTTCAAACGGACAGGGTCATGCCTATAAATAGGCAGCTTGGTTTCCCATTTCAAACGGTCTGGTCTATCATGTACTGTTACTCTGCCGGATTTTCAAGTGATTAGTGAATGAGAAACGAGTATTAAAGTTACATTCTTCTGTTTTCTACTCCTTCTATCTGATTCTAAGCTGTTTAGGTGTTTCCGCCACTTAAATATTGTGTATTCACTCAAATTGACTCATTTGATTGGTCAAATCGATCCTACAACTGGTATCAGAGCCAGTTATGAGTAAATACACCTGAATCAGTTCGTTTTTCTACACAAAATTTGATTTCTGGACTTTTGGCCGGACAAAATGGACTGATTTTTGAACAGTGTGTGTAAAACTGAGTTTTAACAAACCCTTGAGAATATCAGATCTAAAATCGAAGTAAAAGTGGTAAAAATGGCTTGAAAAATGGTGACCGTTTGAACGTGGCTTGGCTGTCCGTTTGAAATCTGGACTGACCGTTTGATACTGACATGACCAGTTCAAACGATCAGGCATATATTTCTGGGATTCCATGCAACATTGCAGTCAATATCAAGAATGGGAATGAGTTCACTGAATCAGCTGCAAAACAGCATATTGCGTTACTGGCTTCCGTGTTAGAGTCGTATGAATCTCTGGTAGCGGGCAAGATCGGGAATCCGGACATGACCAAAGAAGATTACGATCAGATTGACCCGGAGGAGCTTGAGTTAATAGATATTAAATGGGGCATGGCTAGTCTTGTGAGGAGAGCACAGCGCTTTATGGAAATCACTAGCAGAAATAGCCTTTCTGGACCTGATCAGAAGCTAGGTTTTGACAAATCACTTTAATACTCGTTTCTCATTCACTAATCACTTGAAAATCCAGCAGAGTAACAGTACATCAACAGACCAGACCGTTTGAAATGAGAAACCAAGCTGCCTATTTATAGGCATGACCCTGTCCGTTTGAAACTGGCATGACCAGTTCAAACGGTCACGACTAATACCTGACTGTTTGAAGGTGACAGGCCACCCTTCAAACGGTCACCCTTGTAAACACCATAAAATACATGCAAACGTCATAAAATTACTTTCCATGCAAACTTTCTTGGTTTGACCGTGATATTTGTATGTGTGATGTCACTTGTTATTGACTGCAACGTAACCGAGACTCGATATAAGACGAAGTCAACAGACCTATGCACTAACAGACCGATGAAGAATGTGGTAAAAAATTTCTGATTGGACCGTGTTTGAGATGAAGAGATTAAAAAAAAATTTAGTCCATTTTTACCACTTTTAATTAGAGTTTAGAAGCTAGGTTTTGACAAATCTAAAGTTACTTGTTTCAAGTGCAAAGAAAGAGGTCATTTCAAAAGAGAGTGCCCGAACAGAGAAATGGATAATCATCAAAATCCGTTCACGAATGATTATTACAAGCAGGCGATTTATCACAGGCCGAATCAACAACCTGTAGTTCAAAGACCACAAATCGAGAACAAACCGGAGAAAGCTCTCCTTGTGAACCAGGATGACGAGAAAGTTGCTGAGGGATTCAGCTGGGATAAATACATTCCTGGAAGTGATGGACAGGCTATGATGGCTGAGATTGTTGAAGTGACTGAAAGTGTTGTTGAACCTGAAATGGTTGTTGAAGATGTTTCTGTGGATAACGTGGCTGATATTGAGGAGTTAGATGCAGAAGTTCATTACTATCAATCTGATCAGGAGGTTCTAGCTAGTTCTTTGAAATATATCATGCCTCCTAAAATTTTTGAATCTTTTACAGGTTTCTTTGAAGAACCGACAACTGGATCGTGTCCAAGATATGAGGAAAAGAAAGAGTCTATCAAGGAAATAATCGATGTGAACAAAGAAATGACCGAAGACACGTTGAAGGAAATTGCTGACAAGGCTCTCATGGCGAAACTGAAAGAGGTAGACACAAAACTTGTGAAAACCGAGTTTGTCGGTAACGAGTCAGTTCAAAAGGAGTCGGATCAGGAGTCAGAAATTGAGGCGGTCAAATCTGAGAAAGGGTCTGAGTCAGAGTCGAAAAATGTCGGTAAACAGGAAGTGAAAACTGCTTATGAAGCAGAAATTGTGGAGAAAATGGATTCAATAACTGAAACCCCATGTCAAAAGTGTTTAAAACCTTGCATGGAGTGTCTTGAAAAAGACACTAAGTTTCAGGAATTGAAACAACAAGCTGACTTGTTAAAATTTGATTTAGGTCAAGTCAAAGAGGCATATGATACTCTGGCCAGGTCAATTAAATTGATTCAAAAAGAAAGTGTCGAAAATGATAAAGCCACAAAACTAGCAAAAGCAACACTTTTTGATAAACAAGTGGAAGTCAATTTTCATCTTGACACAATTGCATCATTAAAAAAGGAGTTAGAATGAACTAAAATTGAAAATGAGCGAATCGATAAGAAATTAATGAGCTATGTTGCATCATCCTATGTACTTGAGCAAATTGTTCCACAACAGCCCAATGCAACACCGGTCTTTAACAGCGTTCCACCCCCAATGTGGAATCATTATACTCAAAAGTATCCAGATGGGGTGGAAGCTGCATTGAATCTCAAATTGAAAACAATTGAGGAAGAATTGCCAGAAAGCATTGATGTTACATTCTCTACATCCGACACAGACAACGAGTCTCATGTTATTAAGACTGTTGTTGACCAAGTGTTAGATGAGGAGAGTGATAACTCTGAGGCTGATGTTGTGAAATCTCATTCTGAGAAATCTGTTACTGATTCTGAAGATGAGGGTAACTTTTTAGATCGTTTCATACCAAAATCAGACAAGAGTACGAATGATGATCCGATTATGGTGGTTTACACGATGATTGGAACTGACAAGCTTTACTCTGATTTTGAGTATCCGCTTCAGAACGTTAAGGTTGAAAATGTTGAAAAGGTTTTCAAATTGGTTGAAATTGACATTGATGTGGTAAACAACAAAGAATTCTTTTCGAAACCTAAAAAGTCATTTGTTACAACACGTTCAAACAACTCGGGCAAAAAGGAGTGGGAAGGAAATGGTAACAAGAAAAATGGTAACAACTTTAAAAACAAAGGAATTGGTTTTGAGAAAAAGATGGCTAAGAAGGTTGTCAAGCCAAAGGATAAAATGAATGATATTTTTGTTGTTGGACCAAGTGTGGATGATGAGAAAGAATACATCTTTAGTCAGAAAGCCATTGACGATTTCAATGCAGCGAAGAAACTGAAAGAAGAGTCGTTCAAGTCAACTTTTGTCGAGTATGACAAAAGAATTTGCTATCGCTGCAATGAGATTGGGCATATGGCAAAACAATGCAAGAAAGTTTTCGAAAAACCGGTCGCAAAACCTAGTGTTCAAAAACCTCGACCTAAGTCACCAGTTGACAAAAAGGGTAAAAAACCAATGGTTTCACCAATCCGCATTTTGAAGAGGGGTGAATCTTTGAAGTCGGAAGATAAGCCGAAATCAATATTTGAGATTGGCGAATCTTCAAAGTCTCAAAAGATTTCAAAGATTTATTCGAAAACAAAAATTTTTGAAAATCAATCATGGGTTGCAAAATCGAAACCATTGGTCGAGGAGAAAAAGATGGAAAACATTTTGAAAAATGAAACAAAAGGTTTAAAAGATGATGTTGTAGAATTTGAATTTGAACTTGATAAGTTTCTTGCAGAGTTTCCCCCAATCAAAAATGAAGACAAATCAAAAGTAAAAATTGATGTTCCGAATGTCACGTTTGACTTTCCAAAGATTGATGAGAAGTGTGATATAGTGTTTGGTAGTGTTCCACAAGTTAAAAAGTCATGGGCTTCATTGTTTTGAATGAGTTGCTCTAATGTTTGCAGGGGCTACCCAGGTCTATAATTTCAAAATGGATAATGGACAGCGGGGCCTCAAGACATATGACGGGGATGCTAGCATTGCTTTACGACGTTAAATCAATCAACGGAGGTTACGTGGGTTTTGCAGGAAACCAAGGAGGAAGGATTGTCGGTCAAGGAACATTAACAAATGGAGTAATTTCGTTCGAGAAAGTTAACTACATAATTGAATTGGAAAACAATTTACTCAGTATTTCACAAATTTGTGATAATTCTTTTACCGTACATTTCACTAAAAATGAATGTCTTCTCTTAAAACCTGGTTTCAAAATTCCGGAAGAAATGGTGTTGTTGCGAGCTCCACGAGTAAATGATCTGTACATTCTTGATATGAGTGTCGCAACAACAACAGATTGTCAAAAACAATGTTTTGTGTCAAAAACCAAAGCTACTGAAAAGGATTCGATAATGTGGCATCGAAAGATGGGCCACATTCATATTAGAAAAATGAATTTTCTTGTATCAAATGATTTAGTTGAAGGTGTAAATTTGAGAAACTATCACTTGAATGATGACTGTGTAGCTTGCAAGAAAGGAAAGCAGACCAGGAAATCTCATCCACAAAAGTTGCTGAATTCAATCAGAGTACCGCTTGAGAGACTCCACATGGATCTCTTTGGGCCAGTGAATGTGTAGAGTATCAGTGGAGATTTATATTGCCTGGTGGTAACTAATGATTTCACTAGATTCTCCTGGGTGGTGTGCTTGGAAAGAAATGATCAAACTTTTGAGTCATTGTGATCCTATTCAAGAAGATGGAAACATTGTACAAGGTACCAATCCGAAGAATCCGAAGTGATAATGGGACGGAGTTCAAGAATAACCGCATGCTCGAGTTTTGTAACGAGAAGGGAATTCTTCATGAATTCAGTGCACCATATACTCCACAGCAGAATGGTGTAGCTGAAAGAAAGAATCGTACTCTAATTGAAACTGCTCGAACCATGTTGGCTGATTCAAAACTACCGATCTATTTCTGGAGTGAAGCTGTGGCACCGGCTTGCTATACCTTGAATCGAGTGCTTACTGTGAAGAAATACAAAAAGACGAGCTTTGAACTTCTTCACAGATATAAGCCTAATCTAAAGTTTCTAGAGCCATTCGGATCACCATGTACCTTCATAGATCAAGATGGAAAGTTTGGCGCGAAGAGTAATGAAGGTTTCTTTGTGCGATACGCGAGTCCCTTAAAAAGAGTGTTCGTTCCATGCTTGAAGAAGGTAATTGAAGTTCATCATGTGGATTTTCAGAAACACACGACGTCACCTCAACTTCCCGGAAACAGATTGTTGTTCGATTACGATAAACTCTGGGAGTCGTTCCAACTACCTACGGAGCCGAGTGAAGAGGAACTTGCTTATTTGTACCAACAAAAGCAATCATCTTTTCAAGATCAGGTGCCTAGACCGTTGGTGGTTTCTCAACCAGATGTGGATACAGACGCTCCTACAACTGGTACAAACGATCACGAGGCAGGTCCGAGTGGAACAGCTCATGACGACCCAGTAGAACCAGCTCCATCATTTGACCAATCCGATGATTCAGATTCGGAAAACGCTCTGATATTTGATGAGGATCCAAATGTTGCATCAACTGAAGCTGAGGATCACACCGGTGATCTAGATATCTCGTTTCAGCAATCGGAAGTTGTTGTGCCTGACACCTTTAGAACAGATTATAGGAGATCTTCAGAGCGGTGTTAAGACAAGAGATCAAATCAACCATGCACTTACTTGTTTTTATACATCGGTTGCTCCTTTACCGAAAGATTTCTCACTTAAATGTTTTATTTCGCAGATCGAGCCTAAAACATATAAGGAAGCGTTGACAGAAGACAGCTGGGTGATTGCAATGCAAGAGGAACTGCAACAGTTTGAAAAGTTGGGTGTTTGGAGATTGGTCGATCTACCCGAAAACCAAAAGTTGATCAAGACAAAGTGGGTTTTCAAATGTAAAAGAGATGATCGAGGTGTCGTTGTTCGAAACAAAGCACGACTGGTTGTACAGGGATTCAGTCAGCAAGAAGGCATTGATTATGAGGAGGTTTACGCGCCTGTTGCTAGAATTGAGGCTATAAGGATCTTCCTGGCGTTCGCGTCGTGGAAAGGATTCAAAGTATACCAGCTTGACGTGAAGTCTGCATTTCTGTATGGAAAGATAAACGAAGAAGTGTATGTGGGACAACCTCCGGGTTTCACCGATCCACATCACAAGAACAAAGTCTATCTTTTGGATAAAGCTCTCTACGGATTGCACCAGGCCCCGAGAGCCTGGTATGAGACGCTTTCCCAATATCTGTTGGCCAACGGGTTCATCGGAGGGACAGTTGATAGCACTCTCTTCACTAAGGAAGTTGCAAGTCACCTCTTAATCGTGCAGATATACGTCGATGACATCATTTTTGGTTCAACGAACGACGACTTTTGTAAAGAATTTGAGTTGGTGATGAAAAAGAAGTTCGAGATGAGTTCTATGGGGGAGATGAAGTTCTTCCTTGGGCTGCAGGTGGAACAGATGCCCGATGGAATCTTCATTTACCAAACAAAGTATGTAAAGGACGTGCTTGAAAAGTTTGATATGGTTCAATGCAGTCCAGCATCGACCCCCTTAGCGCAGAATCATGGGATTTGCCCAGATGAGAATGGAGATAAAGTTGAAGAGACGCTGTATCGGTCTATGATTGGATCTTTGATGTATCTAACTGCCTCCCGACCCGACATCATGTATCCGACGTGTTTGTGCGCCCGATATCAGTCTAACCCCCGACAGTCGCACTTGATAATCGTGAAACGCATATTACGGTATTTGAAAGGCTGCCCAAGCACCTGCTTGTGGTATCCTAGATCTGGCAATTTCTCTCTCACAGGTTTTGCTGATTCGGACTTTGGTAGTTGTAAGCAGAATGCTAAGTCCACCACTGCTGGGTGTCAGTTCTTCGGAACTAGACTTGTTACCTGGCAGTGCAAGAAACAAACCGCGGTCGCTCTCTCTACATGCGAGGCTGAATACGTTTCGGCCTCTAGTTGTTGCTCACAGATCCTTTGGATCCAACAGCAGATGAGGGATTACGGTTTGCAATTCTTGGATACACCTATATTTGTGGACAATGAAGCGGCCATAAACATTACTAAAAACCTGGTTCACCACACGAAAAATAAACACATTGAGATTCGGCATCACTTCATACGTGATTGCTATGAAAAGAAGTTAATCAGAATTGAATATATGCACACCGATGAACAGAAGGCTGATTTTTACACTAAACCTTTTGATCGAAAAAGATTTAACTATCTTTTAAAATTGAATGGGTTGAAAAATTTGCTTTCTAGGAGGGTTACTGAGTGTGAAGCCGCGGAGGACGGCGATCAAAAGTGAACCACATCATGTTGTCAACTTTGTTTGTACAGTTTGTTTTCTGCTTTTCGATAAAAACAAAAACACAAAAATATGTTTTTCTTTTTAGGGGGAGAAAGTTTGCAGAAAAATACAAAAACATGATAAAAACTACAAAAACCAAAAACATTTGAAAAAGTAAAATGAGTTTGTGTAAAAAAAGGGAAATGATAGTACATCAGCTAGACAGTGCAGTACGCTAAAGAATTGTAAAGTATAAACGTGTTAAGCAGTCTTGTAGATGATATGTCGATAGGTTTTTACACGTTTAGTAGATTTGTTCGGGATATAAACATAAATTTCACTTGCTTTTATGTGGGGAACATCTCTCGAATATATGGGTAACCCCGAAATCTTGTTTGAAAGGTCCCTCTTTTTGAGATACTAGGTCTTTATGCTTAGTGATATCTGGGGTATTATCCCGGGACTTCTGATAATGCGGAAGCAATGGCCTAGTCCCCGGAGAATACTTTAATGCATGCTTGAAAAATAGTGTCACCCTCAGCAGAAATAGACAATAAAATTGCTAAATCAATGTTGTTGTAAAAAAAGATCCTCTAAAGGGGACCCACCAAAGTCGAAGAAGTCGTCATCTCTCTGCTGAACGGAAGTTCTGACCTGAGCTCTCACGACCTTCGCATCTAACCCCCTACAAATATCATCTAGGTATACTCACCTGTAAGACTGAATATTGGGATCTGGATACGGGAGTATATTCTGAGGTGGGACACATATGAAAGTTAAGCCTTAAAACATTAAATCCGTATCCTGAACAGATTGAACTTTGTGTGAAAATTTAGAGTGGACCAGTATATCGACAATCATTGCAAATTGTTTAATGCTTATAATGATATTAAAGCTTAACGGTACTTGTATCTCGTCGGCAGTTGATATGATCCCTTAACACGCTCGCAAAAAGATTGTGTGTACAGTTTATTGCTTCTCATATTCAAAATCCAAAAAGATTTTATTTTTCCATCTTATTTTAGACAACGGATGTTGGGGATTGGATGATCAAAGTCTTATGTGCTAAACATGTCGGATCTTGAGGGTTGGGAAAGTAGTTGATTGTGAAAATGATCGGTAATTGATTCAATGTACAAAAGTTCATTAACTTGAACTTAATTTCTGTTTCAAAACATCAGCAACTTCATAATTTGGTCAGTCAGGGTCATTAAATTGGACTTGGCAGGCCAAACAGTTGACCAAGGTCATTAACTTGGACTTGGTTAACTGGGTGTGTCGATAAAAAAATTTGAAAAATCAAAAAGTTTGAAATTTCTAAATTCATGACCATTTGAAGATGGCGTGACCGTTTGAAAAAGGCCATCAAGTTTGAAAATGGCATGACCGTTTGAAAGTTGCCTTCGTGACCGTTTGAACAATAATTTGCCAGCTTCAAACGGACAGGGGCTAGGTCTATAAATAGCACGTGACCGTTTGAGAAATCATTTGTCACCCTCTCCGTTTGAAGATCTATTTGAAGCGATTTCAAACGGTCACCATTCAACAAACACAACTCTAATTAAAAGTGGTAAAAATGGACTAAAAATTGGTGACCGTTTGAACGAAGCTTGCCTGTCCGTTTGAAAAACTGACCTGTCCGTTTGAAAACTGACCTGTCCGTTTGAAAACTGACCTGTCCGTTTGAACAAGCACCATAACCGTTTGAGGAATACACCTTTCCGTTTGAGGGTGTGTCCCTTTGAAAATTACCTGTCCGTTTGAGGATCTAATTTCTTGAAAAAGTCCATAGTGTTCGTAATATTGTCCGATAGTCTGATTTTGTGAAAAGTGTGTTTGAAAACTTAAAAACTATTCGGTAAATCTAAAAATGGAAAACCAAGATTTTTACAACTTCTTCGCCGGCAGTGGTATGGCAGCAGGACAAACCTCGGGTAGTCTTGTGCAAAACGTGAACATGGAGAACGAATTGGGAACAATGCAAAAGCCTCCCAAGTTGATGAACATAGATGAATATGCAGGATGGTCAAGCAGATTTAAGAACTGGGTTCAGGCTAACCATTTTGAATGCTGGATGAAAATAGAGACAAAGTACATTCCACCAGTTGATGGTTTAAATAATAAGAAGAATATTGTAAGTCTGACAGAGACAGAACAAGTTGAGTTCAGAGCCGAGAAAAAGATGATTAGTATTCTCCAGCAGGCTATCAAAGAAGATATTTTAGTATTGTTGCAACATGAAGATAATGCTCAATCTATGTGGAATGCATTGAAAGTGAAGTTTAAAGGTAGTGTATCCATAATCAAGAACAAGAAGGCTCTGCTCAAAAAGGAGTTTGATATTTTTACCGGCATGAAGGGTGAAACTACAAGGCAACTAATCGAAAGATAATGCCATTTGGTACTTGAGATGAAGAGATTAGATATTGAAAAGACCGATGAAATTTTTAGTCCATTTTTACCACTTTTAATTAGAGTTTAATGGATTTGGTACTTGAGATGAAGAGAATCAACAAACACGGTCCAATCAGAAATTTTTTTAACACTTAAAGATTGTCGATTTAATGGATATTGAGGTCAGACCATGTGTTTGAGTTCATTGTCACAGCATTAGCGGCCCAATAGAATTTCATATTGAAATTAGTTGTCGGCCACTTATTTTAGATCAAATTGAAATTCTATATCATTTAAAAAAAAATCATTCAGTTAAGTAACAATTTGGTCAAATTGTTGACTGGTCAGTATATCCGGTCACAATTCGATTCAAAGGATATTGTTTTGTTCAAGTTTAAAGTGCAACAAATCGAGCGGCAATACAAACGAGTTGCCACCCGATTCTAATCAGTTCTACTTGTTTGTGTTTCAGGTGATTTGTCAAGCATAGGATACTCGCCCGAGCGAATCCTCAACCGATCCGTTGTCACCAGATTTTTGCCACTCAATCGGATATTCATCTGATTAAGTGGTTTGATAAAGTGATTGAACTGAGTTTAGATTGTTTTGATAAAAAAACATGGATATGTTTGATAATTTTACAGCTCTTAAGGGAGAATCAACTAAAGAATTGATCGAGAGGTTTGTCAAGTTATATCTAGAGATGAAGCTTTGGAACATTAGAAAAAGAAATGAAGAATGGTTTGACAAGTTAGCAAATGCTTTACCAAAAGATGTGTGGGGAACGTGTTTGTTAACTTGGAAGAAGAGCTTTGAACATAATGATTTCAATTTGAGCTCGTTCATTGAGAAGATTGAAGCTCAAGAACTTGAATTCCAAAAGATTAGAAAAATGAAGTCTGATTCAGGAAAGGAGTTTGATTCTGTGTCCGGAGAGATTGATAAAACTGGAAGTAAAAGTGACAAACAAGAAAAGGTTTCAGAAAAAGCTCAATTTTTTTATCAATCATCAGAGGAAGAAAGCGATAATGATAGTGAAGAAATTCAAAAACTTGAATCTTATAAAAGAGAACTTACACCTGAAAGTTATAATTTTTATTTTGCAGGTAAAATGGAAAAGATCAAAGAAAGACAAGCTGCAAGAGAGATGAAAGCCGAAGCTGAAAAGATGTCCGAGAAGTGCTTAAAATGTGATGAATTCAAAGAAGACAATGTCAAACTCTTGAAGGAGGTTGAGAGTTTGACATTGGAAATTAAAAAATTAAAAGAAAAGGAAAAAGATTTTGAAAATGAAAAATTGAAAATTGAAAAAGATTTTCAAAGTCAAATGAAGATTTTAGAAGATGAAAAATCTGTTATTTTTAAAAATAATCTTGAAAAACAGATTGAAATAAATTCTCATCTTCAGAAAATCATTCGGCTTGAAAATGAAGCTGAAATTGCTTGGAATAAAATTGATGAGCTTGAAAAGAAATTGAAAGGTTTTGTGAATTCATCAGTACCAGATTATATCTGTCCAAAACCGATCAATTCTGTTCCAAAGACAAAGTCAAAATTGAAGATTGCGATGACAAAGCTGATGATGAAAAAGAAAAAGAAAAGAAAAGAAAAATATTTTTAGAATTACAAGAAAATTTTCAAAATACTGTTTTGCAGTCTACTGAAATAGGTGAATGCTCAAAGCAAAAACCTGTTAAGAACATTGTAGAACAGAAACAAAAAGTTAAAAATTTGAAAAATTTTAAAAATGAAAATAAAAGCTCATCAGTTCAGTCATCCAATCATTATAAAAAAACACAAAAATCTGAAAATAAAAACTCACAAAAAGTTGGTAACCAGTGGTGCTGTTGATGCACGGAATGTCTGTTGACTACGTCTACATCAAGTCTTAGGTCAAGATAGTCAAGATTAGAGTTTGAAAGTGAAATTAGGGTTTAAAGATGTTAATTTCGCTTATAATGACATGTTAGTCATTAAAAGCGAAATAGGATATAAAGGTATTTCGCTTATATGTACATTTTAAAGTAGGTTTCGCTTATTAGTCATAGAGGTTTCTCTCATAAGGTATCTTGGAGGTTTCGCTTATGTGTCTGTCCATATAAGCGAAATCACATAGGCTATATATAGTCTTCATGAGCGGAACCAGTTCATTCAGTTGAGTACATTGGAGCGGAACCTGGTCATTAGCTTTGTAACGAAACTCTGTCAAAATCATTCTAGAAAGCTTATAAAGAGAAGGAATTGAAGAGGAAAAGCTGTGTAACTTCATGTATACTGATTCCGCCTTTATACGTGAAGATGAACTGCCTTGACTGACTTTTCAGGGTCGCAACACGGTCCAACAAGTGGTATCAGAGCTTCAGGACGAGGAGTTCATACTACTACAGCTGATTCGACTAAATTCTCTTACTTCTACTCACTTTTTCTGATACTTTTTCGACTTAAACTGGTTCCTACGGTTGAAATGGCCTAAAATTCGAGTATAATGTGTAAAATACAGTAATAACAAACCCTAGAAAGTTTCAGGTTAAAACTTGGCTTAAAAATGGTAAAAACATACTAAAAACCTAGTTTCGCTTTTTCGGTAATCGAAGGTTTCGCTTTTACAGACATTGGTATTCCGCTCATAGAGACACTTCGATATTTCGCTCATTCGGACACTGATTGTTTCTCTTATTCGGACATTGAATGATTTCGCTCTTACGGACATAATCATCTGTTTTCGCTCATTGGGACACAAGTTGTCTAATTTCGCTGATAAGAACATAAGTACTTAGTTTCGCTTTTACGGACAAGTGTAGCTTTGCTTATTAGGTATTTGGCTCATAAGGACAATACTTGGTTTCGCTTTTAGGAAACTTGATATTTCGCTTTTGTGTCATCAAGACTGATTTCGCTTATTGTGACATACTACTATTTTGCTTATCAGTCACAATAACTGATTTCGCTTATCAGTCATCATTTGTCAAAATCTCGAAAATTTTTCTAAGTGTTTGTTGATTTTGCAGGTATACTCAAGATGGATGACATTTTCTTGAACCCGTTTAGCGACATGTACGCATTCGCTGGAAATTCCGGAAACGATGATTCTTCGTCTAACAACAACAATGAGAATTTGCCAAAAGAGAAGAAAAAGGAAGCTTGGGGATCTGAAAGTGTCTTCGGAACGTTCAATAAACCTCCAAAGCTAATGGCTATTGAGGAATACAGTCGGTGGTCAAGAAAGTTTGAAGATTGGTTGATGGCATTCGCATTTCCCAGCTGGAAAAGTCTGAAAAATGGTTATGTCAATGGAAACAAAAATGGTGAAACTTTAAGATCAGCTGAGGAGATTGATTCATTTGTAGCTGAACAAAAATGTGTGGCATTGTTATTTCAGTCCGTCCGGGAAGACATTATTGCCTTAATCGATTATTCAAATGCAAAAGATCTTTGGGAAAAGCTAGAAAAGAAATGTATAGGTAGTGAAGAAATCAAGAAAAACAAAAAGAAACTACTTAGGAAAGAGTTTGATATGTTTGGGTGTTTAAAGAACGAATCAGTGTCAAAAATGATTGAGAGGTTTGGGCACCTGAAGCTGGAATTAGCTAGACATGGTATTAAGTATCCTGATGATGAGTTAGTAGACAAATTGTTCGATTCATTACCAGACGAGATGGATTGGAGATATTATGCGCTGATGCTGAAGAACACTATCGAGCCTGCAAAGCTGACTGTGGATGTGTTGATTGAGAGACTTGAAAGTCACGAGCTGGAGTTGAAGAAGACGTACAAAGTCAATCACTCATCTTACCAGCAGAATTTGGATTTGTATTATCCAAAAAGCATGATGCCAAAAGCAACTTCTCCCAAGACTGCGTTTTCTGCTGAGAATGTGTCCACAGCAAGCAATGAAAGTCAAAGTGGTCAAAGCAGTGGAAGTCACAGTGGTTATCACAGTGGATCTTCATCATCTGCAAGTCATTCTGATGCAAAGAATCGTTTTCAATGCAACATCGCAATAGATTTAAAGAATGCTCAGAATTTTGATGAGGAATCGTATGAAGGGTTAGTAGCTGGGAAGATAGGCAATACCAACTTAACGAAAGAAGATTATGATCAGATAGATCCTGAAGAAATGGAGCTGATCGATATTCGTTGGGCTATGGCCAGTGTTGTTCGTCGAGCACAGCGTTTCATGGAAATTATCGGCAGGAAGACAATTGGTGGTGCATCTACCAAATTGGGTTTTGATAAGTCCAAGGTGACTTGCTTCAAGTGTAAGCAGAAAGGTCACTTCAAGCGAGAATGCAGAAACGCATATGCTGATGAGTCGGAGAACCCTTTCAGAGATGATTACTAGAAGAAGGCAATTTATCACCAGAATAAATCTGAGCCACCTAGATTAAAGCAGGTTGAAGAAAATAGAGATAAATCTAGAGCTCTTGCGGTGATTTACGATGACGAAGGTTATGATTGGAGTCAAGAGGTTCTACCGGAAGAAGATGCGGTTGGTTACGCACTCATGGCGAAAAACGACGAACCTATTCCTTGGAAAGATAACCGAACTGAAGAGCAGAAGTATAGATACAGAAAAATGTTGGCTGAAAACAAAATCATTAGAATTTCTGGTATCTATCTGGAAGCGAGGAGAGCAAATAGATGGGATCCGGACAGAGAGTGTTATCTTGATGAATATGGAAATATTGCGATCGATGACAAAATGCTTGATATCGAAGCCATCAAGACGTACAAAGAAGAGGATGATTATTGGCAGAATAAATGGTGGGGAACTGGAGACGAGAAAGAGAAAGAAGAGAAAGAGAAAAAAAAGAAAGAAGAGACAGAGAAATCAAAGAAAGTTGATACTGGAGTTATTGACACAACGCAGGAGTTGACTGCAGAGAATCTGGGAAAAATGGCTGACAAAGTGCTGGCTGCTAGGGCACTTGAGGTAGACTCTAACTCTGTGTCTGAGTCAAAAAGTCAGGTCAGTTCAAACTTGTCAACAAATGCGTCAGGTAAACAAATTAATGGAAATGCTGATTGCAAAAATTGCAACAAAGAGTGCAAATTTTGTAATACAGTCACGTATCTCAACGGTAAGAAAGTTGAAGATCTGACAGCAAAGGTCAGAAGCGTTGAGATTCAGATTCTTGATCGTGACAAAATAGTTAAGGCTTCAACTGAACGGATAAGAGAATTAACTAGCCAAATTGAAAATGATAAAATTGATCATGAAAAGGTTAAAAAGGAAAATGAAAAGTTAATTCTTGAAAACCGTCAGATTTCTGAGAAGTTTGAAAAACTCAAAAGCACAATGAAAGATAATGATGATCGAAATGGTAAAACTTATAAAGAAAATGAACACCTAAAAGCAGTGCTTAGAGTAAAAGAAGAATCAATCAACCAACAACTGGATGAAATCGCTAAACTGAAACTTAAATTTCAAGAGGCTGAAATTGAAAACGAGCGAATCCAGTTGAAGCTTAACAGTTACAGCTCCGCAAGCTTTGTTTTGCAACACATTGTTCCCAAACCCATCGGGAAAAACAAAGCTGGCGAAGATGTTTATTTTGATGGAACTGGGGTGGGTTTTCATCAAGTTCCACCACCTGTTCTTGATAATTACACGAAAAAGCATTCAGGGTTGGTTGAAATTGAGGAAGAAAGTGAAGTTAAACTTCCAGAGAACATTGATGTCACGTTCACATCTTCCAATGACGATAGTGTTCAGAATGATATTGTAAAAGGTGTTGTTGAAAATGTGCTAAAAACGGATAGTGACACTACTGAGGAAGATGGGTGTTTCTTGGACAATTACTTTCCGAAACAAAAGTCCAAGAACAACTTAAATGAAGAATCAAATCTTGTCATGTACAAGATGTTGGGTTTAGATAAGTTGTTTTCGGATTCTGAGTTTCCAATTAAGAATGTTAACATGAACAAATTGACAAATGTTTTCAAGTTGGTCGAAGTTGAGTTGTCAGAAGTGAACAATCTGAGTCAAACAAAGAGAAAAATGAGTTTTGAGAAAGATAAATCATACTACAAGAAATCTGTTAATCCATCACGTTTTTATAATAACAATCGAAATAATTGGTCGGGTGGTTATCAGGGTGGTAGGAATTATCAGAAAAGAAATGTTCCAAACAAGAGATTTGCTGAAAAGAAAAAGTTTGTGAACAGTTCGAGTTCACTTGCTGATGAAGAGAAAGAGATTTTTTCAAAATCGAATGAAGAGTTCTTTGAGAAAAGATCTTTACAGTCTCAGTCTGAAGGCACAAGTCGAGTTGTTGATACTCGAACATGTTTCAGATGTAATCAAGTTGGTCACATTGCACGAAAGTGTACCAATGTGAAGCCTAAGACTGAAACTGTGAAGATTCAAAAGAAGAAAGTTGACGAAAAGGGTAAAGTACAAATGGTTGTTGAGAAAACGAGTGTGAAAAATGACAACACCAAAGTGAAAAATGAACCCGTAAAGAAAGTGGTAACTAAAAATGACAAATTTTACAAGCAGGTTGCATTATCTCAACAAGTTTGGAAACCAAAAACTGAGAAGAAGGTGAAATCTTCTGAGGATTCAATTCAAATTGATTATGATGCAAATTTTCCACCTCTTAAGGCTGAAAACTTCAAAATTCAAATTGCGAGAGTCAAGGTTACACCTAAGGCTGATGAGGCCTGGGTGGACTCCATGTTCGACTAAACAGTTTGAATTGCCGGAGCTTCCTTGATCGCGAAGCATGAATCAGCATCTTTATTGAAGTTGGTTAAGTCATAGTTTGTTATGTGCAGGATCTTCCAAAACTTGTATCCAGATGGATCATGGATAGTGGAGCATCTCGACATATGACAGGGAAGACTGCGTTGCTGTATGATGTGAGAAATATCAATGGTGGTTACGTAGGTTTTGCGGGTAATCAAGGAGGAAGGATTATAGGTGAAGGAACGTTATCCAATGGAATTGTGACGTTTGAAAGAGTTAACTACATTGCTGAGCTGGAGAACAATCTGCTGAGTATCTCTCAGATCTGTGACAGGATGTATACTACTCATTTCACTAACAAAGAATGTTTGATCTTGAAACCGGGATTTGTGATACCCGAGGAATGGATTATCATGAGGGCACCGAGAGTTAATGATCTGTACGTGTTGGACATGAGTGTAGCTACTACAACCACGGGTCAGGCTCATTGTTTTGTGTCCAGAGCAACTGAGAAAGAATCGAGATTGTGGCACCGCAAGATGGGGCATATTCACCTAAGGAAGATGAATCACTTGGTGCACAATGATTTGGTTCTTGGAGTTCATGTCAAAGGTTTTCATCTGGAAGGGGAGTGCATTAGTTGTGTTAAAGGCAAGCAGAAGAAAAAGTCACACCCTACAAAGCAGGTCAATTCAGTTTCGAGACCTCTGGAAAGACTTCACATGGATTTGTTTGGTCCTGTGAATGTCAAAAAGTATTACAGGAGATTACTACTGTTTGGTCGTTACTGATGATTATTCCAGATTTTCGTGGGTTTCTTTCTTGAAGACAAAAAGACGAAACGTTTGATAGTTTGATGGGGTTATTCAAGAAGATTGAGAATCTGTACCAACGGCGTATCAAAAGAATTCGAAGTGATAATGGTACTGAATTCAAGAACAGTAAGATGGAAGAATTTTGTGATGAAAGAGGTATATTGCATGAGTTTAGTGCTCCGTACACTCCGCAGCAGAATGGAGTCGCAGAACGCAAAAACCGGACACTAATCGAGACGGCTAGAACTATGCTCGCAGATTCAAAGTTACCGATAAATTTTTGGGCTGAAGCTGTTTCCGCCGCATGCTATACGCTCAACAGGGTTCTCACTGTCAAGAAGTTCAACAAAACATGCTTTGAGCTAATCAATAAACGCAAACCGAATTTGAAGTATCTAGAACCGTTCGGGTCACCCTGTACTGTTATAGAGCCTCATGGAAAGTTTGGTCCGAAGTGCATTGAGGGAATATTTGTTGGTTATGCAAATCCGATGCGACGTGTCTTCGTTCCAAGTGAGAAGCGGATTATTGAAGCTGCAAATGTTGAATGTCAAGGTTATACTATGCCGCCGCAGAATCCAGGAGATTCATGGCGTTATCATTTTGACAAACTTTGGGATTCGTTTGACATGAGAGAAGAATCAGAGGATGATGAAGATTTCTTTGATGAGTTGGATATTTTGCGTGAATATGAGTCACAGTTAAGGTTCCCAGCTGAGTATTCTAGAAGACCACGGGAAACTTCAAATGATGATGAAGCAGGTCCGAGTAATGCTGGTGAACATGATGATGTCCAACAGAATGAAGTTGCTCAGGATAATCAGTCGGATCAGATTGATAATCACGAAGCTGAACACATGCTAGTCTTTGATCATGGTGATTCAAATTCTGAGGGGGAGCAAATTCAGATTTCAAGTCAAACAAACCAAGTTGGTGAACAAGATTCAGATCAGAATGTTACTAATCTGGAGGGAAATGTAGATGTTCCAAGTGAAGTGATGCCGCGAACTTTTTCATATCATCCAAAGGAGTTGATCATAGGACAATTGCAGACAGGCGTTCGCACTCGAAACCAGATTGATAAAGGGCTTACATGTTTTTATACAACAGTTGCTCCTTTGCAAACTGAATTCTCATTGAGTTGTTTTATCTCGCAGGTTGAGCCAAGAACTTACAAAGAGGCGCTTACTGAAGACTCTTGGGTCAATGCAATGCAGGAGGAACTGAGTCAATTCGAGAAGTTGGGAGTGTGGAAGTTAGTAGATTTGCCGGATGGTCATAGGAAAATCAATACGAAATGGGTGTTTAAATGCAAGAGAGATGATAGAGGAGTTGTTGTAAGGAACAAAGCTCGACTCGTTGTTCAGGGATTTAGTCAACAGGAGGGGATTGATTTTACAGAAGTCTATGCTCATGTAGCACGACTAGAGGCAATCAGAATTTTCCTAGCATTTGCGTCTTGGAAGAACTTCAAAGTATACCAGCTAGATGTAAAATCGGCGTTTCTTTATGGGAAGGTCAAAGAGGAGGTTTATGTCAGACAGCCGCCGGGCTTCACCGATCCAATCCACAAAAACAAGGTCTACTTATTGGACAAAGCGCTGTATGGTTTACACCAGGCCCCGAGAGCTTGGTACGAGACTTTGTCTCAACACCTACTAGCCAACAAGTTCATTCGTGGAAAAGTGGATGCCACTCTCTTCACTAAGGAGGTCGATGGTCATCTTCTGATAGTTCAGATTTATGTGGACGATATAATTTTTGGGTCGACGAATGAAAGTCTATGCAAAGATTTTGAATCAGTGATGAAGCAAAAATTCGAAATGTCATCATTGGGGGAGATGAAATCCTTTCTGGGTTTACAAGTTGAACAACTTCCTGAGGGAATTTTCATTCACCAGACAAAGTATGTTCGTGATATTCTAGAGAAATTTGGGATGTCAAGTTCTACTCCAGCTGCTACCCCACTTGCAACAAATCATGGGATTCACCCAGATCTCACCGGAGACAGGGCTGATGAAACGTTTTATCGATCCATGATAGGTTCTTTGATGTACTTAACTGCTTCACGTCCTGATATCATGTACCCAACGTGCCTCGCAGCAAGATATCAATCTAACCCGAGAGCTTCGCATATGATTATTGTGAAGAGGATATTACGCTACCTGAAAGGAACTCCTTCATTGGGATTGTGGTATCCTAGAAAAGGCGATTTTACGCTCGAAGGGTATTCCGATTCGGATTTCGGATGCTGCAAAGTCAATTCCAAATCAACAACTGCAGGATGCCAGTTCTTTGGTCCTAGATTGGTTACCTGGCAGTGTAAGAAACAAACGTCTGTGGCGCTATCTACATGTGAAGCGGAGTACGTTTCTGCTAGCAGTTGCTGCTCTCAGATCCTGTGGATACAGCAGCAGATGCGCGACTACGGTTTGCAGTTTCTTCACACACCTCTTTTTGTTGATAATGAGGCCGCTATAAATATAACAGAGAATCCAGTACATCACGCTAAAACTAAACACATCGAAATTCGTCATCACTTTATTCCTGATTGTTTTGAGAAAAAGTTGATACGAATTGAGAAAATCCACACTAACGAACAGAAAGCTGATTTACATACCAAAGCTTTTGATAAAAATCGGTTTAAATATTTGTTAAAACTGAATGGTATGAAGCTTCTTTCGGTGTCGGATGGGATTATTGGCGTTGATGAAAGTACTGTTGCGGATGAAGACGAGAAACAATCTGCAATGGTTTGTCGATTTTTTACATGTTTTGGTATTTAGGGGGAGTAGATAGATGTATATAGATATATTTTCAGAAAATACAAAAACATGATAAAATTTCAAAAATACAAAAACAATATAAAATCTGAAAAAGAGCTTGTGTATATAGGGAAAATGATAGTACACCGGCTAGACAATTACAGTATGCTAAAGATTTGTAAAGTTTAAATGAGTTAAACAATCTCACTAATGATGTGTCGATAGGTTTTCGCACATTTAGTAAATTTATTCGGGATATAAACCTAAAATTTCAAACTTGTGAAATTCGTAGGGAACACTACTTGGATATATAGGTAACCCCTGAAATCTCGTTTGAAAGGTCTCATAATCTGATATACTAGGTTTTTATACTCAATGATGTCTGGGGTATTATTTCGGGACTTCTGCTGAACGGTGGTTCTGACCTAGTCCTTGGATAATATTTTTCTGCAAATGCTTGAAACATAGCATAAACCCTCAGCATGCAGATGAAACAATAAAATTGATAGTCGCTGCTGTTGTAGCTAAAAGATCCTCTAAAGGGGACATACCGTAAAGTCGAAGCTGATATCTCTCTGCATATACGGAAGTATCGATCTGAGATCCCTCGGCCCTCGCATTACCTAATTTATATACAGATATCATTGTAGTATACTTACCTGTAAGACTGAAGTTTGGGATTCTGGATACGGGAGTATATTCAAGAGGTGGGACAGATGAATAAGCTAAGTTCATAAAACATCTAAATCGTATCCTGAGTAAATTGAAATTTGTGTGGGAATTTAAGATGGATCAGTATATCGACAATCGAGGTGAATTGTTTAAGTCTGATATGAAATGAAGCTTAATGGTACTTGTAATTTGTCTGAAAAGCTGATATGATTCCCTGACACGCTCGCCAAAAATATGTTTGTAAATAGTTTACTTTGTTTACTTTCTGCAATTTAAGTTTTCTGTATTTCATTTCTTAGTTTAGAACACTTTATAAAATCCAAAAAGATTTTATTTCTGCTTTATTTTCCGACAAACCAAAGTGGAGAGTTGATTGTTGGATTCTCAGATGTTGAAGCAGATGCAGGAGATTCTGGACTGAAGAATGATGAGAGCTTATCTTGATGAAGTTTGATTTATTGAAAAGTCAAAAACAAGTTCATTAATTTGATGCTTGTTACATTTTTCAGAAAATATTTGAAAATGTTTTTCAAAATTAGTTTGATTCGTCAAATGATCAACCAAGGTTATTAAGTTGAACTTGGTAGATTAATTGAGTGATCAGGGTCATTAATTTGGACTTGAATACTTGAGTGGATTTCTAAAACTGATTGAGTTTGTGATTTATTGTTGAAAAGATAGTTTGTAATGATTGATGGTTGAGACACAGGTTGTGGACTTCATCATTCCCATGGAAGCTAAATGTCAAAGCTTGAATCAGATCAAAACCTCAGATTCTAGCATACTAAAAGGGGGAGTCTGTGAAAGGGGGAGTCTGGATCAACGGTCAAAGGGAAGTCTGAAGATGAAGCTAGGACAAGATTGTGAACCTGTGAAGATAGAGTGCTTATGATGTGAAGACAGAGAGTTGGAGAAAAGACCAAGACTAAAGACTCGGAGCTGAAGACTTCGTCAACATCCAAGGGGAAGTCTGTTGATGCACGGAATGTCTGTTGACTACGTCTACATCAAGTCTTAGGTCAAGATAGTCAAGATTAGAGTTTGAAAGTGAAATTAGGGTTTAAAGATGTTAATTTCGCTTATAATGACATATTAGTCATTAAAAGCGAAATAGGATATAAAGGTATTTCGCTTATATGTACATTTTAAAGTAGGTTTCGCTTATTAGTCATAGAGGTTTCGCTCATAAGGTATCTTGGAGGTTTCGCTTATGTGTCTGTCCATATAAGCGAAATCACATAGGCTATATATAGTCTTCATGAGCGGAACCAGTTCATTCAGTTGAGTACATTGGAGCGGAACCTGGTCATTAGCTTTGTAACGAAACTCTGTCAAAATCATTCTAGAAAGCTTATAAAGAGAAGGAATTGAAGAGGAAAAGCTGTATAACTTCATGTATACTGATTCCGCCTTTATACGTGAAGATGAACTGCCTTGACTGACTTTTCAGGGTCGCAACACGGTCCAACAGGTGCAGGTTTGATCACAGTGCTCAAATGCCAAATCAAGGATACAAGAGGAGATATGAGTACCATAAGGCAAATCAATGCTATGATCTGAGCGTTTGGTATGATGGTGGTGAATGGTACGATAACAGGGTGTGCTACACTTGTGGAGTGAGAGGACACATTGCTGTTAACTGCCAGAGCTGGAGTTATGAGACGAGAAGATGCTTTGAATGCAATATAAAAGGTCATATTGCAAGAGATTGCCCAATGAGATCAATGGAAAGATCGAGGGCTGAATCTCAGAAAAAGGTGACAAAATCAGTCAAAGTCGATGAAAAGCCCAGAACACAGAAAAAACAAGAAGTGAAAGAACCGAAAGTGAAACTTTCACAGGGGCAGAAAGATCGATTGAGAAAGAAAAGGAAGAAAGCTCGAGAGTATCTCGAAAGGATTTTGTCCTCGGATAAAACTGGAAAAAAAGATAAAAGTTCTGATAAATCGGCTTGCTTTCCAAAGAATGACAATTCAAGCAAAACGAATTCATCAGATACAAATCTGAGGACAGAATGGAGTGTTAAGAAAGAAAAAATTCCTGACAATGAATTTGTTTCTTCGGAAGCAAAGGAGCCACGTGTTGGCGATGAATCTGACTTGTCAAAGTCAGATGAGCCACGTTCTAGCAATGAATCTGATTCGTCAAAATCAGAGAAGCCACCAGTTGAACTAAAAGGAGAAAATTCAGTTTCGCCAATGGATGATATCAACTTTCCACCATTGCGGACTGAAAATTTTAAACAAAAAATTGGTAAGGTGAAAATTTCGAATCAATTCTATTCTGAAAAGAAAGGATTTGATGTCGAAAAGGCGTTCAATGAAAAAGTAAAAAATATGTTTGGAAAAATGGTTGAGGGAAAGGTTAAAGGGGTTAAAGAATTTTATGAAACAAAAAGGAATGTTCAAACCCCGAGTGAAAATAACTCAAATACACCCAAGGACTGTCAGGCTTGGGTGAAACTGTTTAACTGAAAAACCTGACTTGCCGGAACTCCCAGGTTGGTAATTGGGGAGTAGGAATCGGCATCTTTCTTGAGAAATTCACTTCGGTGATATTTCGACTTTCAAAAGAATAATCAGGGACATTAAGTTGTACTTGATTTATCTTTTCTTCAAGTGATTGTGTTGTGATAATCCTACAAGTGGATTGTGAAAGAACAATGTGATGAAACCCCATGTTTGTGAAACGACACACAAAACTAATTTTCCAGAAAAACCATTTTGATTAAAATAAACTTAAGGGTTTTGAAATCTTAATGGGAAAATAGTTTGTTGTCAGGGGGATTTCTGATTGTTTAAGCCAAGTGGATGGCGAATTGAGGCAATTTTCATCAGTTTGTCATGTTATTTGTACAGTCTATTGTTTTCAAATTTTCTCAGAAAATCAAAATTGAAACATATTTTGATTTTAGGGGGAGAAAAATTTTAAAAAAAAATTAGAAAATTTGAAAAAGTAAAAAACATTTGAAAATGCAAAAATGAGTTTTGTTGTGAAAAAGAGGAAATGATAGTAAATCAGTTGGACTATCACAGCATGCTAGAGAAATGAAGTGTCAAATGTGATAAACGGTCTCACTAAAGATGTGACGATAGGCTCAGCTAGACTAGTAGACTTGCGAGAACGATACAAACTTAAATGAAAAAGCCTAGTTCTAGTGGGAAACACGGTCGAAAGCATAGTACTTAGTTTTGTCCTTCTTGACTGTGTGCCTACTCAGTAATCGCTGATTGTCGAAAGACATAAAACTGGTTAAGTCTGTGAACTTTCACAACTTTGCTAAAAAGTCGTTGTGATTATGCATTTTATTTTGCAAAGATTTAAACTTGTTTTATTTCTTTATTTTGTTTAAGCATTGGACATCCTCTGCGTATACGTGAGTATCGACCTGGATGTTATTGCCTAAACGTTCTGCTTTATTTTCTTTGGTGTTTCGTTTAAGCTTTGGATCACCTCTGCGTATACGGGAGTATCGACCTGGTGGTTAAAGCCTAAACAACTTCAACTTGTTTTATTTTCTTATTTTGTTTAAACATTGGACTTTCTCTGCGTATACGGAAGTATCGACCTGATTGTTAATGTTTAAACATTCTGCGTTGTTTTCGCACATATCACAGTTGATAAAAGTTTAAAGGCATTACTTGAGTTAGTGTATTGCATGATGAGGGGATATGCTGAGATCGTGGGGTCCATAAGAACTTAGTGCAAAATTAATATACCTTAACGTATCGGTAAGCATTTCGAAAGTTTTTAGATTGAGTTTAAGTGGACAACAATATCGTCAATCTATGTGAATCGTTTAGAACTTAAAATGTTTAAAGCTTAACGGTGATAGTGATTGGTCACATAATCTGATATGATCCTCTTACACAAACTCACAAAAATATGTATGTAAATATTTCTTTACTGCATTTCAATATTGTTCTTTCTAGAAGTTTAGTTTTTATTTGAAAATCCAAAAAGATTTTAGACAACTGATATTGATGAGCTGATTTTCAAAATTCCAAGTGCTAAACAAGATGAACTGGTTTGGGAGTGTGTGTGCTAAATTGAAATTTTTTTGAATGATTGCATGTTTAGTTAATCAAGATCATTAATTTGAACTTGATGTAACTATTAATGTTTAGTGAATGAATGCTCTCTATCAGTATGTTTTTCAAAGTGATATAAATAAAAACTTATGTTTTGGGTAGAGAATATGCAGGAAACGTTGAAAAAGCTAGGTTTCGATTCCCGAAGGTTAATACCAAGGTTTCAATCCTAAGCTACAATTTCCAGACTGCGATCCCGGTACAACTTAAGGGGGAGTCTGTTAGAAAAGGAGAATTTGAAGAAGGGAAAGAGCCAGTCTCAGATTCTGGAGAATAGCTGATAATGATGATTGAAGAGACAGAGAGAGTTTGAAGGATACTTCAGCGTCAAATATTTTAAGAAGCGTGAAGACTGAAGTTTTGACGTACCAAAGTCTCGTACTAAAGACTCCGTCAACATCCAAGGGGGAGACTGTTAGTGCATATGTCTGTTGACTTCGTCTTATATCGAGTCTCGGTTACGTTGCGAATCTGAACAAGAATTAAACAAGAATGATGTCATCATTCTTGATGATGACATCATAACAAGTGACACCACACATACAAATATCACGGTCAAACCAAGAAAGTTTGCATGGAAAGTAATTTTATGATGTTTGCATGTATTTTATGGTGTTTACAAGGGTGACCGTTTGAAGGGTGGCCTGTCACCTTCAAACGGTCAGGTATTAGTCGTGACCGTTTGAACTGGTCATGCCAGTTTCAAACGGACAGGGTCATGCCTATAAATAGGCAGCTTGGTTTCTCATTTCAAACGGTCTGGTCTTTCATGTACTGTTACTCTGCCGGATTTTCAAGTGATTAGTGAATGAGAAACGAGTATTAAAGTTACATTCTTCTGTTTTCTACTCCTTCTATCTGATTCTAAGCTGTTTAGGTGTTTCAGCCACTTAAATAGTGTGTATTCATTCAAATTGACACATTTGATCGGTCAAATCGATCCTACACTTTCAACATCAACGTGCGTCAAGCCCAAGCCGACAACAACGTGGTCAATGGTACGTTCCTTGTGAATGGTACTTATGCTTCGTGTTTATTTGATACTGGAGCCGATAATTGCTTTGTGTCGTTCGAATTTGAGAAGCTCCTTAGTTGTAAACGCTCCCAACTCTCCTCGACGTTCGATGTTGAAGTCGCTACCGGAAGAACTGTCGCCGTTAATTCTGTTCTTCGTGATTGTACTCTTGAGCTCAACAATCACATTTTCCCAATCGACCTTATCCCGATGCAACTCGAAAGTTTTGATGTCATAGTAGGCATGGACTTTCTTCGCGAAAACCATGCTGAAGTTGTGTGCTTCGACAAGATGATTCGATTCTCGCTCGTGAATAGTGATTTATTGTGTGTATATGGTGAAACCGCTTCGAAAGGTCTCAAACTCATGTCATGTGTCCAAGCTAGCAAGTATCTCCGCAAGGAATACAGAGCTTTCTTGGCTAACATTGTAGTAGCGGAGAAGGAAAAGAAAGAGAAGAAGGAAGTGAAAGACGTTCCTGTGGTTCGAGAATTTCTTAACGTTTTTCCAGAGGATCTTCCCAGTCTACCGCCAAGTCGTGATATCGACTTTCGTATCGACCTCATTCCTAGAGTCAACCCTATTGCCAAAGCTCCTTACCGAATCGCGCCATCCAAGATGTGTGAACTCTCAAACCAACTCCAGGAATACTTAAGAAAGGCTTCATTCGCCCGAGCACCTCTCCTTGGGGGGCGCTAGTCCTTTTCATCAAAAAGAACGATGGGTCGTTCAGGATGTGTATCGACAATCGGGAATTGAATAAGTTAACTATCAAGAACCGTCATCCCCTACCCCGCATCGACGATTTGTTTGATCAGCTACAAGGTGCTACGTGTTTCTCAAAGATCGACCTACGCTCAGGCTATCACCAATTACGCATTCAAGAGGAGGATATACCCAAAACCGCATTTCGCACTCGATACGGCCACTACGAATTCGTTGTTATGCCCTTTGGTTTAACCAACGCACCTGCGGTTTTCATGGATCTGATGAATCGTGTGTGTAAACCATATCTCGACCGTTTCGTCATCGTATTCATCGACGATGTCTTGATCTATTCTAAATCGAAAGCCTAACACGCGCAACATCTTCGTTTGGTTCTCGAGCTACTCCAGGGGAATCAACTCTATGCCAAGTTCTCCAAGTGTGAATTCTGGTTGGAGGAGGTTCAGTTTCTGGGTCACATTGTTAATAGTCAAGGTATTCACGTCGATCCTGCGAAGATTGAAGCTGTTAAGAGTTGGATTATGCCTAAGAACCCGTCTGAAGTTCGTTCTTTTCTCGGACTAGCGGGCTACTATCGACGATTTATCGAAGGATTCTCAAAGATCGATGTGCCACTTACCGCTCTCACGCATAAAGACAAGCCTTTTGTTTGGGGAACTGAACAAGAGTCTACCTTTCGAACCCTGAAGCACAAGCTTTGCAATGCTCCTGTTCTCACGTTGCCTGACGGAAACGACGATTTCATTGTCTACTGTGATGCTTCCAACCTTGGTCTCGGTTGTGTCCTTATAGAACTATACAACCCATGATCTCGAGCTAGGCGCAGTTATTTTTGCATTAAAGATTTGGCGACACTACCTGTATGGTACCAAGTGTACGATCTTCACCGATCATAGGAGCCTACAATACATCTTTAATCAGAAGGAACTTAATATGCGTCAACGCCGATGGGTAGAACTTCTCAATGATTACGACTGTGAGATTCGTTATCACCCAGGCAAAGCAAATGTTGTTGCCGACGCACTCAGCAGACGGAGCTATCTGCTTAGCACTCGTAATGTTCAAGCCCAACACGATCTCGAAACCCTCATCCGCGAAGCTCAGCACGCATGTTTTAATGAACGCACTCTGAAGAAGGAAAGAATCTACCACGATGTAGCCCAGCTTGTGAGTAAATCAAATGGGATATTCCACTTTCTGGACCGAATTTGGATCCCTAAACGGACCGATTTGCGACAGATTCTGATGGACGAAGCCCACAAATCCCGGTATTCTATTCATCCCGGTGCTGACAAAATGTACCAGGACCTTCGCTATAAGTACTGGTGGCCGGGCATGAAAAGGGATATTGCTCTCTATGTTGGAAAATGTCTGACCTGTGCAAGAGTCAAGGCTGAACATCAAAGACCCTCTGGCTTACTCGAACAACCGCCTATCCCCATGTGGAAGTGGGAGAGTATAGCTATGGACTTCATAACAAAGTTTCCGCATATGTTATCAGGTCACGACAGCATCTGGGTTGTGGTTAACCGTTTGACTAAATCAGCACACTTCTTGCCAATACGAGAAGACTACAAGGTTGAACGATTAGCCCGAATCTACACCGACAAGATCATTTGTAATCATGGGACGCCTCACGACTGTGGGAAACGTTTCAAATGGCTCTCGGTACATCGCTTAATCTAAGTACCGCTTTCCACCCTCAAACCGACGGTCAGACTGAAAAAACGATTCATACTCTTGAAGACATGCTCTGTTCGTGTGTCATAGACTTCGGTGGTAATTGGGATAAATACCTACAGTTAGTCGAATTCTCGTATAACAACAGCTATCATTCCAGCATTCAAATGGCACCATTCGAGGCTTTGTACGAAAGAAGATGTCGATCGCCTATTGTGTGGCACGAGATCGAGCATTCGCAATTAACCGGTCCTGAGCTACTGCAGGAAACGACAGACAAAATTTTCCAAATTCGAGACAATCTAATGAAAGCTCGGAATCGACAGAAAAGTTATGCCGATAGACGACACAAGCCCCTTGAATTTGACGTTGGTGACTACGTACTCCTAAAGGTATCACCTTGGAAGGGTGTGGTCCGATTCGGCAAGAAAGGAAAGCTCGCGCCTCGTTATGTTGGACCTTTTAAGATTCTGGAAAGGGTCGGAAAAGTCGTCTACAGACTCGAACTACCGGAGGAACTTAGTAACGTCCACCCGACTTTCCACGTTTCGAACCTCCGAAAGTGCCTGGCTGAGCATGATCTAATTGTACCTCTCGATGACCTTCAAGTAAACGAAACACTACACTTCGCAGAGAAGCCTGTCGAAATCATGGATCGCCAAACCAAGCAGCTCAGACGCTCGCGCATTCCTATTGTGAAAGTCCGATGGGAAGGCAAACCAGGCGCAGAGTTTACTTGGGAACTCGAAAGCGACATGAAGGGGAAGTACCTGCAGTTATTTAAAGAGAAAGTCTAGAGAGAGAAAAGTGATTCACGGTGTTGTACAACTTTCAGCCAAATTTCGGGATGAAATTCCCTAAACAAGGGGAGGCTGTAAGACCCCGTGTTTCCGAGAAGTCAAAGCCAAAGTCAAGGTCAAAGTCAACGACCGATTTCGCGCGACTTGACTTGTAGTAGATTTCTTTATATGTTTATTTTAGCTGTATTATGTGGAGTAAGTGTCAATAATCACAACTTTCGACGCATATTATTCGCAATTTAATCTACTTACGACTGTGAACTATGGGATGTAACAATGCGATAAAGTCAACTAAACGCTAATCAATCCGAATGAATCGACATCGAATCATGATCGCACTCGCAACTCAAATTACGCATTTGGGTTATTGTTCTACGTGTGTGTGTGCCTTATGTGTTACTTGTACATGTTATTTATGTATGTGTGGTAATCAATCGAAACGCAATCGTATTCAATCGCAATCGAATCGCAATCGCAAACCGAATACAAAACAAGGATAATTATATGTTGATATAGAATGATAATTAGTGGAGAAGAGACAGCGCGCGATATGAGTGGTTGGGATTAAAAGTAAATTGACTAGGAAACTCTATCGCGTTCGCATCGTTCGCAATCGAAATCGAAATATCAAAAATCGTCGCACCGAACACCCGAATCAAGCAACTGATCGATCAGGCTACCAGCCGATAGACCAGCCGGCCGATCGGACTGCCGTCCGATCGGACAGGCTGTCCGATCGAGCTGCCTGGCCGATCGGCCAACACTTTCCTCATTTGGAAGCCTATAAATACCCCTGTCATTGTCATCATTTTCCACTTTTGGAAACCCTCTGTCCGACCAGCTCGTGTTCCTCACTTTTCTTTAGATTTCTCTCAATTCCAGTAAGATCTCATCCTAAATCTTGTACTTTCTTGATCTACACGCACTCCTACACCTTTCTATCTTTTAAATCTTAACTTTTAACCGAGAAATCATCGAGATTCAAGGTATTCTAGGATGACGTCATCATGTGTTCTTGAAGAACTTCATGTTTTGGCCTCAATCCGCTAAGAATAACTTGGATCTAACTGATTTCCACATAAACAAACAAAGATCTTTCATAGATCTAAACATATTCACGGTGAAAAGGATTGAAAGATGGTTTTCCAACCTTCTTTCAACTCTTTTACACTCAATGCCTTCAAAACCGATAGAAACGGGGCTTGTGCCGACTTACTACTCATTCTAGTGGTTATGTGGCTCAAGATCCGGATTCTATCCACGAGGTTCACCGATTTCGGGTTAAACGTTAAACACCGTCCCGAACCGTTCACCAACCAGATTTGGGTGATTCCTGTCCGATCAGGAGAACCAGGTAAAGACGAGGTTTCCATTGTTTGACTCGTTACCAAAATACCTCGACAAAACGACAAATAAATCAGAACAACAAAGTGTTAGATGAACAGGCCGACCAGGACAAGGTGCTGTCCGATCGGACTGCTGTCCGAACAGATAGCCAGCTGAACGGACAGACAGCCGAACGACTGGCCAGCCGATCGACTTGCACAAGGGTCCCACACTTAGTCAACTCATTTTGAAGTTTAAGTATTGAACGAACTGCTGTCCGATCGGACTACCGTCCGATTGGATTACTTTTCGGATCATGAGATACTTGAATTCAACCCTTAATCGATTTTGCAACATGTTCAATGCACAAGGAATGCCGCCTAATCAAACTATTGTCCATTCGAGTGCCTTCTGCTGAGAACTGGTTTGTGCTGAGGTACCTAGCCTACCGGGTTGCCGGCCGATCGAACAACCGTCTGATCGACCGACCTGAACGGTAAAGATACTTCAATATTTTCATATTCTACAATGAAAACTTTAAAAGTCAAACCATCATACACAAACACATCTTACTCAAAGGAAGAAACAATCCACTCAAACAGCCATCCGATCGGACTACCGTCCGACCGGACAACTGTCCGACCGGACAACTGTCCGAACGAACTGTCAACTGCACGGCCAGCCGTCCGATCGGACTACCATCCGATCGACCAGTTGTCCGATCCATCGACACTTGTTTCTGTTTTACGCGTTGCTTATCATATTTATCGAACTATTCAGGCTAACCCTACTCTCAAGCGCTCCCTTCAATCCATCAACCGCTATGAGTATACTCGATCCCTTTTTGCTTTAAGCAGTTTTGGGTGTTACATACGTTACAACTATTCAAATCACATCTAACACACTACTCAATACTATTTGAACGCTAACCGTTAATGCATGTTATACGTGGCTTATGAATGCTTGTTTGTTATGTTTACACATGGAATGATGTCTACCTGCCTTAGCAACGATAGTACTATTGTTTGGACTCAGCACCTGTTCGCAGGGGTTGTTAAGGACAGTTACTTGCATGGATCTATGTCGATAACTAACGTGCTTCATTTCTCTATGTGTACGTGCTGGTTATGCGAAAACGAATTCGAACTCTATATGCTATTATCAAACTTGTATGCTCACCTTTACATTATATGTATTGACTTTATTTTAACGTATGTGACAGGTGCTTAGGATGCACATCTGGTAGGAAATCGAAGCTAGAATAAGGCTCTAGAGGCCAACAAATAGTTGTCTGTACTAAATGAATCAAGGGTCTCTAGAAGCAGATAAACAATTACTCTATTTAAATTTAAGTTGTCGGAATAGAACTATTTGCCTAGATTTTGTCTGTAATAATTTGTTTACCTTTTGAGGCATGGTATGGGACATGTTATTTTAAATTGATTGGTAATGATAATTGTTATGGAAACTTCTAGACAATCTGTTTCGCTCAGTGCCATACCCCGATGTTTCCGCCATCGGTTGGGGTGTGACATTTAGAATCAATGGCGTTTTAGTCAAGATGACCCATTGTTCTATTATTTTTTATATACATTTTGGCGTTTGTGGTATGTTGGTGTTTTACAAGCGAAAAATTATATTACAACCACAGGGGAAAAATATAAGCGAAAAAAATAAATTAAAAATCCTAATCAGATATCTCTTCACAATCTTCACTCTCATCAGTCTCTCTCTTCTTTAATACTACAAGAACTGTCACCAAATATATGGCGTTTTATGTAAAACTTAACAAACCCATCGGTCTAATTATTTGTTTGTTCGTTTGTTAAAGTGGCTTTTGTGAATGTTGGGGACATAGATCGATGACATGTGGGTAGGTTTTTTGCTTTGCTCTTCAACTTTATCTTCATCTTTATAATCATCCCACTCTTCAGTGTCATTGATCTCTTCTCCTCATCCAAGCCTTCTTCAAGAACAAAGAACACAAAATGACATATGACTGTCATCAGTATCTTTTTCTTGAAGATTTGTCCATCTCATGCAGCAAAATCTTACTGAGTTACTCCCCTCACCTGACAATCCATTCAGTGAAACTTCACGAAGAACAATACTGAATATCCAAGAAAGCATGTTAGCCATCTTTGATTTTTTAAAATTTTTGGCTTTTTACAGTGAGTTGTATTTAGGAATATTGGCGTTTGTTTTTTTTGGTGTGATCAAATGGAAGTTGTTGAGAGGTATCATTTCATAGGATGTCTTTTGGCGCGTAGTTTAGGCGGTGTATTATTATAATAAAGTATTCGTCATTTCAGTTACTGTTTGTAATTACTGTTTTTTATAAGCATTATCTCTGAAGTCTGTAACACGTCCCATCTTTCAAGTTTGGCGTTTTATATTTTAATAAAATAAATGTTGTTAATAATAAAGTTTCCATCGCTTTAGTAAATTTTACTGTTTTGTAGTTACTGTTTCTAATTACCTTTTAGAGATTTTGGCGTTTTTTATTTTTAATGAGGTTTTATATAAATATGGCACTTTGTTCTATTTTTCTTGTTCCTTGGTTTTTATACTTTTTTTTTTTTTAGTTTTTTATAATACTTGTCCAAAGTAATTTTATAATAGTTTGGGAGTTTTGGAGCGTTTTATGGCATGATGGCGTTTTCACAAGCATTTGTCTGTGTGGCGTTTTTATTATATGTTGCGTTGTTATTATATAACAATCAACTGAAAAAAATATTAAAAAATATATAAACAATTGATCTTCCAAATTTTCACGGTCACCCGTCTCTTTCTTCTTTTTTGAATCATCTTAACTAGCTGTTTCGACTTTCGTATGATTCATTTTGATTTTTTGTTTTTAAAGTAGCTTTTTTGTCGTTGTTTGGAAGCACAAAGTGTGACATCAACCTCTTTTTCTTGAAGATTTGTCCATCTCATCTAGCAAAATGTTATTGAGTTACACCCCTCAGCTAATAATCCATTCGGCGAAACTTCGCACAGAAAAATATTGAATATCCAAGGAACGATGTTTGATTTTTTAACTTTTTGGCGTTTTACCGAGAAAAAGAACACCACTAAATAAAAGTACTTTATGTCACACCCCAACCGATGGCGGAAACATCGGGATGAGACGAACAAATCGCTCAAAAGCATCACAACACTATTGTGACAATATAATTTAAATTCAATTTCATAAATGCTAAAATGTCATACATTGTTCAAACATGATCAAAACATAATTCAAATTTCAAACATAGTTTATTTTCAAGGTGAGTCTCTAGTCCACCCTAACTTGCTTCTTCATCATCTTGTCTATCAACCTGCAACATGTATAAAATAACATCAACAAAAAGTTGGCTAGTATACAAGTTTAATACATACATAGCATAGAGTATAATAAAAGTTTAAATACTCATATCCAACACATTCAACTTGTTCAATACGTTCAACTTGTTTAATACGATCAACTTGTTTAATACGATCAACTTGTGCAATACGATCAACTTGTTTAATACGATCAACTTGCATAGCATATGAGATTAACAAGCAACAAAATGTTTTGTGTTTAAATGTGGATAGAGTGTGAATATAACAAGTTTCAAGCGTTGCGTGCTTTTGTATAGAATACATGTTGCACCCAAAGTGTTTAAAAGTAAAAATGGGATCGAGTATACTCACATTGGTTGCGTTGCGATTTCTTGGAAGTACGCACGAGTAAAATTGGAACAATCCAAGAGAACGAACACGAGAAGTTATCCTAAATAATTATAATGTCACATAATGAACTCGTTATTATTTATTTTTTTAAAAGAAGTAAATAATCCTAATATTTATTGTTTTTTTAAAAAAATTAATAATTTGTATATTATAAACCTTATTGAAAGGAACAAACAGAATTATTAAAATATTTATGTACATGTATGCATATATATTAGTTTGATATTATAGAGAGATAAAGAAAAGAATCCATACTGATAGTTTTGGTTTTATAAGTTGAGATATAAATGAAAAAGGATAATAAACATAAGGATTTTTTTCATTTGAAAAATCAAATAAATGAAAAAGGATAATAAACATATAAGGCTAATCATTTGAAAAAAAAAAATCAAAATCACTCATCATCAGTTCTTAAAAAGAAAAACATGTACAACAGCATCATAGTTTTTCTTTTTGTAATGATTGTGCTTGAATTTGGAACACATGCGTGCAGCTTGTTTGCAAATAAGACCGGTGGGTATGGGGAGGATAGTCTCTTTGGAGACTACCCGCCACGTAGGCGCCACGTAATCACGGGAGGAGGAGCATCCTCTTGGGGACTACCCAAGGGTGTGCGGGGACTACCCACTTTAATAAAAAAATAATATATATTCAAGGAGAGAGAGAGAGAAACAATGAAGGGGGCCCACCAATTTTGAAACTCAGCCCCATCTCCACCGTCTGAAATCCGACGGAAGTGCCGCGACGGGCCCCTAGGGGGCGGTGTGCGACGGTCCTGGATGGGGGAGACAGCCCGGAGACGAGCCCCATACCGGGCAGTCTAAGCAATGGTATATTTGAAAAAAAAAATAACATCAGTTAAATGTGGTTTTAAATTTTATTTCATTAAAACCATGAGTTAAGGAACCATTCTTCTACACTTTAATGAACAACAGAACATCACATCGTATATTATTTATGATTCAACATGGATAAATACGAAACCTGCCCAATCTGCCGTAAAGCCTGCATGGATAAATACGGGGAGCATGCTATTCATTGCAAGGAGCTCCCTGGTTTCAAATATCGGCATGACTGGGTGAGGGATGTTTTGGGGGACATCTTGAGGAGAGCGGGGATTTCTGCCAAGAAGGAGGCCCCTGTGAATTTCCTTACAGACCCCATGGAAGGGAGATCTACATTGAGACCAGCGGATCTGCTCGTCTTTGGCTGGGCGGGAGGGAAACATGCTTTTGTGGATCTCACAGGAGTCTCCCCCTTAGCTGGTTTAAGGGAAAGCGGGTTTGTAGCAGGATAAGCTATAAGGAAAGCATAATCAAAAAAGGTGGATAAACACGCTAAAGCATGTGCTGATAACCAACATGCATTTGTCCCCTTCGCCTTCGACACCTTTGGATCCCTAGCTCCAGAAGCTATTTGTTTGTTGACTTGGGTCCAACAGGTTGTCCACAGCAGTGGCTCATCAACAGGGGGCAGGAGTTTGTCTTTAATAGGCTAGGGTTTTGCTATTCAGAAAGGGGTAGCGGCGCAGCTTGTTGTTCGCTTACCTGCGATATTGATGTAAAGTGCATTTAGATGTGAATAAAACCTTGGAATATTTGATAGAAAAAAAATAATTTTATTTCATTAAAAACATGAGTTAAGGAACCATTCTTCTACACTTTAATGAACAATAGAACATCGCATCGTATATTATTTATGATTCAATGCTGCTGTAACTAATGTATATATGTATAAAAAGGGAAAAATATAATCGAGTGAAATTGATTAAGAGGTTATACCGAAGAAGAAAGAAAAAGTGATTTCCGTCGACTTCGGACGTCTCCGGCAGCGTCGGACCTCTCCGACAAAGGTCTGGATCTTCCGGCGGTGTTCTGGGACTCCGGTGCGGCGGCGTTCTTGTATCTCCAGTGGGTTGCGGTGTCGAGATGTGAGGGTGTGGAGATGGGGAATAGAACCGTGATGATGGTTCAGTTTTATAGCATTCGCGAGTCTTGTAAATATGGAAAAGGTTGTGATTGATTCGTATGCAAGTATGGAAACAATATATTTCAATCACAAAAAGAAAACGTGGAATTTGATTCAATCCCGGAAAATCAGCGGAGAAGAAAGGGAGTAACAGGCTGCTACTCGTTTCCTGTTTTGGCGGCAAACAATTAGAAAGGAAACCGAAATTATCGCTTAGTTAAATATTAAAAAGGCAAGTTATTCGAACAATATGAATTCATGGCGGAGTTGTTGTGGTGTTGTTTGGTAAGCGGGGGAACCCGGGTTCGAAACCTGCGGCTCACATTGTGTTTGCATTTTTTGTTATAGTTTATAAATGTTACAATAAAGCCCCTTGACTTACATGTTTATAATGACTGACACTAACTTGGTTACTAACTAGGTTGACTTAAACTAACTTTGAAACTTAACGAACAAACTAAATTATTTTTTTACAAAAATAAAAAGAATAAAACTTTTAATTTGTAAAATTAATTAATTTAATTAATTAACTAATAAATAACCATTTCTATAATGAATTAAATTAAGGATAAACGATTAATTATTTTGCGAAGCTCTCGAGTTTCAAGGGTTAGGATCCAAAATTCAAAACGGGTCGGATTTTGGAAACCCATTTTGACGGATGTTACGGTCTCCCCTACTTTAGGAGATTCCTGTCACACCCCGACCGCGTAAAACAACAAATCGCTGCGGAATCTTCGGGGAGTGTTGTAACAGAATCATTGTTTCATAACACATGGAAATTTAAATTTTGTTTTATTGATCAAAAGAAGTTACAATGTCTTAAAACAAAGAAACATGACATAATTAACTAGTCTTGCATCTTTTAGTGTCACTAAGGCCCAAGTCCGCCTAAGTGTATCTTGATCAATTGTCACACCCCGATATTTCCACGTATTACCGGTGGGCCCTGTGGGGAGTATCGTGACGTAGTTGATATCATCATAGTCAATAATCACAGTTTAATGCACATCGGAAGCTAAAGATAAATACATTACAAACCGATGAAAATGAATATCAATTATTACAAACGGTTGAAAAAGGGATCCACAGGCGGATCAAAGATAAAAGTAACATTGTTCAACAGATTCTTAAACATCTAAGCTTGCAAGACTCTTTATTGGTGCTAGGAGTAGCCAGCCCATTACGATTAGTACCTGCACTTAACCTTTTTGGGAAAATACGTTAGTTTTCACTGGTAAATACAATTAACCGACTCATTTTGAAAATGTTTAAGAAAATTGATTTGAATGCACAAGGCACAAAATATCTTTTATAACTTGGGATAATTATTTAAAAATAAACTTGTTAAAGAATTACATGTTTATTATACGTTCAGTAGCCCGGGCTGAATACCGGGTTAAAGATTAGTAGACACACCACATAATATATCCCGCGACGAGTTATTCTCGAACAGGCGGGTATATTATTTCACATACGCACCGGCAGGTGTATGCCTACACCCCGTGCTTAAGTCATGGCCATTTCAATGAATGAGCCGAGGATATCCAGGACATGGTCATTAACCCCCCAAAGGCTTAAAACAAACATAACAGAATAAATGGGTTATCTCAATGATTTAATCTTCATACGATTAAAAATTCAATACCCGACCAAGCGGTATTTTATATACCTTACCCCAAGTCCGTATAAGGGAAAATAAGTTAAAAGTATTTACCTGAGCAAATTATTCAAATTTATCCCAGCCGTACAAATCAGCAAGTGCAAAGTATCTTTTACTGGGCTCCTAAATCTGGAACGAAGGTTTTAATAACCTATTAGATTCCTAACGGGTCTTACTTAAGTTTAAACTTGAACGGTTAGTTTTAAAGAAAGGTATATGGTTCAAAACGCAAGATTAAGCGAAGACCGGAATATAATGTGATTTAGACCCGACAAGTTTGAAGACTTGTATAATATGGGTAAACTAACACATTCTGGATTTTGAGATAAAAATGATAAGGTTTGACCCGTTTCGGTTAATTTATGCAAACTAGTTACATAAACCGCACCGAACGCGAAAAATGCATAACGGGTAATCACATGAATCATGAATAGGTTTTCTAAGTTAATATGCCTTAAATATGTTGTGATATCAGTAAGATACCTTCCATTATGCCCAAAACGAATTTAAACTCAAATTAAGCCCCGTAGGGGTATTTTGGTCATTTTAAAGGTTATAAAAGAGATTAAACATTAATCTGAGGTTCAGGTCTGAAATGATCAGTAAAAATATTTAATTTAGTAAGTTATATCAGTATGGTATTGCATATATGTTAAATTTATCATTTATAACCAAACTATGCACCTAAGGGGCATTTTGGTAATTTCACACAAGCTTTAAAGGTCAAATTTGGAAATCTGAGTTCAAAAATTTTTCTTACTGTTAAAGTATAAAAATTTACTTAAAAGATCAGTAGGTATTAAGTTTTATATATTAATAGTAGTTTTAACCCATACTATGCGTTTAAAACGCGTAAAAGTCGGTTTTAAGCGATTTTTGGGTTATAATAGGAAATCTGAGTTTTTGATCAGTTTATAAAGTTCAAAATATTTTATTTATCATATAAAATTAGTATCAAAAAGTTTGGTATCAAAATGTTATGTAAAACTCATTTTATTAGCAAAAAAGGGTATAACCGACAATTATCGAATTAAAGCAAGAACCCTATGTTATGCTCAGATTAAAAATAAATAAAAATCTTCAAAATCCCAAAATCTTATATTATATCAGTGGGTAAAAGGTTTGGCGTCAAAATTCTGGTTTAAATAGGCTTTATGCCAAATATGCCGTTTAATTAATAAAAAGCTTTCAATTTACGCTATTGAGCATAACTCCTAATCTAGACCTCAAACTGATGTCAAATTTTTAGAACATGTTTATAAATTAGTAACAAAGGTTTTTGTCCTCTCACATTTTCAAAAATCTCGTTTTAAGGTCAAAAGGGCATAATCGTCAACTTTTAGGCATATAACGGAAATATGCAAATGAATTGGATAAATTAGGAACCAAGTTGTATAATCTCAGAGGGTTATACTAACCTATAACCTGGTCCTAATGGAACTCTAAGGCAGGTCTAAACTAAGCTAAATCGGGTCAGAACTGAAAGTCAAAGCAAAAGTCTACTTTTGCGACTTTCGGTTCCGAACCGAGTCTAAACTCAAAATTGTTGGGGTTGAACATGCTTAGACATGTTCTTACATTAATTACCAAGTTATTTTAGTATTAAAACAGGTTCCATAGCTTCTACATTGCTAATTACGAATTTATTTGCAAAATAGTTTTCTGTTGACTTTTTAATATTAAGTTTGACCCGGCGATTGACCTAGTTAGAGTGGAAATCAGAGGGTGCCCTTTTAAGGGTTTATTACCCACATAATTACCAACTCATAGCCACTTTCAATTTGAAAAATGACTGGACCATTAGTGATTAATCACTAAGTCAAAGCTTAATTACGATAAATTTGACTTTTGGTCATTAAGCTTAATAAAACTGAACTTAAGAGGGTAAGGACACTTACAATGGTCCTTAGCACGAGTTTGAGACTTAAGGAAGCTTGCTTGAGGTCCAGAGAGCTCCAGAGAAGATTTAGAAATGAGTTCGAAATGAACAAGTGAAGTGTTGCAACATATGTTCTATATATAGTGATTTAGATGCAACAAGATCATCACACAGAAGTCTACAAATATTTCCTGATCATCCCAGGTGTCCCCTATGCATGTAAATCTGTTGTCTCTGTCCCTGAATTTGAAAACCAGCCTTCTAAGGCAGTGGAACTGGCTGAACAGGCAGTTGTCCATGTTTCTGCCCTGTTAAAGGTCTTACGGACCGTAAGCCTTAGGCTTTGCGGTCCGTATCCGTAATTTAAATTTTGTCGCCCAGATATGCTGCCTTACGGTCCGTAAGGCATACCCTTTGCGGTCCGTAAGCCTTGTCAGAAGATAAAATCTTGTGAACTTTAACATATGACCATGCAATCTTTCATACCTCGAATCTTTGGTCATTATTGGCAGAAAAGGACCATATGTTCAGACCTGAGACACCTTGGGAGTGTGGCCATGCAATGGCATTGACTTGAGGTCTTTGAAAAGGCCAAAGTGTGAGGATTTTTCGTGATTGCACCTAGGATCCCATTTATTTGAATGTGGAATTTATCATCACATAAATTTATCCGGATACTTATGTAATTCTTATCAGATATATATATGAAAACATTTTAATGTTTTACAAAGGTTTGGAATTAATAAAAAGATTACTCAGAGGTATTAATTAACTTGTTGACACTTTTAATCCTACCATACAACTTTCAACTTGATCCTGTTTTATATTACGTTTACCTTCCATGACACGTGTCTTTATAATATTGGTCGTGATTTTACGAGGTGTTACATCCTCACCCCATTAAAAGAAATCTCGACCTCGAGATTTACAGAAATAAATGGGGGTACTTCTGCTTCATTTTGGATTCGACCTCCCACGTGTATTCTGGGCCTCTACGGGCATCCCATTTAACCTTCACTATTGGTACATGCTTCCTTCGAAGCTTCTTGACCTGTCGATCCTCAATCGACAAAGGTTTTTCAACGAACTTCAGGCTTTCATCTATCTGTACGTCCTTATGCGACATTGCTTGCGATTCATCGTTTAGGCATTTCTTCAAGTTGCAAATGTGGAACACATTATGAATTCCACTGAGTTCTTCAGGTAGGTTTAACTTATAAGCAACTGATCCGACACATTCGATGATCTCGAATGGTCCTATATATCTTGGGCTTAACTTGCCTTTCTTACCAAAATGCATCACCCCTTTTCTAGGGTGATACCTTAAGTAACACTTTGTCACCTACCTCGAATTTCAGAGGTTTACGCCTTTTATCTGCGTAGCTTTTCTGCCTATCCCTGGCAGCTTTGAGATGATCGCGTATCTGCACAATCTTATCTGTCGTCTCCAGGACTATATCGGGTCCTGTTACTTGGACATCTCCAACTTCTGCCCAATAAACGGGCGTCCTACACTTTCTTCTGTACAAAGCTTCGAAAGGTGCAGCTTGAATACTCGAATGATAGCTATTGTTGTACGAAAATTCAATCAATGGAAGATGATCATCCCAACTTCCACCTAGATCAATAACACAAGCTCTTAACATATCCTCCAGCGTTTGAATTGTTCGCTCACTTTGACCATCCGTCTGAGGATGATAAGTAGTGCTGAAGTTTAATCGAGTGCCCAATGATTATTGAAAGCTTTTCCAAAAGTGAGACGAGTATCTTCTATCCCTATCAGAGATAATAGACACTGGCACTCCGTGGAGAGATACAATCTCGTCCATGTACAGCTGAGCTAACTTATCTGAGCTGTGTGTTTCCTTAATAGGTAAGAAGTGGGCTGACTTGGTCAGTCTATCCACTATAACCCAAATAGTATCATTTCCTCGCTTTGTCTTTGGTAACTTTGTGATGAAATCCATAGTTACCATTTCCCACTTCCAGGTGGGAAGTTCAAGCTGTTGCAGCAAACCTGACGGCTTCTGGTGTTCTGCCTTAACTTGCGCGCACGTCAAGCATTTGGCTACATAACTGGCTATAGATTTCTTTAAACCTATCCACCAGTAATTTGCCTTTAAATCCTGATACATCTTATCGCTACCAGGATGGACGGAATATTTGGAGCTATGGGCTTCTTGAAGAATAACATCTCAAAGACCACCATAAATTGGAACCCATATTCATCCATTTAATCTTAGAATTCCATCCTTGTCACAAGTCAATTGATCCGCAGTTACACCCAACTTCTCAGTTGGGTAATTAGCTTCTAGCACAACTTCTTTCTGAGCGGCTAATAACCTTTCATTTAGGCTATTCTTTAATTCAATGCTCTTGGCATTAATTCTAATGGGCTTAACCCTTTCCTTCCTGCTCAAGGCATCGGCGACCACATTTGCCTTACCTGGATGGTATCAGATTTCACAATCATAGTCATTCAATGTCTCCATCCATCGACGCTGTCTCATGTTCAGATCCTTCTGGTTGAACAGATGCTGAAGGCTTTTGTGATCAGAATAAATCACACACTTGGTTCCATATAAATAATGCCTCCAAAGTTTTAGTGCAAACACAACGGCACCCAACTCCAAGTCATGGGTGGTGTAATTCTTCTCGTGCACTTTTAATTGACGGGAAGCATATGCAATAACTTTGCCTTTCTGCATAAGTACACATCCCATGCCTGTGTGCGATGCGTCGCAATAAACCACAAATTCTTCAATCCCTTCTGGCAATGTCAACACTCGTGCATTACTTAACTTTTGTTTAAGGATATCAAAGGATTCTTGTTGCTTAGGACCCCAATAGAACTTGATATTCTTGTGAGTCAACGAAGTCAGGGGTGCAGCAATCCTTGAGAAGTTTTCAATGAAACGCCTATAATATCCTGCCAGGCCCAAAAAGCTGCGAATCTCTGTGGGCGTCTTCGGCTCTTGCCAATTCATGATAGCTTCAATCTTAGCGGGATCCACCTGGATGCCACGCTCACTAACCACATGTCCAAGGAATTGGACTTCACGAAGCAAGAACTCACATTTTGAAAACTTGGCGTAGAGCTTCTCTTGCTGAAGAAGTTTAAGAATACATCGAAGATGCTTCTCATGACCAGTCTGATTTTTCGATTAAATAAGAATGTCATCAATGAAGACTATGACAAACTTGTCCAAATAGGGTTTGCACACGCGATTCATGAGGTCCATGAATGATGCTGGTGCATTAGTGAGGCCAAAAGGCATCACTAAGAACTCGTAGTGACCATAACGAGTTCTGAATGCAGTCTTGTGCACATCTTCATCTCTAACCTTCAACTGATGGTAGCCTGACCTTAAATCAGTCTTGGAGAAATAACTTACTCCTTGAAGCTGATCGAACAAATCGTCGATCCTGGGCAATGGGTATCTGTTCTTGATTGTAACCTTGTTCAGCTCCCGATAATCAATGCATAGACGCATTGATCCATCCTTTTTCTTCATAAATAAAATCGGCGCTCCCCAAGGAGATGAGATAGGTCGAATAAAACCCTTTGCCAACAAATCATCTAACTGAGTTCTCAACTCCTTCATCTCAGTTGGTGCTAACCGATAAGGTGCTCTCGCAATTGGTGCAGCTCCAGGAATAATGTCAATTCTGAACTCCACTTGCCTATCTGGTGGTAAACCAGGTAGTTCTTCAGGGAATACTTCTGGATATTCAGAAATAACGGGGATGTCTTCAAGCTTGGGCTTTGGTTCATCAGTAGTCACTTGTGCCATATAAATGACACAACCTTTCTTCATACACTTTAATTCCTTAAGCATAGACACTTGCTTAGGTAATCCGTACAGAGTATCTCCTTGAATGGTAAGTGGCTCACCATATGGAGTCTTGATAACCACTTGTTTCTTGTCACATACAATCTGAGCTTGGTTGTGAGATAACCAATCCATGCTTATTACTATGTCGAAACCAGCTAATTTCAAAGGAAGCAAAGACAATGGAAAAGAGTGGTTCCTAATGGATATGAAACATCCATCTAACAAGGTTGAAGCAATTTCTATGGTACCATCGGCCAATTCTACTTCATATTTTATGCTTAGGGTTCTAACAGGCATATTTAATAACTTACAAAACTTATCATCAACAAGTGACTTATCTGCACCCGAATCAAATAGAACTCTTGCATAAACATCATTGATAAGAAAGGTACTTGTTATCACGTTGTCATTCTGGATTGCTTCTTGGGCATTCATTTGGAAGACCCTAGCATTGGTCTTCTTTCCTTCTTCAGGTTTCTTGGCATACTTTGGGCAGTTGGACTTGATATGCCCCTTCTCGTTACAATTGTAACAAGTTGTATCCTTAATCTTTTTACAATCCAATGTCTTATGCTCAGAAGACTTACAGATCCCACAAGCCCTAGGCTGTGATTCGGACCTTGATTCATACCTGCACTTTCCCAGATGACGCTTCTTGCAGGTCTTGCATTTGGGCTTCTCACCCGACTGTTGGTCCTCTTTCTTGAACCCTGAACTCTTCTTGTGATCAGAGTTCCCTTTATGCTTCTTGTCTGAACGGTGTGAGTTATCATTCTCACGCTTCCTCCTTCCCTCATCAGAATTCCTAAGAGATCTCAGCCTGGCCGCATCAAGGGTAAGGGATAGTGACAAATCAGCTACAGACCTAAAGGTAGTCGGTCGAGATGCTTTTACACTGCCTTTGATCTCCGAGGCTAAACCCCCAATGAAACAGGCTATTCGTTTTGGTTCCGGTGTCACCAAGTAAGGAACCAATCGAGACATGGTATTAAAACTTGTAAGGTATGCCTGACAGTCCAAATTCTTCATAACCAATGACAGAAAGTCAGTCTTGATCTTCTCAACCTCATGTTGAGGACATAAATTCTCCTTGATCAAAGTAACAAACTGAGCCCAAGTTAAGTTATATAACGAAATCTTTCCAGTAGCTTGGATTAAAGACCTCCACCAAGCTAGGGCTTCTCCCTTGAATGACTGGGAAACATACTTTACAACATCCTTCTTGGCACATCCACTAATGTCAACCACCGTATCCATTTCGTCTAGCCATGTCATGCAATCAATGGCGCCTTTTTTCACAGTGAAATACCTGGGCTTACAAGAGACGAAATACTTATATGAACAGGTCTTTGCACGTGGCTCTTGATCAAATATAATCTTCTTAGACGAAATACTGTGCTGATTTGAGGAATGATGGCCATCATCCTTCTTAGATGGTGGCTTAATATGAGCCTTAGAGTGAGTCTTAGGGTGCGATTTAGGATGAGGTACCGATAGGGTCTTGCTCCGAGTACCACTTGACTCATTAAACTACCTATCCAAGGTATTAGTAACATCATTATCAATCAATGCTTGAAGTTCCACCCCAGTTACATTGATTCTGGTAGCATCATGCTTATCTCTTGGATGACTTTTGACTTCTTCAGATTCTGCCATGTAGCTTGATTGCTACATAAAATGATGAATATGATTTATTCAGAAGTCTATTATGGAATCGTCTTTTATGGCAATTCATTAACCATGGTAACCATAAGCCATATTGGTTAATTTACTAGACATATTCATTCAGGATTATAATTATCCTTAGTCATAATTTATTAACATATTATAATGACACATAAGGCCAGGTCTTAGGGACGATTTAAACTATTATCCATGATCTTATAGGATCAAGGCATTAAGGTTTGAACGCAGCTCATTACCTTTCTTGACAGGGAGTCATAGACTACAACTGTCTTTTGTCTTATATAACAATGATTATGGCCCGCAGGCATTACATCGCTAAAGGATGTTTTAAATAATACAGAAGGAATTGGAAAGGATCCAATATAAGGATGAATTACGTGATTTTATCGAATCACATTTGCCAGGAATGTTAACATGTCTTCAGATGTTAACAAGGATCTGAATCTTTAATAAGGAATTACCATCATGGCCCTGTCTTAAAATGACATGTGGGCTAGGTTTTGCCTCTAAGATTATTTTTTTGTTTAATATATAATGGCGGATCTTTTAAAGGAATGATATTTTTATTTATTTCATATATTATATTTATGCATGTAATGACAAAATGAAATTTTAAATTCAAACATTTCACTAAAATTAAAGGAGAGTACATAATTGCCCTAAATGGGACTTTAACAAAAATAACTTGCCCATGCAAGGGCTAAAATGAAAAGACAAGTCCTCGCAGGGACTAGGTACAAAAATAAATAAATGTCCACACAGGGACTTAATTGAAAATTAAAGAAATACAATGCAAATAAATAGGGAAAATCAATGATCCCTTCTATTCTTACCCTTGATTAAACTTGCCAAACCCTTCAAAAATCCCCGGTGGCTTCTACGCTCTTCTTGAACCTCCCACTCCACCTGGCTCAACCTTTGAAGAATCTTCTGCTGCTGTGGCGGCTGGATCTACGGTGGCTGCGGCAGCTACGGCTGCAGAGGTTGAGGATGTGGCGGGTATTGATACCCATATGCCGGGTATCCAGTCCCCCAGGGACCTCCATAGGGCCCTTCAGGATGGAGAGCATTGTAATTTTCCGCTACCAGGTATGGGTCAACTTCGGCGTAGTTGTAGTTAGTATGGGCTGGTGATGCGTGTGAAGTGTATATATAAGTTTAAATATATTTTAAGCCCTTTTACACTTTTTAGTCAAGTTTTAAATTTATAAAACACGATATTTACTAACACTAAACACACATATGGGCAAGTGCACCCATCGTGAGCGTAGTATAGTGTTGGTAAGATACCGAGGTCGTCCAAGGACACAAGAGCTTTTAGTGCCAGTTTATCCTCAACGTCTAATCAAATCAAAAGTTTAGAAAAATGTTTTAAACTAAGAAAATAAAAATTAACTAAAATGCTGAAAAATAAAAATAAAAGAAAAACAGATACACAAGATGAATCACTTGGTTCCGACTCGTGTTTAGTGTAACCTTTGATTATTTCCGCACTTTTGCACTTATTTAAGAGATTATCTTAGTTATTGTAGTAGGCCCCTCTTTTGGAGGTGACGTTACCCTCAACCCAGTAGTTTGAGTCAGCAAGGATACAATCCTAAAGGGTCGGATTATTGAAAGATAATTAATTAAGTTATTAATGCAAATTATGGTAGGCCCCTCTTTTGAAGGTGACGTTACCCTCGACTAAGTAGTCTGAGTCAGCAAGGATACAGTCCTAAGTAGCCGGGTTATAGTATTAATAGTAGTTAACTTATGAGGGGATCAAAGAGTTTGGACCCCCGCCATCCAATACCGTTAACTATTGAAGGAGGTCCTACTAAATTTGACCCAGGTCCCTTGCATGATCTCTAAACGCTGAACAACGGCAAGTCTCTTACCAAATAGTTCCCTTAACCCCCGACCAGGTAGCCAACATACCTCCATATAGACCGTGGAGATATGAATGGTGAAAATCTTTTATTTTATATAGACAGTAAAATAATGCCAAGACACCACGGACAAAGGATAAGGAAGAATCACCTTCAACATAAGAAACTAGTTATTAAAGTCATTAATACATAACCAATTAAAAAGTGCGAAAAGATTAAAAATAAAAAGTATTACACTAGACACTTTGTCTTCACCAAGTGATGTAAGAGACTTAGGCAAACATGGCCTTGATTGTCAAGAACTCTTACTATCAATCTTGGATCCCGAGATGACTCGCACACTCTATGATGGACAATGGATGATGGTGGTGGATGATGGTATTATGGTGGTGGTGGGTGGTGGGTGAAGTGTGAGAGAGGTGGTGTGCCAAGGTATGGTTTGAGCTTGAGCCAAGCACTCCTATTTATAGGCTGAAAAGAAGCTTCGGCACGGCCCCGTGTCCAGTGGGCACGGCCCCGTGTCCACATCCTTCTCTTTCTTCATTAATTGCTCTTGTCTTTATTAGTTGACCACGCCCCCGTGTCTGCTGAGCACGACCCCGTGTGCAGAAGCATATCTGTACTATGAAGATTTACCTAGATTCTGCGAATCTTATAGTTGACCACGGCCCCGTGCCCTCTGAGCACGGCCCCGTGGTGGGCAATAGAAGCTTCTACCACTTTGTCTTTTCTGCTGACACTTGGGCACGCCCCCGTGCTGGCTGAGCACGGGGCGTGTTCAGTCTTCTGTCTTCTTGTTTTGCTTGGGATGATGCTGTTGTGGGGTCGGGCGTGTCACGTTTGTTCCTTTTCTTGTGTTTATGTTAGATTTTGCTGTCTTTTTGCTTCTTTTGTTAATTTGAGCTCATTTAATCCTGATAATACAAAAGGAAGACAAAAGCACACTTTTTACAACATTAGTACTAAAAAAGGGTTAGTTTTATGCCACAATTGATGTAATTTATATGTTGCATTTTGCACACATCAAATACCCCCACACTTGAATCTTTGCTTGTCCTCAAGCAAAACTCTTTATAATGTGGCTTTACACTCCCAAATGGAATGGGTAGAAGAGAAAGTTTTTAGGCTTGTCGTAGAGTGTCGGGATTTCCAAGATTCTTTATTAAGTTTTATTTTTATTTATTTACAATCCTATTCGTCATGATTTATTTAAAACTTTTCATAAGATAAACTACTTATCAGGGCATAACATGCCTCTTTAAAATTCTCTTTATATACAAGTTCACATACCTCACGGGGGATCACTCAACACTCGGCCGAAAATGTATTTTAATGGATCACTCGAGAGCGGCATGGAACTTACTCCTACCATAGGCTTGCCAAGCAATCAATCCTCCTCCTTTTTAACTATATACCTTTGTAAATATCAAGAGGACTTTTTGGGTGAAGGGTTAGGCTTGGGTTAAAGGTAGGTGGTTGGGTTAGTGGTTAGTAGAAAGGGCGAAAAAGGGTAAAAAGCATCAGTTTTCGTAAGACTTTCTATTTTTCAACTTTTTATTTTGATGAAGCTATTATTCAAACAAAGTTGTTTTTGAGAAACTTGTTTGTTTATTTTTTTCTTTTGCTTCATCAACAACACTAAATATATATATATATATATATATATTTTTTTTTCTTTGAAAAGTCATACGAAAAACCGAGCTAGTTACTAAAATAAAGGGTTAAAAATGAAAAAGGTTTTGGTGGGTGAAAGGGTGTTTGGTTTGGGTTATGAAATGAAAAGGTTTAAGCTCAAAGGGGCTAACTAGGGGGATTTTGGGTAGGTGGTAAAAAAAAGAAAATAATGGTGTAGAAATAAAAAGGGTTAGTCCTAATGCCTCCATCATTTACTTACTCGGGTTTAAGTTGGTAAGGACCGGGAATGTATCGTCATGGCAAGTTCTAGAGTCGTAAGATACAAGCGGCTATTCACACAAGAAACGAAAAATGAGCATTTAATTTAAAGATATATATTTGTTTGCTTAATAAAGGCTCAAAACTCACTTTTGTGGGAATGAGTTTTTATGTGATCAAGTATATATAATTAAATTTTAACTAAGCTTGTTATGCCTTTTCATAATTTTCTTATGTTGGTTCTTTTTATCACGACGCTGTCGGTTGTAAATTTGTAAAAATATAACCTTTTTAGAACTTTGAAATTCCCAAGTTAAACCTAGACAAGTAAAAAAACAAGGAAAATTTTTGAAAAAATTTGGGGTGATTAGCGGTTCCAATAGAGTTTTGTGTAAGGCTTGTATTTAGGACTTGCAAGATTCAAGGTTTTAGCATCCCCCCCACACTTAAATTACACATTGTCCTCAATGTGTCCCAAAAATAAGTTTTTAGGTTGATTGAATGTGTAAAAGGTGTGATTTAAACAAAATTTTGTGTTACTGGGCGCTGAACACGGCCCCGTGTTGTCCGGGCACGGCCCCGTGTTCAAGTGCCAGTAACAATATTAAATCAAGAGAAACAGAAGCCTGGACACGGGGGTGTGTTGGGTGAACACGGCCCGTGTCCAGTTACCTGAACTGGGTCTTTTCTGCAGACTGTGCAGCATGTTGCCATGTTGGGTGGACACGGCCCATGCCGAGCTTACTGTAAACGAAGAAAATCGTCGGATGGCCCTGTTTTCCTGCATGGGGTGCTGGTTCAAGCTTCCCTCGTTTCCTTTGCCATCTCAAGTGTGTTTTATTCATTTTAGCACCAACCAAACACCAAATTAACTAAAACCATCATTCATTAAGTCATAGAGAGAATTACATCATAGTCCTAAAATTAAAATACTAGATAGTTAGGTCAAAGAAACACAAGAAATCTAAACCAAGGAGTTCTAGCCTACTACTTATTCTATTAGCAAAATTTCTGAAAAGGTAAATCTTTCGGTTATATGTGGCTTGAAAAACTCCTTTCTCCGGTCATGGGTTCCTCACACGTCCGCGAGCCACTCTTCTATCTCCCTAGGGAGAAGAAATGCGGGCTCATTGGCATTGGTTTGAGGAGGTGCAACTTCCATCGGGACTTCTTGGAGTTCTTCAAGAGGAGGTTCCGCCGGAATGTCGTCCCAACCGTTAGGATTGTGGATTCCAAGTGCTAGGTTCCAATCCTCTTGAGGAAGGATCGGTTCCATAGGAGGTGTTACAAGAATGTTTAACCTCTGGTGCAAGAGGTTTATTTCTTGAAAATTGTTTTCCAACCCCACCGAAAGATAATTTATACGGTCTATTAGGACCTCCTCTACCGAAGTCATCTCGTCAAGGGCTTCACGTAACGCCATCACATATCTTACGAGAGTTGCTTCAATTGATGGCCTCCTTTCCCTTCGACTGTTTCTGGAGTGCGCAGAAGAGGTTCCACTGTTTTGGCTAGACATTCTACGAAAACAAACCAAAAATAGTTCGTTTTAATGAAACAGTATCACGGACACGGCCCCGTGCTCACTGAGCACGGCCCCGTGTTCACCTTTTTGTAGTTTTTTAGAACAAGGAATCTTGAAGTTTCAAATTATTTTATCAACTCATGAGGCATTTTTGAACAGAAATAACTTAAAACAATGTTGTGTAACTTATTTTTAACAAGATTCCTTGAACAAAAAGTTAACAAATATCACAATAAAGCTTGAAATCAAGCTTCAATGGAGGTGTTGTTGCAAGAAAGATGAACAAGAAGGTAAAGGATAAAAGAGGAAGGGACAAGATGTTTGTTAGAAACTTCTTTTAGAACATACCTAGGATGGTAAGTTAGAAAATCCTTTCAAATCTCTGTCCCTGAATGGTCCAAATGTGCAGGATTCTTGGCTGCATTTATAGAAAACGACAGCAGGCTGGACACGGCCCCGTGTCGGCTGGACACGGCCCCGTGTGCAGGCAAGATCCTGACACGTTTTGTCCGTATTTTGACAAAAGTCAGAAGGGAATCTTTTGGTGGACACGGGGGCGTGTTGACCTGGGCACGGCCCTGTGTCGGAGGGCTTTTTGTGAAGTTTGTCTATTTTTAAGCAACTTTTCTGGATCGGGCGGTTCCTTACTGGATGGAACAACCCCAAAGTGCCTAAGATACCTTAATTGTTCTAGATTAAGACGAGAACGCAAGAGGTTGTCGGTGAGGGTGATTCCTATGCTATATGTAGGTGGACAAGTCCAACCCTATCCCGGGCTCTCGTTAAAGAAGGTGTATGTCGAATGGCTCAGGTCTATGTATGCATCGAACGAAGTCGATGGGGAATCCTTCACGGCACAATCGACACAGGGACGACTATCGCTCAAGTCCTCACTAGAGTTAGAAGTATCGTCGGAAACAACGAAGTTGTTTGAATGCGAGCCCAACCCTTCTTCTTGGTTATCGTCTTGGGATAGATTATTGAAATCTTTCCTAAGTTCTTTTAACCAATTAAGAATTAGATCTTCTAATTGAAATAATTCATCGAGAAGCATTTCTCCTAGAAAATCCGGTTGGGGGCATTCGAGGGAGAGATAGGGATTATTTTTACTTTCGCCCCTCTTAAGGATACAAGGGAACGATGGGTCTATATAGTGGGGCTTATAATTTAGAAAATAACATTCTAATTCCTTATGGGTACCACCACATAATTGACACCACGCACCATAAGAGTGCCGAAAGTAAAAAATATCAGTATCACTCATGTTTGTGTCAAAATTTACCAACCGTCGGGATCTTATGGTTCTGTTTTCAATAACTGAATCTTGGGCACGGGGGCGTGTTGAGTGGGCACGGCCCCGTGTTCAGCTTACTGTCTGATTTAAAACAGGATTGTCAGTTCCAATGATTGGGCACGGGGCGTGTTCAGCGGGCACGGCCCGTGCTGAGTTCTGCAGAAGCTGAAAAACTAAGAAAAATCCTAAAAAAATGAAAAATAAGAAAAACGATTTGGCCGCTGATTCCTAACTTTCTTAAAATCCTTGTGTCCCCGGCAACGGCGCCAAAAACTTGATGCGTGTGAAGTGTATATATAAGTTTAAATATATTTTAAGCCCTTTTACACTTTTTAGTCAAGTTTTAAATTTATAAAACACGATATTTACTAACACTAAACACACATATGGGCAAGTGCACCCATCGTGAGCGTAGTATAGTGTTGGTAAGATACCGAGGTCGTCCAAGGACACAAGAGCTTTTAGTACCGGATTATCCTCAACGTCTAATCAAATCAAAAGTTTAGAAAAATGTTTCAAACTAAGAAAATAAAAATTAACTAAAATGCTGAAAAAAAAATAAAAGAAAAACGAATAGACAAGATGAATCTCTTGGTTCCGACTCGTGTTTAGTGTAACCTTTGATTATTTCCGCACTTTTGCACTTATTTAAGAGATTATCTTAGTTATTGTAGTAGGCCCCTCTTTTGGAGGTGACGTTACCCTCAACCCAGTAGTTTGAGTCAGCAAGGATACAATCCTAAAGGGTCGGATTATTGAAAGATAATTAATTAAGTTATTAATGCAAATTATGGTAGGCCCCTCTTTTGAAGGTGACGTTACCCTCGACTAAGTAGTCTGAGTCAGCAAGGATACAGTCCTAAGTAGCCGGGTTATAGTATTAATAGTAGTTAACTTATGAGGGGATCAAAGAGTTTGGACCCCCGCCATCCAATACCGTTAACTATTGAAGGAGGTCCTACTAAATTTGACCCAGGTCCCTTGCATGATCTCTAAACGCTGAACAACGGCAAGTCTCTTACCAAATAGTTCCCTTAACCCCCGACCAGGTAGCCAACATACCTCCATATAGACCGTGGAGATATGAATGGTGAAAATCTTTTATTTTATATAGACAGTAAAATAATGCCAAGACACCACGGACAAACGATAAGGAAGAATCACCTTCAACATAAGAAACTAGTTATTAAAGTCATTAATACATAACCAATTAAAAAGTGCGAAAAGATTAAAAATAAAAAGTATTACACTAGACACTTTGTCTTCACCGAGTGATGTAAGAGACTTAGGCAAACATGGCCTTGATTGTTAAGAACTCTTACTATCAATCTTAGATCCCGAGATGACTCACACACTCTATGATGGACAATGGATGATGGTGGTGGATGATGGTGTTATGGTGGTGGTGGGTGAAGTGTGAGAGAGGTGGTGTGCCAAGGGATGGTTTGAGCTTGAGCCAAGCACTCCTATTTATAGGCTGAACAGAAGCTTCGGCACGGCCCCATGTCCACTGGGCACGGCCCCGTGTCCACATCCTTCTCTTTCCTGATTAATTGCTCTTGTCTTTATTAGTTGACCACGCCCCCGTGTCTGCTGAGCACGACCCCGTGTGCAGAAGCATATCTGTACTATGAAGATTTGCCTAGATTCTGCGAATCTTATAGTTGACCACGGCCTCGTGCCCGCTGAGCACGGCCCCGTGGTGGGTAATAGAAGCTTCTACCACTTTGTCTTTTCTGCTGACACTTGGGCACGCCCCCGTGCTGGCTGAGCATGGGGCGTGTTCAGTCTTCTGTCTTCTTGTTTTACTTGGGAAGATGTTGTTGTGGGGTCGGGCATGTCACGTTTGTTCCTTTTCTTGTATTTATGTTAGATTTTGCTGTCTTTTTGCTTCTTTTGTTAATTTGAGCTCATTTAATCCTGAAAATACAAAAGGAAGACAAAAGCACACTTTTTCCAACATTAGTACTAAAAAGGGTTAGTTTTATGCCACAATTGATGTAATTTATATGTTGCATTTTGCACACATCAGCTGGCTGCTCAAAAGGGTTGTACACCGCTGCACCGACATACGTAGGAATCGGGTTATCATAACCCATGTATGATGGTGGTGGTGCGACTGGCGTAGATTCCACCTCGGAAACTAGATTCGAAGGCCCACCCATCTGCGGGTCTTCGTATAGTGGTGGGTAATGACTGCCACTTGAATGCTGAGGGGTGCTGAAATGGAATCCCCATGCATGGACATCCGTGCTCCTGATCTCCTACGCCTCGGTGGCTCCGGAGGCGGTTGCTGCTCTGGCGGCGGTGGTGGCGGTGGAGTGACCGCTACAAAACGTGAATCCTCCGAGGGATCCTGCTGTTGCTGCTGCTGCGACGGGTTGTAAGAAGGAGTAAACACCCAGTCGTAGTGGGCAAATCTTGCCTCATACCTGTCTGGCCCACCATAAGGTGATCCATGAAAAGACGACCCATCCGAACTCGATGGGGTGAGTCTGTGTCCTAGATGGTGGTTCGGCGGGATCCGGGTCATCATCCATTTCCATGTCCTGAGCTTCAGGGAAATGGTCTTCGGGGCCCAATGGGTTATGACCCATTGGTTCTTTAACCTGAATTGCCGGGTTAAACCGGCTTTGGAAATATGGGGTCGAGTCTTGAAATGCGGTGCGACCCCGACCGCTGCAGTGGTAGGTAAGAATGGTGCGAATCATTGGGCTCGTTCTCCGATTACGGCCCAAAGGAATGATGGTAAGAGGGTGATGAACTTAGCAAGACAGATCGCCTCGCGGGCTCCAAATATGTCCTCCAATCCTCTTGAGGACTTGTGCTCATTGTTGCAGACGGAGTTCGCCGGTGAGAAGGTCCGGCCTCATGATCGTTGCGGGTAAATGGCGCCTTGCCTCGTCCTCTTTTGAACCTTGGTGGCATTTTGTTGAACCTGTCAAAACAAACAAAAGAACAACAAAGGAAAAGAATAAAGGGCAAAATAAAATAAATTAGGATTAGTCCTAAGTTCTTTTGTCTAGACTCGGAAGTCGAGGAATGTGCAAACTGTGTCATTGACATTAAACACAAAAAGGCTAGTGTTTAATTCACTCAATGTGGTCTCTGATACCAACCTGTCACACCCCGATATTTCCATGTATTATCGGTGGGCCCGGTGGGGAGTATCGTGACGTAATTGATATCATCATAGTCAATAATCACAGTTTAATGCACAGCGGAAGCTAAAGATAAATACATTACAAACCGATGAAAAGTAATATCAATTATTACAAACAGTTGAAAAATGGATCCACAGGCGGATCAAAGATAAAAGTAACATTGTTCAACAGATTCTTAAACATCTAAGCTTGTAAGACTCTTTATTGATGCTAGGAGTAGCCAACCCATTACGATTATTACCTGCACTTAACCATTTTGGGAAAATACGTCAGTTTTCACTGGTAAATACAATTAACCGACTCATTTTGAAAATGTTTAAGAAAATTGATTTGAATGCACAAGGCACAAAATATATTTTATAACTTGGGATAATTATTTAAAAATAAACTTGTTAAAGAATTACATGGTTATTAAATGTTTAGTAGCCCGGGCTGAATACCGGGTTAAAGATTAATAGACACACCACGTAATATATCCCGCGACGAGTTATTCTCGAACAGGCGGGTATATTATTTCACATACGCACCGGCAGGTGTATGCCTACACCCCGTGCTTAAGTCGTGGCCATTTCAATGAATGAGCCGAGGATATCCAGGACATGGTCATTAACCCCCCAAAGGCTTAAAACAAACATAACAGAATAAATGGGTTATCTCCATGATTTAATCTTCATACGATTAAAAATTCAATACCCGACCAAGCGGTATTTTATATACCGTACCCCAAGCCCGTATAAGGGAAAATAAGTTAAAAGTATTTACCTGAGCAAATTATTCAAATTTATCCCAGCCGTACAAATCAGCAAGTGCAAAGTATCTTTTACTCGGCTCCTAAATATGGAACGAAGGTTTTAATAACCTATTAGTTTCCTAACGAGTCTTACTTAAGTTTAAACTTGAACGGTTAGTTTTAAAGAAAGGTATATGGTTCAAAACGCAAGATTAAGCGAAGACCGGAATAGAATGTGATTTAGACCCGACAAGTTTGAAGACTTGTATAATATGGGTAAACTAACACATTCTGGATTTTGAGATAAAAATGATAAGGTTTGACCCGTTTCGGTTAATTTATGCAAACTAGTTACATAAACCGCACCGAACGCGAAAAATGCATAACGGGTAAAAAAATGAATCATGAATAGGTTTCTTAAGTTAATATGCCTTAAATATGTTGTGATATCATTAAGATACCTTCCATTATGCCCAAAACGAATTTAAACTCAAATTAAGCCCCGTAGGGGTATTTTGGTCATTTTAAAGGTTATAAAAGAGATTAAACATTAATCTGAGGTTCAGGTCTGAAATGATAAGTAAAAATAATTAATTTAATAAGTTATATCAGTAGGGTATTGCATATATGTGAAATTTATCATTTATAACCAAACTATGCACCTAAGGGGCATTTTGGTAATTTCACACAAGCTTTAAAGGTCAAATTTGGAAATCTGAGTTCAAAACTTTTTCTTACTGTTAAAGTATAAAAATTTATTTAAAACATCAGTAGGTATTAAGTTTTATATATTAAAAATAGTTTTAACCCATACTATGCGTTTAAAACGCGTAAAAGTCGGTTTTAAGCGATTTTCGGGTTATAATAGGAAATATGAGTTTTTGATCAATTTATAAAGTTCAAAATAATTTTTTTATCGTATAAAATCATTAGCAAAAAGTTTGGTATCAAAATGTGTTAGATCGTTGTTTGACCCGACTGAGTCGTTCAGAAGAGTTTTGCATCCAGTTTAAAGGCGGAATCAGTAAACCGGACACGAAAACAGCTTGTAATCTTTAATCTGCTGCTTGTATTGATAATAACAATGTTTACAACCTGAACAGAAATTGGCAGCACTTCGTTACACCTTCAGAAGTCGCGTACCAAGTGAAATGACAACAACCCTATATATAGACATGTAGATTTCGCTTGAACTGGCCTGAAGCGAAATCCCTGAAGCGAAATCAAAACATGTTGATTTCGCTTGAACTGATTTCAAGCGAAATCTTCATGTTCAACATGTCTAAACCCTAATTAAAACTCTGTTGTGTGTACATTCACCCTATCTAGACACAAGACTTGATTATGACGTAATCAACAGACATATAGTGCACCAACAGACTCCCCCTTGGATGTTGATGAAGTCTTTGGCTTCAAGTATTTGTCTTCATCATTCTTCAAACCTTGTAAACACTTTCCTCAATCTTTATCTTCAACTCAGACTTCCCCTTTCATAGACTCCCCCTCTCGATTATGCTAGAATCTGAGATATCTGATTCAAGCTTTATTATTTAGCTTCCGTGGGAATTCCTGAAACCTGCAATCACTCATCCAACTATAAGTAATAACATTTTCATGATATCAATCAATCTTCTTTAGTCTACTCCCCCTATCAACATACTTTACTGATATGGCAGTGTTAAAGAATCCAACTCCCTCACAGTTAATCATCCAAGTCCAAATTAATGACCTTGGAGATATCACAAACTGTTTTTGATATTTTTGAATTTAAATCAAGTTTCAAATTAATGAACTTGTTTTATTTTCAGAAACACAATCAGCTTACTTAGATTTTGAAACTCAGCACTCAGACATCAGTTGTCGAAAAATAAAGCAGAAATCAAGATCTTTTTGTACTTTCTGAAAACATAAAGCAGTAAAGAAATATGTACAAACATATTTACAAATAATATTTTTGTTTTGAGTATGCGTTAGAAGATCATATCAGTTTATGACAAGTCACAAGTACCGTTGAGCTTAATTTCACACTCAGACTTAAACAATTTACCTCGATTGTCGATATACTGATCCATCTTAAATTCCCACACAAATTTCAACTTATTCAGGATACGATTTAGATGAATTAAAAACTTAGATCATTCATGTGTCCCACCTCTTGAATATACTCCCGTATCTAGAATCCCAATAATCAGTCTTACAGGTGAGAATACTACAATGATATCTGTATATAATTTAGGTATGCGAGGGCCGAGGGATCTCAGATCGATACTTCCGTATACGCAGAGAGATATCAGCTTCGACTTTTCGGTATGTTCCCTTTAGAGAATCTTTTTGCTTACAACAGCAGCATATATCAATTTAATTGTTTCAGCATGCTGAGGGTGTAATGCTGTGTTTCAAGCATTGAAGCAAGTATTAGCCAGGGACTAGGTCAGAACCACCGTTCAGCAGAAGTCCCGGAATAATACCCCAGATATCATAGAGTATAAAGACCTAGTATATCAGATTACAAGACCTTTCAAACGAGATTTCAGGGGTTACCTATATATCCAAGTAGTGTTCCCCACGAAATTCACCAGTTTGAATTTAGGTTTATATCCCGAATAAATCTACTAAATGTGCAAAAACCTATCGACACATCATCAATAAGATTGTTTAACTCTTTTATACTTTCCATTTCTTTAGCGTACTGTAACTGTCTACTGATGTACTATCATTTCCTCTTTTTACACAAAAACTCAATTTTTAATTTTATCATGTTTTTGACTTTTTCAAAATTTTCAAATGTTTTTGTATTTTCTAATGACAATTTTTCTCCCCCTAAAATGCAAAACCATATAAAGAAAATTTGACAACCAACACTGATAGCTTTGTCTCGCCATCCATTTTCTGCTTCAAGCGCTCTGATTGGCAGAAAATATAATGTACCCCCATGATTTACAACACATTGATTTTAACAGTTTAAACACCGTTTTTCAATCTGATGAAAGTAATCATGTTTGTTCAGCCGTGAGGGTTTCGGCGTATTCAATCAACATACAATCAAACAAAATTAAAAACAAACATATTTTTGGTTTTTCAAATTTTAACAAACTAAAAACATATTTTTGGTTTTTAATTTTTCAAATTTTTAAGATTTTGAAAATATTGTTTATTTATATACAAAAATCATTCAAACTAAACTCCCTGTTCAAACAAACCAGGGTTCAGCAACCTCTTCCTGTGCCAGGTTGCTCCAACTACCATTCTCACAGTCTTCAGCTTCGTTGAGCACCTGCACATTCAAACTTTATCAATCATTTGAACAATTTAGCCCAGGTCTGTTGGACCTTAGGCATTTCAATACAATAATCATTCAATTTTGGAAACTCTTTGTCACTTAAAACTTGTTCAACTTTGACTTCAACTTTCTCATCTTTTTCCAACTTCACTTGTTTCTTAGCACTCCACATTTGACCTTTCGGAGTACCTCTTTTGTAAAAATTTGTCTCTTTTTGAACCTTTTGATTTTGAATAACATTTTTAGGTTTCCAAAACTCTTTAGGTTTTGTCATATCAACAGATGTTCTCCAACTCTGTGTTGTTCTCAATCTGGGTGTGTGAGAATTCCAGATCTGTCTTGAATCGAACCTGTTCAGGTTTGATTTCCAATTTTGATTTGAAGCAAACTTGTTTGTATTGTACCTCCAAGTTTGTTTCGAATCAAATCTGGTTGACCTTGATTTCACATCCTCAGATTTCTGTTTTTCAACATCAACAGGCTTTGGATTTGGACACTTTCGTGCAACATGTCCAATTTGATCACATTTAAAACACACTTTCTTTGAAACATCCTTGGCCTGTTGTTGTTTCTTTTTCATAACATCAAACTCCTCATTAGACTGTTGTCCAATTTTGAGTTTTTCTTCTTCTTTCAAGCTTTTCCCTTGAACAAAACTCATCTTTTGTTGCACATTTGGTTTTTTACTTTGATTCCAATTCTGTTTCTTTTTATAACCCAAACCAGCCTTCATGTTTTTCTTCTTAAAACTAGGTTTGTTATAAAAAGATTTATGACCTTTACCAGCAAACTTTGGAATCTCAGACTTCTCAATCTCAACCATTTTAAAAACTTTATCGACCTTTTCTGAAATCACATTCTGAATCGGGAATACAACATCTAAGAATAATTTATCCGATCCAATCATGGTATAAACCAATCCTTTTGAATCATCATTCAAATTTTTCTTGGATTTTGTGTTTTTCGAATAACCATCATAAAAATTTCCTTCATCTTCATCCTGTGATTCAGACTTACCTTTTGTAGACTCATCTTTCAAAACACTTTCAACAACCTTACTTACCACCTCTGAATCATTAGCATCATCAGATTTGGAGTAAGTCACATCGATACTTTCAGGTAACTGGTCAGCTATGTTCAAACCCTTTGCCACCTTTTCCTCATCATAAAAAGTATAATTGTTTCTCAATGGTGGTGGTACCTGATGAAATTCTGAACCAATACCCTTTTTGCAATTTTCAGTATCTTTTTCATCTGGTGTGATGTTGAAAATGCGTTCGAGAATGTACGAAGAGTTATGATAACTTTGAAGTTTAGTAACAACCTTTTCTTTTTCAGCCAAGACTTGTTTAAGATTAGCAATTTCATCAACACATTTGTTCAATTCAATTTGCTTTTCTTTAAACTTTCTTTCATACATTTCTTTAGTGACTAACGTTTCTGACAATCTTTGATCAAAACTTTTGACTTGGCTTTTCAAAGTATCATAAGCTTCTTGTACTCTCTGACTCGACCATTTTAAAGAATCATACTGTTTTTGTAAATCTTGAAATTTCGATTCTTTTTCAACACAATCGACACATTTTGTAGAACACAGTTGTTTATAAACATCATTATCCTTTTCAAGACCTTGACATTTCTGTGTCAAATTTTCAACTTTTAGTTTCAAAATTTCTTCTTTCTCAATCATTTCTTTACATTTCATTTTGAAAACATTTTCAAGTTTACTTGTTTCAATATCTTTTGTTTTTATGATGTCATCTTTTTCAGTACAGGCTTTGCACATTTCTATGCAATTCCTGCACTTGTTTTCTTTTTCATCAACCATTTCAACATTAGATAAATCAGAAGATTTTCTAACCTCAGTCTCATTCAGCACCGGTTCTTCTGATTCAACGTTCTGATCTTGCTCTTTGATCTCCTCTTTCTGAGCTTCTTCATTTTCTTGCACTTCTCCAGCTTTCTGTTCCTCTCCAGCAAGCTTTGCAACAGTCTTCACTTCTTCAATAATCTTCTTCAGTTCTTCTTCTTTTCTCTTCTTCATCTCTACCACCTTCGGTAGACTTGCTTCACAAACTTCTCTAATCTTCTTCTCCAAATCAGGCAAATATGCTTTATCAGATAACCTTCGTGTGTTGAAAGTAGCCTGCCTTGGGACCAAATTTATTACAGCTCCGAAATCCACCTTTGATGGGTCAACAACTGGATTACCCCGTGGATCCATGTAACATTCCAACTCTTCATTCCATCTTTTTGCTCTCTGGGCTTCTTTGAATGGTTCGTTTAATTTTCCAATTTCCCATCTTGCATAGTCTGCTTTCCAATATCTATCAGAATCACTTTCTCCTGACATTTTAAACCTTCTTCTTGATATTTGCGCCTTGTAAATCACCTCGAATTGAAATAATCTTGACACGACAAAGTTCACTTTCAATCCAACTAACACTTGGGTGAAATTAGGTCTAAGATGTCCCTTGAAGAGAAATTAGATCAATTTGATGTCCCTTGAAGCGAAATCTGCTAACAAAACCGATTCAAGCGAAATCAACTATTTCGCTTCAGATACTTTCAAGCGAAAACCAAGTTCAGATCTGATTCAAGCGAAATCCTCTATTTCGCTTCAACAATACAAGATTCAAACCAATCAGTTTCAAGCGAACCCAACTATTTCGCTTCAACTTATCAGAACCTTCAAGCGAAATCCTACAAGACTATTTCGCTTCAGATGAATTCAAGCGAAATTCAAGAACACAACACTATTTCGCTTCAGAGGTTCAAGCGAAATAGTTCAAACAGTCTGATTTGAAGCGAAATCAGATATATCCTTCGAACACTTTTCAAGCGAAACCTAGTTTTTGATCCAATTCAGTCACTTTTAATGCGAATTTCGGTCTCAAACTTTCAAGGCTTTGTTAAACTGTTATTTTGCATGTTTGGTGAGAAGTTCAATCCATTTTGACCATGAAATCTCGTTCAGTTTAAAAAAGAAGGTGTAGAAGTCAGAATCTAATTGCAATCGAGCTAAACTCTTCTTCCTGAGCTCTGATACCACTTGTTGGATCGTTGTTTGACCCGACTGAGTCGTTCAGAAGAGTTTTACATCCAGTTTAAAGGCGGAATCAGTAAACCGGACACGAAAACAGCTTGTAATCTTTAATCTGTTGCTTGTATTGATAATAACAATGTTTACAACCTGAACAGAAATTGGCAGCACTTCGTTACACCTTCAGAAGTCGCGTACCAAGTGAAATGACAACAACCCTATATATAGACATGTAGATTTCGCTTGAACTGGCCTGAAGCGAAATCCCTGAAGCGAAATCAAAACATGTTGATTTCGCTTGAACTGATTTCAAGCGAAATCTTCATGTTCAACATGTCTAAACCCTAATTAAAACTCTGTTGTGTGTACATTCACCCTATCTAGACACAAGACTTGATTATGACGTAATCAACAGACATATAGTGCACCAACAAAATGTTATGTAAAACTCATTTTATTAGCAAAAAGGTTATAACCGACAATAACTGAATTAAAGCAAGAACCCTATGTTATGCTTAGCTTAAAAATAAATAAAAATCTTCAAAAATCCCAAAATATTATATTATATCAGTGGGTAAAAGGTTTGGCGTCAAAATTCGGGTTTAAATAGGCTTTATGCCAAATATGTCGTTTAATTAATAAAAAGCTTTCAATTTACGCTATTAAGCATAACTCCTAATCTAGACCTCAAACTAATATCAAATTTTTAGGACATGTATATAAATTAGTAACAAATGTTTTTGTCCTCTCACATTTTCAAAAATCTCGTTTTAAGGTCAAAAGGGCATAATGGTCAACTTTTAGGCATATCACAGAAATATGCAAATGAATTGGATAAATTAGGAACCAAGTTGTATAATCTCAGAGGGTTATACTAACCTATAACCTGGTCCTAATGGAACTCTAAGGCAGGTCTAAACTAAGCTAAATTGGGTCAAAACTGAAAGTCAAAGCAAAAGTCTACTTTTGCGACTTTCGGTTCCGAACCGAGCCTAAACTCAAAACTGTCGGGTTGAACATGCTTAGACATGTTCTTACATTAATTACCAAGTTATTTTAGTATCGAAATAGGTTCCATAGCTTCTACATTGCTAATTAAGAATTTATTTGCAAAATAGTTTCCTGTTGACTTTTTAATATTAAGTTTGACCCGACAATTGATCTAGTTAGAGTGGAAATCAGAGGGTGCCCTTTTAAGGGTTTATTACCCACATAATTACCAACTCATTGCCACTTTCAATTCAAAAAAAGACTAGACCATTAGTGATTAATCACTAAGTCAAAGCTTAATTATGATAAGTTTGACTTTTGGTCATTAAGCTTAATAAAACTGAACTTAAGAGGGTAAGGACACTTACAATGGTCCTTAGCATGAGTTTGAGACTTAAGGAAGCTTGCTTGAGGTCCAGAGAGCTCCAGAGAAGGTTTAGAAATGAGTTTGAAATGAACAAGTGAAGTGTTGCAACATATGTTCTATATATAGTGATTTAGATGCAACAAGATCATCACACACAAGTCTATAAATATTTCCTGATCATCCTAGGTGTCCCCTATGCATGTAAATCTATTGGCTCTATCCCTGAATTTGAAAACCAGCCTTCTAAGGCGGTGGAACTGGCTGAACAGGCAGCTGTCCATGTTTCTGCCCAGTTACAGGTCTTACGGACCGTAAGCCTTAGGCTTTGCTGTCCGTATCCATAATTTAAATTTTATCGCCAAGATATGCTGCCTTACGGTCCGTAAGGCATACCCTTTGCGGTCCGTAAGCCTTGTCAGAAGACAAAATCTTGTGAACTTTAACATATGACCATGCAAGCTTTCATACCTCGAATCTTTGGTCATTATTGGCAGAAAAGGACCATATGTTCAGACCTGAGACACCTTGGGAGTGTGGCCATGCAATGACATTGACTTGAGGTCTTTGAAAAAGCCAAAGTGTGAAGATTTGTCATGATTGCACCTAGGATCCCATTTATTTGAATGTGGAATTTATCATCACATAAATTTATCCGGATACTTCTGTAATTCTTATCAGATATATATATGAAAACATTTTAATGTTTTACAATGGTTTGGAATTAATAAAAAGGTCACTCAGAGGTATTAATTAACATGTTGACACTTTTAATCCTACCATACAACTTTCAACTTGATCCGGTTTTATATTACGTTTACCTTCCATGACACGTGTCTTTATAATATTGGTTGCGATTTTACGAGGTGTTACATCAATCCTATGCATCATCTCCTGCAAACACATGTGAAAATATGTACGTCAGCATAAAAATGCCAGTGAGATACATAGGTTTTATTGACTTTGGATTCATGACTTGTAAGTTTAAAGAAAATGTTTGTCAAAAGTAAATCATGAACCTTGTAAAATGTTTTCTTTTATAAAATATATAAACAGTGACAAGAAATCAGATGATATAAAAGAAAGATGCACAGTTAAACAAATGAACAAGCAAAATGAGTTTGTGTAAAATGTGTTGATTGTAAAACAATGTTTCATGAAGATATGATATAACTGTAAATTGTATTATGTCTAACTTGAAATGGTTCAAATAACGCTACGACATGTAATACCATAAAAGCACTTATATATAGGAAGTACCAGCGGCGTATCCACCATGCTTTTATCATGTTACACACGCCTCGTTATTTAAATCACTTACCAAACATGTGACAATTCGAGTTTCCAAGATTCCATCTTCGCATTAATTGCACGATTAATTGTTTAGTTGTTTGTTTACACGACTTGTTGGTTTCACAACTGTACGTGTTTGTAATAAGTTAAATCGTATTGTGGTTGGTATGTTATATATGGTGGGTGTTAAGTGTGTTATATATATATGGTGTGCATTACATTTGAGTGCATATTAAGAATATGTTTTATGTTAATATGGTGTTATGATTAATAAAATATGGAACTTGTGCCAAACACCCTACACCCGAAAACACCCCACTCGAAAACACCCCTCCCCACGAAAACAACTTAGTGTTTTCGTCCACTGCCAATTGTCGAAAACAACTCATGGGCTTCGGCCCAGTAGTGATTAAATATAGGATTTGTTTTAATCAGTACATGTAATCGATAACTGACTAAGCCCTAATCACCTCTCACACACTCTCTCGCTCTCCTTTGGAACCCGACGGCAGCCCTCCTCTCATTCGAAGCCAAATCTCTTGTTGATCTTCGGTTAGTGATCTACATGACTTAAATGCTTAATGTATGAGTATGATGCTGTAAACATGTTCTTAACTGTAATGGATCTAGTGATGAATGATTTCATGATTTATGTGAACCTTGATATCGATCTAGGGTTTTGACAGTTTGTGTAAATGGGGATTGTGTAACCTTGTTGCTGTTTGATTTGGTATTTGTGATAGGTTAAGATCTGTACATCGAATGCATTCATGTTGCTATCTAAGATCATATATGGTATTCTATGATTTAGTGTGCATGTTAAATAATAAGTGTTGTGATAAGATTTGGATGATCTTGAATAAATAAATGGCAGCCATGTGATCTCATCAAACCTTGTGCACATTCTAAAAGTCAATGGCGGCCATGTGTTTTAGGATTTTGATCTCATCTAACATGGTACACATCCCAATCACGTTGTCAGTTTTGTCAAAAGTGCACAATGGTTTTAAATCCATGTGGGGGTGCATAATGATGATGTCAGGAGTGGTAGTTTAATATTGATAATTGACTGTATGTTGGATGTGTGGACCGAGGATAATCATAATGTTACTTACTTGATGATTCTAATAACTCACTTATGACTGTTGACGATCGAATGATGATATGATGAATTGATTTGTGTAACTGATGTTGATGATGATGTATTCCGACGAAAACCCCTCCCACCTCGACGAAAATACATCTCGACGAAATCCCAAGGGATTTCGTCGCCCAAGGGATTTCGTCGCCCAAGGGATTTCAGCCCAAAGGGATTTCGGCCCAAAGGATTTCGCCAAACATGTGTTTTCGGCACATGTAGTTTTCGTAGCACAGTAACATTTTTAGCTTATCAAACCTGTTAAGTTATTAACTCTATTAGTTATTAACTCAGTTAGTTGATTAGCTTTGTTAGTTTATTATTCCTGTTAAGTGTGTTAACTCTGTTTAGTTTATTAACTTTGTTAAATATGTTAACCTTGTTAAACCAGTTAACCCTGTCAAGCATACTAATGAATAACCATGTTATAGCAAACTGTGAAAGACACTTATGTGAATGTCAAGCATGAATTGCATGAAATTGATTAATTGCTTACGTGATACATGAGGTTAACTGCCAAGCACTATGTGATGTTAGATTTACATGCGAGTCATTACGAACGAAACTGATTGTATATACGTGCGTACTATAGGTCGTGACTGATTATTTGTGAGCGTGTATTTCTTTAGCATACCGAGCAAACCAAGGTGAGTTCACACTCTATCCAAGGCATGGGATTCCCAAGGGTTGGGAATGGGTTAAAGAACTGAACGGTAACTACAAACTTGCGTATTCCCCATACAACAGGATACGTACGACCATAAGACCATCACTCTATCATTTGAAGTCCCTCATTTATCGACTTAGTCGCCGAGGCCTATGGCGATCGGTTCATTAGTAGATAGCGCTATTAGGTTAAACAAACCTCACACCGTGTCGTCCGAATGGGCGTGTACTAATGGACTATGGGCAAGGGGTCAATGCTGATAGACATTGACTTAGGGCACCTCTTACATTTTCATAGCAGTCGATACGCGTGGTCTAGTAACACATGGGAAGCCCCCACTAATCTTCGCAAACATGTCTGGGAGACCGCGATACGAATTAATACGATACATGGTTTACAAAACGAACAACTGATTTACGAAATGAATGCTATATCTAAACAACCAACTGTGAACTCGCTCAACTTTGTTGTTGATTCGTTGCTACATGCCTTGCAGGTCGTTAGGTACTCATGGAGCTTGCACAGGGAGGCGCGGTCGTTGTGGGACATGGAAGTGTGTGCCATGCTAAAAACATTACTTATTTCGTACTTAATACTTACATTGGGTTTTTACAATTATGCTTCCGCTAAACACTTAATTACGGTTGTGATTTGAAACACCTTTCATATTGTGTGGTTGAATTTTACTAATACTTGTTATGTTCAATATGATTGGTGGTTTGATCCTGGTCATGTCACGCCTCCAAGCGGTGATATTCCGCGTGTGGATTTTGGGGGTGTGACAGATTGGTATCAGAGCCATTGGTTATAGTGAACTTGGTTTTAATAAGGGAAAATTTTTTTGTTAAAACCAGACTATAACCTGAACAGTGCTCAACGATCCACAACGATGCTTCGCTCCACGTGCAAGACTCGATATTCTAGGTGATATGATTTATGTTTACATTGCCTTCATGTTAGATTACATAGAACTTTGCTCATGGTATGCTTAGATAAACGTAACAACTATTGTTTGAAAACACATGTGTGCTTACTCTCTTCTGTCATCGCACTTTCGCGAACCTTTCTCACTCATGTTTCCTTTGATATGAAGATCATGAGTGGACGCGTTAGCATGACTCAAGCCCAGTTGGCGGCTTTGATCACTGAACAAGTTACTGCAGCACTCGCAGCTGCCAAGGCAGGAGGTATATCCTGTAGTCGCAACTTACTCTAGGATCCTTAGATCCTACTTTCGTAAACCAACACTTGTGCTTAATTTTGTTTACTCTTACACACACGACAGGTCAACACGCTCAGCCTCCTGTGTGTACTTTCAAGACGTTCATGGACTGTCGTCCTAATACTTTCAGTGGCACTGAAGGAGCCGTTGGACTCCTCCATTGGTTTGAAAAGCTCGAGTCTGTCTTCGAAATGTGTGAATGCCCTGAGGCTCGTAGGGTGAAATATGCCACTGGTACTCTCGAAGGCACTGCGCTAACTTGGTGGAACGCGCAAGTTCAAATGTTAGGGCTGGCAGCTGCAAACGCCACCCCATGGAATGATTTTAAGGAACTGATCAAATGTGAATACTGTAGTCGTGATGACATCCACAAGCTGGAAGTGGAGTTCTTTAACCTGAAGATGACGGGGTCAGAGATAGAAGCGTACACGAAACGATCTAACGAACTGGCAGTGTTATGTCCAACTATGGTGGATCCTCCCATCAAGCGCATCGAGCTGTTCCTCAAAGGCTTAGTACCAGAGATTCAAAGCCATGTGACTGCTGCTAACCTTGCTACCATCCAGGATGTTACTCGTCTTGCTCATCGTCTCACAGACCAGACAGTGGAACAGAACAGGCTGCCAAAGCGTATTGGTGCTACTGCTACTACTACTTCTACTACTCCCAGGGACAACAAACGAAAATGGGATGGAACCTCCAGCAAGGGTTCGACTTCAGTTCAGTCCCAGGCACAGCAGCGAAAGATTGATGACTATCAGAGCCCTGGTCAGCAATCTTCTGGTAGTCAAGGGCAGGGTGGATATCGAGGAAATCCCCCAAAGTGCAATAGATGCAACAGACACCACAGTAGTCAGTGCAATAAGGGTCGCTGTCAGAGGTGTCTCAAGATGGGTCATGAAGCTAAGGATTGCAGGAGCTCACGACCTGCGAATCAGAACCAACAACAACAACCACCAGCTCCACAGAACCAGCAGCGACAGCGAGGTAACAGGGGATGCTTTCAGTGTGGTGCTGAAGGCCACTTCAAGCGGGACTGCCCCCAGTTAAATCAAAATCCGAACAACAACAACAACAACAACAATCAGGGCAATGGGAATAACAACAGGGGAAACAATGGAGACAATGGCGCCCGGGGCCGTGTGTTCGTGATTGGTCAGGGTGACGCAAGGAATGATCCTAATGTGGTGATGGGTAAGTTCCTTCTCGACGACTTTTATGTTACTGTCTTATTTGATTCGGGTGCCGATACCAGTTATGTGTCTCTAAAAGTTAGTCAAATGCTCAAGCGCACACCAACACTTTTGAACACCAAGCATGTAGTAGAATTAGCAAATGGTAAAAGTCTAGAGGCCACACACATAGTTCAGGGTTGTAATCTTATCCTCGCTGGTCAGACTTTCTCTATCGATCTCATTCCTATAGGTCTGGGTAGTTTCGACATCGTCATTGGAATGGATTGGTTATCCCAACAGCAAGCAGAGATCCTATGCAAAGAGAAGATTGTTCGTATTCCCCGTTCTGGCAAAGAACCTCTCGAAATTCAAGGCGACAAGAGTGGTGCTGTAGTGGGCATCATCTCCTTCCTTAAAGCCCAGAAGTGTTTGCGAAAGGGTCACACCGCTATTTTAGCATTTGTTACTGACGCATCAATGAAAGAGAAGAGAATAGAGGATATTCCAGTAGTACGCGACTTTCCTCAAGTGTTTCCTGAAGATTTACCCGGGCTACCGCCTCATCGCCAGGTCGAATTTCAGATCGAGCTAGCTCCTAGAGCAGCACCCATAGCTCGAGCACCTTATCGCTTAGCTCCAACTGAACTGGAAGAACTGTCCAAGCAATTGCAAGAACTCTTGGATAAGGGTTTCATTCGTCCTAGCTCTTCGCCTTGGGGAGCACCAGTATTGTTTGTAAAGAAGAAAGACGATACCTTCAGGATGTGCATAGATTACCGCGAACTAAACAAGTTGACCGTAAAGAATCGCTATCCTCTTACACGCATTGACGACTTGTTCGACCAGCTGCACAGGTCGAGCTACTATTCAAAGATTGATCTGAGGTCAGGCTACCATCAACTGAGAGTCCGGGACGAGGACGTCTCCAAAACAACATTCAGAACACGCTACGGCCATTGCGAGTTTCTGGTCATGCCATTCGGGTTAACAAACGCGCCTGCAGTGTTCATGGATCTTATGAACAGAGTGTGCAAGCCTTACCTGGATAAATTTGTGACTGTATTCATCGACGACATTCTGATCTACTCTAAGAATCGGGAGGAACACGAGCAGCATTTACGACTCATTTTGGAACTCTTTCGAGCAGAACAGCTGTACGCCAAGTTTTCAAAATGTGACTTCTGGCTTTGTGAAGTCCACTTTCTAGGCCACGTGGTGAACAAGGATGGGATTCATGTTGATCCATCTAAGGTAGACTCGATTAAGAACTGGCCTGCACCTCGCACACCAACGGAAATTCGCCAATTTTTGGGGTTTGGCAGGTTACTACAGGAGATTCATCAAGGATTTTTCCAAGATTGCACAACCTCTCACCTTACTAACTCAGAAAGGAGTCACTTACCGTTGGGGTGAGCCACAAGAATCTGCATTTCAGCAGCTAAAGGATAGGCTCTGTAGCGTACCTATCCTCTCATTGCCAGAGGGCACAGACGATTTTGTGTTCTTTTGTGACGCATCAATTCAGGGTCTTGGTTGTGTATTGATGCAACGGGATAAAGTCATTGCTTACGCCTCACACCAACTTAAAGCTCATGAAAGGAACTACACGACACACGATTTGGAGCTGGGAGCTGTTGTCTTCGCACTTAAGATATGGAGACATTACCTGTACGGTACCAAGTGCAGCATCTACACCGATCACAGGAGTCTCGAGCATATCTTCAAGCAGAAAGAGTTGAACATGCGACAACGTCGATGGGTCGAGCTACTGAACGATTACGAATGTGCCATCAAATACCATCCGGGCAAGGCAAATGTTGTGGCTGACGCCCTCAGTCGAAAGGATACTACACCTAGGCGTGTACGAGCGCTGCAACTCACTATTCAGTCTAGTCTTCCTTCTCAGATACGAGATGCTCAGGTAGAAGCATTGAAACTTGAAAACGTCAAGGCTGAAGCCCTACACGGCTTAAAACAGCGGTTAGAGCAAAAGGAAGACGGTGCCTATTACGTAACAGGATGCATCTGGGTCCCACTCTATGGCAATCTACGAGAACTGGTAATGGATGAAGCACATAAGTCTCGTTACTCGGTACATCCTGGTTTGGACAAGATGTACCACGATCTCAGAACTACGTATTGGTGGCCTAGCATGAAAGCTCACATAGCAACTTACGTTAGTAAATGTTTGACTTATGCGAGAGTCAAGACTGAATATCAGAAACCATCGGGCCTACTCCAACAACCAGAGATACCGCAATGGAAATGGGAACAAATTTCCATGGATTTTGTTACTGGCCTGCCTAGATCTCAACGTGGAAATGATACTATTTGGGTGATAGTGGATCGACTCACAAAGTCTGCACACTTTTTGGCTATTAAGGAAACGGATAAGTTCTCCACTCTAGCAGACGTCTACCTTAAGGAAGTTGTCTCGAGGCACGGGGTGCCAACCTCTATTATTTCCGATCATGATGCACGTTTTACTTCTGAACTGTGGTAAGCAATGCACAAGTCCTTTGGCTCACGATTAGATATGAGCACAGCTAACCACCCGCAAAGGGATGGGCAGTCTGAACGCACCATCCAAACCCTAGAAGACATGCTGCGGGCATGTGTAATCGATTTCGGCAACGGCTGGGAAAAACATCTCCCGTTAGTGGAGTTTTCGTATAATAACAGTTACCATACCAGCATTCAAGCCGCTCCGGTTGAGGCACTGTACGGGCGTAAGTGCCGATCACCTCTTTGCTGGGCAGAAGTTGGCGACAGCCAAATCACTGGCCCAGAACTCATAGTTGACACTACAGAAAGGATTGCTCAGATACGACAATGCATGGCGGCAGCTCGCGACCGTCAAAAATCCTACGCAAACAAGCGCCGGAAACCATTCGAGTTCCAAGTTGGGGATCGAGTGCTACTCAAAGTTTCACCCTGGAAGGGTGTGGTTCGTTTTGGCAAACGGGGCAAGCTCAATCCGCAATATGTCGGACCGTTCGAAATCATTGAGAAAATAGGCAAAGTGTCCTACAGACTGAACCTGCCCGCAGAACTCAGTGCAGTTCACAACGTTTTTCACGTGTCAAATCTGAAGAAGTGTCTGTCAGATGAGACCCTCATAGTTCCTTTGAAGGAGCTCACTATCGACGATCAGTTGCGATTCGTCGAGGAACCAGTTGAAATCACAGAACGAGACGTTAAGGTCCTCAAGCGCACAAGGATACCTCTTGTTCGAGTTTGTTGGAACTCCCGTCGTGGCCCAGAGTTTACCTGGGAACGAGAAGATCAAATGAAACTCAAATATCCCCAGTTGTTCGGAAACAGCGCAACCACCACTGAGGCTGAAGCTACTGCGGAATTTCGAGACGAAATTCCAAACCAACGGGGGGATGATGTGACACCCCAGGAAAACCAGGAAACAACACAACACAACTAGCTTCCTCAGTAACAACGTGCTAAATTTCGGGACGAAATTTCTTTCAAGTTGGGGATAATGTGACAACTCGAGTTTCCAAGATTCCATCTTCGCATTAATTGCACGATTAATTGTTTAGTTGTTTGTTTACACGACTTGTTGGTTTCACAACTGTACGCGTTTGTAATAAGTTAAATCGTATTGTGGTTGGTATGTTATATATGGTGGGTGTTAAGTGTGTTATATATATATGGTGTGCATTACATTTGAGTGCATATTAAGAATATGTTTTATGTTAATATGGTGTTATGATTAATAAAATATGGAACTTGTGCCAAACACCCTACACCCGAAAACACCCCACTCGAAAACACCCCTCCCCACGAAAACAACTTAGTGTTTTCGTCCACTGCCAATTGTCGAAAACAACTCATGGGCTTCGGCCCAGTAGTGATTAAATATAGGATTTGTTTTAATCAGTACATGTAATCGATAACTGACTAAGCCCTAATCACCTCTCACACTCTCTCTCGCTCTCCTTTAGAACCCGACGGCAGCCCTCCTCTCATTCGAAGCCAAATCTCTTGTTGATCTTCGGTTAGTGATCTACATGACTTAAATGCTTAATGTATGAGTATGATGCTGTAAACATGTTCTTAACTGTAATGGATCTAGTGATGAATGATTTCATGATTTATGTGAACCTTGATATCGATCTAGGGTTTTGACAGTTTGTGTAAATGGGGATTGTGTAACCTTGTTGCTGTTTGATTTGGTATTTGTGATAGGTTAAGATCTGTACATCGAATGCATTCATGTTGCTATCTAAGATCATATATGGTATTCTATGATTTAGTGTGCATGTTAAATAATAAGTGTTGTGATAAGATTTGGATGATCTTGAATAAATAAATGGCAGCCATGTGATCTCATCAAACCTTGTGCACATTCTAAAAGTCAATGGCGGCCATGTGTTTTAGGAATTTTGATCTCATCTAACATGGTACACATCCCAATCACGTTGTCAGTTTTGTCAAAAGTGCACAATGGTTTTAAATCCATGTGGGGGTGCATAATGATGATGTCAGGAGTGGTAGTTTAATATTGATAATTGACTGTATGTTGGATGTGTGGACCGAGGATAATGATAATGTTACTTACTTGATGATTCCAATAACTCACTTATGACTGTTGACGATCGAATGATGATATGATGAATTGATTTATGTAACTGATGTTGATGATGATGTCTTCCAACGAAAACCCCTCCCACCTCGATGAAAATACATCTCGACGAAATCCCAAGGTATTTCGTCGCCCAAGGGATTTCGTCACTGAAGGGATTTCGGCCCAAGGGATTTCGCCAAACATGTGTTTTCGGCACATGTAGTTTTCGTAGCACAGTAACATTGTTAGTTTATCAAACCTGTTAAGTTATTAACTCTATTAGTTATTAACTCAGTTAGTTGATTAGCTTTGTTAGTTTATTATTCCTGTTAAGTGTGTTAACTCTGTTTAGTTTATTAACTTTGTTAAATATGTTAACCTTGTTAAACCAGTTAACCATGTCAAGCATACTAATGAATAACCATGTTATAGAAAACTGTGAAAGACACTTATGTGAATGTGAAGCATGAATTGCATGAAATTGATTAATTGCTTACATGATACATGAGGTTAACTGCCAAGCACTATGTGATGTTAGATTTACATGCGAGTCATTACGAACGAAACTGATTGTATATACGTGTGTACTATAGGTCGTGACTGATTATTTATGAGTGTGTATTTCTTTAGCATACCGAGCAAACCAAGGTGAGTTCACACTCTATCCAAGGCATGGGATTCCCAAGGGTTGGGAATGGGTTAAAGAACTGAACGGTAACTACAAACTTGCATATTCCCCATACAAGAGGATACGTACGACCATAAGACCATCACTCTATCATTTGAAGTCCCTCATTTATCGACTTAATCGCCGAGGCCTATGGCGAGCGGGTCATTAGTAGATAGCGCTATAGCGCTATTAGTTTTAACAAACCTCACACCGTGTCGTCTGAACGGGCGTGTACTAATGGACTATGGGCAAGGGGTCAATGCTGATAGACATTGACTTAGGGCACCTCTTACATTTTCGTAGCAGTCGATACGCGTGGTCTAGTAATACATGGGAAGCCCCCACTAATCTTCGCAAACATGTCTGGGAGACCACGATACGAATTAATACGATACATGGTTTACAAAATGAACAACTGATTTACGAAACGAATGCTATATCTAAACAACCAACTGTGAACTCGCTCAACTTTGTTGTTGATTCGTTGCTACATGCCTTGCAGGTCGTTAGGTACTCATGGAGCTTGCACAGGGAGACGCGGTCGTTGTGGGACATGGCAGTGTGTGCCATGCTAAAAACATTACTTATTTCGTACTTAATACTTACATTGGGTTTTTACAATTATGCTTCCGCTAAACACTTAATTACAGTTGTGATTTGAAACACCTTTCATATTGTGTGGTTGAATTTTACTAATACTTGTTATGTTCAATATGATTGGTGGTTTGATCCTGGTCATGTCACGCCTCCAAGCGGTGATACTCCGCGTGTGGATTTTGGGGGTGTGACAAAACAAACAACCAATGTTAAAATGTTCATGTACTAAACAAATGTAATGTATAGTGAATAAAAGCATTTATTGATTTAAAAGCATTTACTCAAACCTATAAGAAAGAAATGTTCAAAACAATGCATTTGATAAATTATAATCAAAAGTTATGTTTTGTAAAATAATGCATGCTTTACTGATACAAACATTTATGCGGTAATGTTAAACGTCTACATCCAAGCCTTGAGACTGTAAGATAAACCCTAAACAATGTCATGGTCTACCAAAAATGTTTTCGGATTCGGTCATTCCTTATGTCCAAACACACCTAGGATTTCAGGAACTGGAGTTGTCAAGTCCTATGGTACCACTACCTACTACCGAGCGGCATGATCGGTGTTAATGAACGTATTAGTTCGTTTAACAAACCAAATGTCATACCAAATGCAAGCATGTTTTATGAAAATAATGTACCTAGTATGCTAAGTGAACATACCAAGTAGAAATGTAAAACAATGTATCCATATGCTACAAGAACATATGCAACAGAAATGTAATGTAAATCAATGTGTCCATATGCTACAAGAACATATGCAACAGAAATGTAATGTAAATCAATGTGTCCATATGCTACGAGAAGATATGCAACAGAAATGTAATGTAAAACAATGTACTAAGTATTCACTAAATGGACATACATAGCAAAAACATAATGAAATCATGTACTATAAGTGTAATAATGAACATAGCAAGTATATGATGTAAAAGCATGAAAAGCACGAAAGTAACAAGTAGGCACATGTGTTTCACCCCAAAATGTTTGAAAACAGTAAAAGAGGGGACTATGTACTCACTTGAGGGTGCTTAGGAGTCTTGAATAACAACCAAGCAAAGCTAGACGGATCACGGAAATCAAACGGCACCTAATATGGGTAACTACATTAATAAACGGACCTAAATCGGAAGATCGGATAGAATGAGGTATCATAAACCAAATGAGTATAGGAACTCATGTAATATGGTTTAACAAAGCCTACATTCTAAAATGAAACCTATCCTAAGTGCTTACGACCCGTTTAGGTAGCTTATGCTACTTTAACGCGTCGTTCGCGTAAAACGCGTTCGGACCACATAACTAGTCCTATGACAAGTATTATATGCCTTAACAAGTCTAATAATATTTCCTAATCAGTTTAGATGTCAAAATTTTGGTTACATATGCTTAAAATGAATTTACGCGCAAAAAGGGCATTTTGGTCATTTTCATAAGGCATATAAACTACCTATCATACAACTAACTAAACAAAGTGACCATAAGGTATAACCTTGGAAGGTTATTCCCTATACAACTATGGTCACCTAATGTGTTTGGTCGGATCCTAATGATCGACCAAACGGGTCGGGTTCGAAAGTCTAAGTGGTTGTTTAAACCGCTTATCTTACGACCCTATATAAGCACTAAACCTAAAGTGACGAGTTAAACATGTTAAAAAATGTTTAACGAAGTTAGAAAACAAGTATGATATCAAAACAAAGGGTTTTGATACCCAAGAATAGTTTAGTTGCAAAATACGCATAAACGCGTATTTTGACCGAAACTATGATTCGTCACTACACCTAATTAACGTGGTAATCAGTAGGTATAGTCACAAGGGACTATAACCATCGTGATTACGCTCACGTTGCGAAGTTCAAACGAACTTTGTGTTGACCAAAATGAGGTCAAAGCAGAAAGTCAAACTCTGTTTGACTTTCATGCTTGAAATACAAGAACAAGCATGAAGGAAAACTTACAAAAGGTCCAAGACTTGAAGATTTGATCAAGAACAACTCAGGTATGAGTCCTTCATAGATGAGAGCTTCAACTTAGAGTTGAATTTGAATCAAATGTGTGAAGAAGAAGTGAAAATCAAGTGGGTATTTATAGATTTCTCAAAACCGTTAGGATCGTTCCTCGATAATTGAGCTTTAATCTAGACCTTCCATGTGTTACCGATTGTTTTAAAATGCTATGGGTGTCCAAAACCAGCTCATGGTATTGCAATTGATGGGTTTTGGAAGCTTGGAGTGGCAATCAAGCAAAAAAATGCAATGCTGGCAGACCAAACCGTAAGTCCCATTCTGCAAACCGTAAGCCACGGTCGGGCCAGGCTAGTCACACTCACAAGTTTTCTTTTGTTGCAACTTTGGCCCCTTTGACATCCAAACTTGCGTTTTTCACTTCTAACACCCGTTTAACCAAATTTTTAGACTCTATAACGATGTTAAAGCATAGGGGACTTGAAATATGCTTGAAAATATGCCGGATGTCGGTTCGTTTGGTCGTACGATTACGTTGTTCGGTTAATTACGACGAAACACGAACGGACGCGAAAAACGATCCAAATTACACGAAGAATGGAATTTTATAATGCCAATCTCTAAAATAAAATATTTTAATGATTACATAAATTTTTTGATGTCCGGATATATATTCAGAATGTAAGATATGCGCGAAAATGCAAACTTATGCACTTTTTGACGCTTTTAGTCAGTGAATGACCAAAAAGTTTATTTTAGCATACCGAACCCCTCAAAGCCTATTTCTACGCTATGTAAAGGATATTTAGGGTATGTTTAACTTATTATCAAGTTACAGAATGTCTATTACAGTATAACTCGCCATACTTTCGAAGTTTGTCGAAATTAGTCCCTTTAAGCGAATAAACTTTATTTTGACACACCAAACCTTCCAAAACTTATTTCTAAGTTATGTAAAAGTTATTTAAGGTATGTAAAGCCCATGTCACTGCTCCAGAGTGTTTGTAGCGTTAATACTGATTACGTGTATGCATCAGTTTGCGTATAACTTTCCAGAAAGCGATTTAGAGCTTGAAAACGAACAAGAATTGATATGTGCAAATGATACACATATTTATACAAATCCCAAGTATGAAATACAATATTTCATTGATTTGGTATTTGTTTGATGGCTGTGGAGGCACAGATGTCACAGTCTCCCCTACTTCCGGAAATTTCGTCCCGAAATTTATTTAGAGGAAACTTGTGAGAGCTTGAAACATGGAGTCGAAAAGATAAAACAACACTGGTTAGGGTTATGAACTTCTAGTAACTTTAATAGCGTCATGCTTGTAATGTAAGAGGGACACTTATATACAAGTATATAAAACGTTATTGGTGCGTCCACCGTACCTCCATTACATTGTTCACGTTTCGTTATTGTTGCCACTATAGGTTCTTACACATGATAAATCTTACTGGGGTTCCTGTGCACTGAATTTCATAATTATGTACGCGTCCATAATTACGTAATTCCTTGCATAGTCCGCACAGTGCATTTTACAACGTGTAGGGGAAAACCAAATGAACAAACCTGTGATGAGTGTGACTAGACCATCCTAGGGTCCTTTTTAATTGAATCAATAAATGATCTCTTTAACTAGACCACCAAGGATTCATTTTAGCTACAGCATCACGTGCCATTCTTAACCAGATCCTGAATCAATCTTTTTGACTAGACCACTCAAAGGGTCTCCTTTTGAATCATGGAATGGTACTATATAATCCAAGGGTCTTAACTATCACGTAGAAGCCCAATAAGGATTTAAGGTAGTACCTTTTTGAATATCCTACTATGAATCCCTCATATGAATATATGGAAGATTCTATGAGGATTTGGATAACGAATATCCAGATTACTCAAAAACACAAAATGCATAAAAGAAAACACATAAACACATAATCACATAATTGTTTATCTTGATTTTTAATTCGTTATCATTTTGTTAATTTGTTTGTTAATTGTGCACATGTATTTAAAGCACACCAGGTATCCAATCCGTGGATTTCGATTGGCACTTTAAACATTTTAAGAATCTAATCATGAAGATAGGAAGATCTTAAAAAGAAAATTCGATTTCGATTACAAGGAATCGTAATATTCGAATTAAGGTATACAAGTAATCCTATTAAAGACTCCGATTTGAACGATAATCATCCACAAGGATCTAATTGTGAAGATAAGAAGATCCCATATGGATTTTGGGATTTGAAAAGCGGGAGGCGTTTCAAAACCTTGCACTAGACGTGCTTAAGTGGATACACGAGGTAGAATGCTCATTAAGTTGAGGTGCCAGATATGCCAGGGCGACATATGAAGCAGAATTTGAAGGTTAAGTCAATGTATCAGAAAATATTTTTGAAAACTATGCATAGGGTTCTTTTAGAAATGTGTTTAATGTTTTTGAAACCTTACATAATACTTTTGAAATCATAAAATAGGTGTATTAGATGAGTATATTTATAAAATGTTTTAAAATCATGTGAGATGAATTTTGAAATTATGTATAAGGTTTTTGAAAACATGAATGATATTTTTGAAATCATGCACTTGATATATTAAGTAAATATACTATGTTAAAAATGTTTTCAAACCATATGGAATATTTTGAAATCATGAAGGTTGTTTTGAAAACTTATACTATAGTATGTTGTTATGAAAACCAGAATGTAATGGGTATGAGATCGAAGAAATTTTTACCCTTAGTTATCTAACCACGGATTTAAAGATACAGATGTGCAAAAAGCAGGATTACTCATAATGTCACTTTATTTTCTGTACTTCGTCTCCTAGAATGAAACGAGTACTTAAAATTTTCGAGGAAATCATGAGCGATCACTAGAAAGGGAGAATCACAAGAGTAGTTTGTAAAGAACATAGTTCCTTGAGGTAGGTATTATAGGGAAACGCCATACACATATGTAACTACACTTGTATTTCAGAATTGTGAACAACGATTTATTTATAAACAAAACAGATTGTTTTAGGGTTCAACAAAAGATACAAAAGCATGAAAATTCAAATTATTCAAAGCAGCACCATCTTTTAATCAGCCAAATGCTCATCCGTGGGTCAGATTTGCATTAGCAAGCTTTGGGCAATTCCTTCGGAAATTGCCCATCTCGCCACAGTTATAGCACGATCCAAGTGGAAAGCGAGCTTGCGCAGGGTTGGCTTGTGGTTGATTTGGACCAATTTGGTTCGGGTTAATTTGACAAGCACTTGCCAGGTGACCAACTCGCCCACATGATACACACTGACGACACTGTAGGTGAGCTTGGTGATGCCCATTACATCGGTTGCATAACGGTGCAGTTCCCTTGTATTGCTTCTTAGTAGGTGGTGTTGCCACCTGGCTAGGTCCTGCTTGATTTGGTGCAACTGCTGGGAGATTCTTTGAAGCTTTACATTTCTTTGGTTTTGGTGAAGGCTTGGCTTCTATCTCCTTTGGTGACTCTTGGGTGGCTTCATCCTGGAGTCGATACATGGAAGTAGCTAATTCAACAGTCTTCAGGACTACTTCGCCTATTCGCTGGGCAAATTTGGCAGCCTGTTCGGACGTCTGAGCGTTGCTGCGATGAAGAGACATTCTAGAGGAAATGGAAGACATAGGAGGAAACAAGTGAAATGTTATCAGATAATCAAAACAGAATGACAATGCATAAAAATTGCAATCATTTGTTTGTTACCTAAGGCAAACAAATGAGGTGGTGACTAATCAAAGTAATCGGGTCATATTAATGTATCGCGAAGACACGCTTTAGCCTATAAGTGGACACTCACCCCAAGAGTTCCCAGGTAAGAGTGACTGGTCCGATTATGTGGATTTGTACGAACACTCTAGCCTTAGACAAAAAAACTCAAAGTACAGGCATCCACCCTTCCAGATTGCTCGTGTTCACATTATAAGACCCAACTTTGACGAGATTTTGAAAACTTAGAGGGTTCAAAACCTAGTAATCAATCATCCTAGAACAGATGATAGGTTTTCGAAGTGGATTAGAAATTTGTGTTCTTGTTGCGGTTGTCACCTAAGGATAAACGGTATTGTTTTAAGATCTAAACACAAGAATCTTGTGTTAGGGTCCTAGGAAGGTTATAGACTAGGTCAAAGCATTACTAATAACCTAATTCCCTATAACCATGAGCTCTGATACCAACTTTTCTGTCACACCCGACCGCGTAAAACAACAAATCGCGGCGGAATCGTCGGGGAGTGTTGTAACAAAATCATTGTTTCATAACACATGGAAATTTAAATTTTGTTTTATTGATCAAAAGAAGTTACAATGTCTTAAAACAAAGAAACATGACATAATTAACTAGTCTTGCATCTTTTAATATCACTAAGGCCCAAGTCCGCCTAAGTGTATCTTGATCAATCCTATGCATCATCTCCTGATAAACATGTGAAAATAGGTACGTCAGCATAAAAATGCCTGGGAGATACATAGGTTTTATTGACTTAGGATTCATGACTTGTAAGTTTAAAGAAAATGTTTGTCAAAAGTAAATCATGAACCTTGTAAAATGTTTTCTTTTATAAATCATATAAACAGTGACAAGAAATCAGATGATATAAAAGAAAGATGCACAGTTAAACAAATGAACAAGCAAAATGAGTTTTTGTGTAAAATGTGTTGATTGTAAAACAATGTTTCATGAAGATATGATATAAGTGTAAAATGTATTATGTCTAACTTGAAATGGTTCAAATAACGTTACGACATGTAATACCATAAAAGCACTTATATATAGGAAGTACCATCGGCGTATCCACCATGCTTTTATCATGTTACACACGCCTCGTTATTTAAATCACTTACCAAACAAACCACCAATGTTAAAATGTTCATGTATTAAACAAATGTAATGTATAGTGAATAAAATAATTTATTGATTTAAAAGCATTTACTCAACCCTATAAGAAAGAAATGTTCAAAACAATGCATTTGATAAATTATAATCAAAAGTTATGTTTTGTAAAATAATGCATGCTTTACTGATACAAACATTTATGCGGTAATGTTATACGTCTACATCCAAGCCTTGAGACTGTAAGATAAACCCCAAACAATGTCAAGGTCTACCAAAAATGTTTTCGGATTCGGTCATTCCTTACATCCAAAAAACCTAGGATTTCAGGAACAGGATTTGTCAAGTCCTATGGTACCACTACCTACTACCGAGCGGCATGATCGGTGTTAATGAATGTATTAGTTCGTTAAACAAACCAAATGCCATAGCAAATGCAAGCATGTTTTATGAAAATAATGTACCTAGTATGCTAAGTGAACATACCAAGTAGAAATGTAAAACAATGTGTCCATATTCTACAAGAACATATGCAACAGAAGTGTAATGTAAATCAATGTGTCCGTATGGTACAAGAACATATGCAACAGAAATGTAATGTAAATCAATGTGTCCATTTGCTACGAGAACATATGCAACATAAATGCAATGTAAAACAATGTACTAAGTATGCACTAAATGGACATACATAGCAAAAACATAATGAAATCATGTACTATAAGTGTACTAATGAACATAGCATGTATATAATGTAAAAGCATGAAAAGCACGAACGTAACAAGTAGGCACATGTGTTTCACCCCAAAATGTTTGAAAACAGTAAAAGAGGGGACTATGTGCTCACTTGAGGGTGCTTAGGAGTCTTGAATAACAACCAAGCAAAGCTAGAAGGATCACGGAAATCAAATGGCACCTAATATGGGTAACTACATTAATAAACGGACCTAAATCGGAAGATCGAATAGAATGAGGTTTCATAAACCAAATGAGTATAGGAACTCATGTAATATGGTTTAACAAGGCCTACATTCTAAAACGAAACCTATCCTAAGTGCTTATGACCCATTACGACCCGTTTAGGTAGCTTACGCTACTTTAACGTGTCGTTCGCGTAAAACGGGTTCGGACCGCCTAACTAGTCCTATGACAAGTATTATATGCCTTAATAAGTCTAATAATGTTTCCTAATCAGTATAGATGTCAAAATTTTGGTTACATATGCTTAAAATGAATTTATGCGCAAAAAGGGCATTTTGGTCATTTTCCTAAAGCATATAAACTACCTATCATACAACTAACTAAACGAAGTGACCATAAGGTATAACCTCGGAATGTTATTCCCTATATAACTATGGTCACCTAATGTGTTTGGTCGGATCCTAATGATCGACCAAACGGGTCGGGTTCGAAAGCCTAAGCGGTTGTTTAGACCGCTTATCTTACGACCCTATATAAGCACGAAACCTAAAGTGACGAGTTAAATATGTTGAAACATGTTTAACGAAGTTAGAAAACAAGTTTGATATCAAAACAAAGGGTTTTGATACCCAAGAATAGTTTGGTTGCAAAATACGCATAAACGCGTATTTTGACCGAAACTATGATTCGTCGCTACACCTAGTTAACGTGGTAATCAGTATGTATAGTCACAAGGGACTATAACCATCGTGATTACGCTCACGTTGCGAAGTTCAAACGAACTTCATGTTGACCAAAACGAGGTCAAAGCAGAAAGTCAAACTCTGTTTGACTTTCATGCTTGAAATACAAGAACAAGCATGAAGGAAAACTTACAAAAGGTCCAAGACTTGAAGATTTGATCAAGAACAACTCAGGTATGAAGCCTTCATAGATGAGAGCTTCAACTTAGAGTTGAATTTGAATCAAATGTGTGAAGAAGAAGTGAAAATCAAGTGGGTATTTATAGATTTCTCAAAACCATTAGGATCGTTCCTCGATAATTGAGCTTTAATCTAGACCCTCCATGTGTTACCCATTGTTTTACAATGTTATGGGTGTCTAAAACCAGCTCATGGTATTGCAATTGATGGGTTTTGGAAGCTTGGAGTGGCAATCAAGCAAAAAAAAGCAATGCTGGCAGACCAAACCGTAAGTCCCATTCTGCAAACCATAAGCCACGGTCGGGCCAGGCTAGTCACGCTCACAAGTTTTCATTTGTTGCAACTTTGGCCCCTTTGACATCCAAACTTGCGTTTTTCACTTCTAACACCCGTTTAACCAAATTTTAGACTCTATAAGGATGTGAAAGCATAGGGGACTTGAAATATGCATGAAAATATGCCGGATGTCGGTTCGTTTGGTCGTACGATTACGTTGTTCGGTTAATTATGACGAAACACGAACGGATGCGAAAAACGATCCAAATTACACGACGAATGGAATTTTATCATGCCAATCACTAAAATAAAATATTTTAATGATTACATAAATTTTTCGATGTCCGGATAGATATTCAGTATGTAAGATATGCGCGAAAATGCAAACTTATGCACTTTTTGACGCTTTTAGTCCCTGAACGACCAAAAAGTTTATTTTAGCATACCGAACCCCTCAAAGCCTATTTCTAAGCTATTTAAAGGATATTTAGGGTATTTTTAACTTATGATCAAGTTCCGGAATGTCTTTTACAGTATAACTCGGCATACTTTCACAGTTTGTCGAAATTAGTCCCTGTAAGCGAATAAACTTGATTTTGACACACCAAACCTTCCAAAACTTATTTCTAAGTTATGTAAAGGTTATTTAAGGTATGTTAAGCCCATGTCACTATTCTGAAGTGTTTTTTGTGTTAATACTGATTACGTTTAAGCATCTGTTTGCGTATAATTTCCAGAAAGCGATTTAGAGCTCGAAATCGAACGAGAATTGATATGTGCAAATGATACACATATTTATACAAATCCCAAGTATGAAATACAATATTTCATTGATTTGGTATTTGTTTGATGGCCGTGGAGGCACAGATGTCACAATTTCGTCCTCGAAAACTAAGAGGAAGAACTTCTAAAGATTGAAAAGAAAGAAAGAATAGATGAGACTTGATCATAATGTTTTTTTTAATAAATTGTTTTCATGAATGCGTCACATAGCATATAGTTTCACATAGCACATAAGATGTTCAATTAGTTTCACATAGCGTATAAAAGGTTCAACTAGTTTCACATAGCATAATCATGAATTTCACGTAGGGTAACATAGATAATGAAAGCATCGTAAATTTAGTTTGTTCATGAGAGATTATTATTATTTGTTTTAGATTGCAAAGATAGTGCAATTCGTGTCTCCAAGCTTGAAATGAAAGTAACGTATAAAGTTTCATTGAGAACGAAGAAGAGTTGTAACTACCTCCGGGGTAAGGAAATCACCCCTAGCTCGTTGGTGAAGTTGAAAAGTGAGCGGAGCTAATTGTTAAGGTAAGAAAATCATTCCTATCTTGATGATAAGTTTCCATTTTTGGGAATATGAGTAGTAGCATAAAAATATAGAACAATCTACCTGACATACTTAGTTAACAAGATTAACGTATCACTGGCATGTGAATAAACAGGTCAACCCATCGTGTACCGCAATTGAATGACTTAACTTGACCTCTCGTTCACGGGTGGTGCGCTACTCCTATAGCGATGCGCATAGTGCTATACATATTAAGGCGTGGGTTTAAGGACAAGTTCATCACATAAGAATAACCCAGTAACACGGATCTAGTATAACATTCTAGCATGCATGTATCGTACAAATGTAAAACACATAAAATTGAGATAGCATAAAAGAGATTTAACGTAAAACATGGATTGTCACGGAACGTAACATAAGGGAACGTGCTTTGGCCTAATAGACAAATACTCTCATCGAGAAGCGACTAACGATATTTGTCCTTCCAGTTACTACACGTCCTTAATCGATTGGGAAAATCAAAACTTTTGCGAGATTGAAAATCGAAGAGTGGGACTAGTTAACAAGATGCGAGTTTCACCTCTAACTTGATAACATCGTACCCTAATGTGGTTGGTACTTATCAAAAGATAAGGGTCCACTAGAATATGAAACAGAAATTTCCTTCAAGATTTGGATATCACTCCTAACTTGAGGGTAGATTTCATGCAAAATTGAAAGTTTAGCTGAATGAAAGTCATCACCAAATGTGGGAATAGCCCCTATTTTGGATGAATCGTTTCGATTGTGTTATAAGAGTGTCTTCAAAGCCTCCAAGTGTGTATTGTGTTAGCGTTAGGAAAGGCATGTATGTTAAATGACTAAAGGGAATAGAGTGAAGCAAATAAGATAGAAAAGAAGTTGTTTTAAACAGCACATAAGGACAAAGCTCCTAAACTATAAACTAGGTAAAAGCATTCCTACTTTTCCTAATTCCCTATAGTTATGGCTCTGATACCAATCTGGTATTAGAGTACTCCTACTATAGACTAGGGAAAAGTATAGCAATTTTCCTAATTCCCTATAGTTATGGCTCATATACAAATCTGTCACACCCCAACCGATGGCGGAAACATCGGGATGAGACGAACAAATCGCTCAAAAGCATCATAACACTATTGTGACAATATAGTTTAAATTCAATTTCATAAATGCTAAAATGTCATACATTGTTCAAACATGATCAAAACATAATTCAAATTTCAAACATAGTTTATTTTCTAGGTGAGTTTCTAGTCCACCCTAACTTGCTTCTTCATCATTTTGTCTATCAACCTACAACATGTATTAAAATAACATCCAAAAAAAGTTGGCAAGTATACAAGTTTAATACATAGCATAGAGTAGAATAAAAGTTTAAATACTCATATCCAACACGAATAACATGATCCAAGTTACTACTTTGCCTTTCCCAATAGACTAGCGGGAGGTTAACACGTTCAACTTGTTTAATACGTTCAACTTGTTTAATACGATCAACTTGTTTAATACGATCAACTTGTTTAATATGATCAACTTGTTCAATACGATCAACTTGTTCAATACGATCAACTTGCATAGCATATGAGATTAACAAGCAGCAAAATGTTTCGTGTTTAAATGTGGATAGAGTGTGAATACAACAAGTTTCAAGCGTTGCGTGCTTTTGTATAGAATACATGTTGCACCCAAAGTGTTTAAAAGTAAAAATGGGATCGAGTATACTCACATTGGTTGCGTTGCGATTTCTTGGAAATACGCACGATTAAAATTGGAACAATCCAAGAGAACGAACAAGAGAAGTTATCCTAAACAATTAGAATGTCACATAATGAACGCGTTATTATTTATTTGTTTAAAAGAAGTAAATTTCCTAATATTTATTGTTTTAAAAAAAATTAATAATTTGTATATTATAAACTTTGTTGAAAGGAACAAACAAAATTATTAAAATATTTATGTACATGTATGCATATATATTAGTTTGATATTATAGAGAGATAAAGAAAAGAATCCATACTAATAGTTTTGGTTTTATAAGTTGAGATATAAATGAAAAAGGATAATAAACATAAGGCTTTATTTCATTTGAAAAATCAAATAAATGAAAAAGGAAAATAAACATATAAGGCTTTATTTCATTTGAAAAAAAATCAAAATCACTCATCATCAGTTCTTAAAAAGAAAAACATGTACAACAGCATCATAGTTTTTCTTTTTGTGATGATTGTGCTTGAATTTGGAACACATGTGTGCAGCTTGTTTGCAAATAAGCAATGGTATATTTGAAAAAACATAACATCAGTTAAATGTGGTTTTAATTTTTATTGAAGACATTGTTGTTTGCGGGGGGTCCTAATTTGGTGACCTTCAGTGGCGTTTAGCATCTTTGCCGATGCGTCTGGGTGGTTTGGGCCTCCTCTCAGCTCGGGATGTTGGAGTTTATGCTTTTGTGGCGTCTAGAGCTCAGTCGTATGTACTGCAAGACCATATCCTTCGGAACAGTGGGGTTGTTAAGCTTGACGTAGACTACCAACAGGCGACTACCAACAGGCCCTTGAGTATTTAAGTGTCTCTCTTCCAGAATTTGACATTGGCGGTTTCTCTAATATGGACACCCCCCAAAGCCACAAAAAACTTTGGCGAATGCTCTATTTGACAAAATCGCTCGGAGTCTGGGAGAAACATTTGACCTGTCTCCCCGCCAGAAGGCGGTTATTGAGTGCTTAAAAGGCCCCCGTGCGCAAGACTTTTTGACTGTTATCCTGATCGAGGGGCTGGGGCAATGCATGTCGGCTGCTGAGTATAGGGCTATCCTCAAATACCGGCTGATGATCCCTATATATCCAGAAGACGAAACCTGCCCAATATGCCATAAAGCCTGCATGGATAAATACGGGGAACCTGCTGTTCATTACAAGGAGCTCCCTGGTTTCAATTATCGGCATGACTGGGTGAGGGATGTTTTGGGGGACATCTTGAGGAGAGCGGGGATTTCCGCCAAGAAGGAGGCCCCTGTGAATTTCCTTACAGACCCCATGGAAGAGAGATCTACATTGAGAACAGGGGATCTGCTCGTCTTTGGCTGGGCGGGAGGGAAACATGCTTCTGTGGATCTCACAGGAGTCTCCCCCTTAGCTAGTTTAAAGGAAAGCGGGTTTATAGCAGGACAAGCTATAAGGAAAGCAGAATAAAAAAAGGTAGATAAACACGCTAAAGCATGTGCTGATAAGCAACATGCATTTTGTCCCCTTCGCCTTCGACACCTTTGGATCCCTAGCTCCAGAAGCTATCTGTTTGTTGACTTGGGTCCAACAGTTTGTCCACAGCAGTGGCTCATCAACAGGGGGGCAGGGGTTTGTCTTTAATAGGCTAGGGTTTGCTATTCAGAAAGGGGTAGCGGCGCAGCTTGTTGCTCACTTACCTGCGATATTGATTGTAAAGTGCATTTAGATGTGAATAAAACCTTAGAATATTTGATTGAAAAAAAAAGAATTTTTATTTCATTAAAAACATGAGTTAAGGAACCATTCTTCTACACTTTAATGAACAACAGAACAGAACATCACATCGTATATTATTTATGATTCAATGCTGCTGTAATTAATGTATATATGTATAAAAAGGGAAAAAAATATAATCGAGTGAAATTGGTTAAGAGGTTATACCGAAGCAGAAAGAAAAAGTGATTTCCGTCGACTTCCGACGTCTCCGGCAGCGTCGGACCTCTCCGACAAAGGTCTGGATCTTCCGGCGGTGTTCCAGGACTCCAGTGCGGCGGCGTTCTTGTATCTCCAGTGGGTTGCGGTGTCGTGATGTGAGGGTGTGGAGATGGGGAATAGAACCGTGATGCTGGTTCGGTTTTATAGTGTTCGCGAGTCTTGTAAATATGGAAAAGGTTGTGATTGATTCGTATGCAAGTATGGAAACAATATATTTCAATCACAAAAAGAAAACACGGAATTTGATTCAATCCCGGAAAATCAGCGGAGAAGAAAGGGAGTAACAGGCTGTTACTCGTTCATGTTTTGGCGTAAAACAATTAGAAAGGAAACCGACATTATTGCTTAGATAAATGTTAAAAAGGTAAGTTATTCGAATAATATGAAGTCATGGCGGAGTGGTTGTGGTGTTGTTTGGTAAGCGGGTGAACCCGGGTTAGAAACCCGCGGCTCACATTGTGTTTGCATTTTTTGTTATAGTTTATAAATGTTACAATAAAGCCCCTTGACTTACATGTTTATAATGACTGACACTAACTTTGTTACTAACTAGGTTGACTTAAACTACCTTTGAAACTTAACTAACTTGGTTACTAACTAGGTTGACTTAAACTAACTTTGAAACTTAACGAACTAACTAAATTATTTTTCTTATAAATATAAAAAGAATAAAACTTTTAATTTGTAAAATTAATTAATTTAATTAATTAACTAATGAATAACCATTTCTATAACGAATTAAATTAAGGATAAACAATTAATTATTTTGCGAAGCTCTCGAGTTTCAAGGGTTAGGATCCAAAATTCAAAACGGGTCGGATTTTGGAAACCCATTTTGACGGATGTTACACCTTAAAGCTCTAAATTTGGTCATGCTAAACTCAATAATGTTTTGTTGTATGAGATGGACAACATTGTTAATCCTCAGTTAAGAAAGATGTCTAACAATGTTGTCCACCCCATGCAGCTAAACTTTATTGAGAACAAAACTCAATAATGTTTTTGTATGTTTTGGTGTTATAAATTGGATGGAAGTTGAGGATAAAGTTATTAAGATTTTACTCAATGAAATGGACAATATCCTCACTTAAGGATTTTGTCCATTACGTTGAGCGAAACCTTACCAACAACCAAACTGAATTTCAAAGAAACGTTTTGTTTTAGCGATATTTGATGTTTAGGTTTTTTTGGTGTTTCTAAAACGAATGGTATATATTAAATATGGCGTTTTAGGTTTTGTGTGTTTAATGGAAGGTCTGAGATATTGTATATATAGGATGTTTTTTGGCGGTTGTTTTAGGCGAGATTTTATTATAATAAATGTTAGTAATTAAGTCCCCTTGTTTCAGTCACTGTTTGTTCATCTTTATCGTTTAAAACAAGTTTGGCGTTTTAGATTAGGATGGTGTGTGCTATGTAGGTTAAGGCGGAAGCGTTTTATTCATGAGATGGAGTTTTGTGTAGAGAAGTCAAAAGACTTTTTTACCCTTAATGAAGCGCGCCACACTATTAAAAATGATGTTATTTACGAAAACGCCACCGCGTCATCTAGTCCATAGATTGTTTTGATCTGACGATCCATAACCGTTCTCTCCGTTCTCACACATTTCACCGTTTTCTCCCAATCCTGACCCTATATATATATATATATATATATATATATATAGGGGGAGGTTCATTTGAGAAGAAAATTAAATTGAGAAGAAAAAGAATAAAGGGTACAATTGTAAAACATTAAATAGTTTTTCTCTCATCTCATTTATTATTATTTTTGACTAATTAATTAGTCATAAAGAGTATCATCCTACACACTAAATTTTTTGCCTAGACACATCAAAATTTATCCTACACATTTTTGAAATTTATCCTACACATACTGAAATTTATCCTACACAACTCGTAATTCATCCTACACACCTCATAATTTATCCTACACTTTAAATTAATTTTTTTCTTCTTTGAAAATATATATATTTTTTTAAATAAGTTACAAATTAAATTAGTGAGCTATTAAAAAGGAAGACTAAGAATTAATTATCTATCTAATTTTACCAATATACCCTTACACCCATATTAAATACAAAAATTAAATGAAGTAAAATGAAGCATTATTATTGGTTGAAGTTTGTTCTTTTTTATTCTTACAAAAAAAATTCTTCTCATTTGAACCCTCCACTATATATATATATATATATATATATGTATATATATATATATATATATATATTGGAGAAGGATCCATTAGGAACCACCCTTTTATTGCGAGAACCGCGAGAACCAATGTGAACACAACCAAAAATACCTAAAAAATCTAAAAAAATCCAAAAAAAGATTTTAATATTTTTTTTTGGAAAAAAACGCCATATTTCGTCAATAAAAAAATAAATAAATTTTCGAGTAACAGTTATCAATGCACATGTGCATATGTATCATTTCTTTAACAAATTCTGTAATATATTACAAATATTAGACAATTACACTTTCATTTACACTACCATACGTAATACACTACTTTTTACATTACCAAATTAGAAAATGCGCATGTGCATCTACATGTATCAATATGAAATAAGGTGTTTTGGTACACTACTTTGAATACACTTACCCTTTCATCTATCATACCATCCATAATACACTACCATTACCTCCTACCATCCATACTACAATACCATTACCAATATTTTCACTTTATTACTTGTATATCAACACCCTTTATAAAATACAATCAACATATTACAACATAAAGTGACAAATGTATCCAAACCATCAACCACATTAGATATAATTAACCAAAAAACGTGTATATGGGCCTACTTCATCATTCAAAATAAAAAACTTTTTGTACCAAGACACGTTATATCATTGTTATACATAATGATGCACATGTGGATTTTGAATATTGGTAATGTAAAAAGTAGTGTATTACGGATGGTATTGTAAATAAAAGTGCAATTGTCTACTACTGGTAATGTATTACGGAATTTGTCGAAGTAATGATACATACGCACATATGCATAGATAACTGATACTCGATTTTTTTTTGTAACGAAATATAGTGATTTAAAAAAAATAAAAAAAAAATCTTTTTGTGCGATTTTTAGATTTTTTTAAGTTTTTTTGTGTGTTCACATTGGTTCTCGTGGTTCTCGCATGAACCCTATCATATATATATATATATATCGTAGGATCATTGTATGACCCGAATGAGTCGATCAGAAGAGTTGTTTATCCGAATCAAAGGAGGAATCAATGACACGGACGCTCAATGTAATTATAATGTCTCTTATATTGATCTTGATAGTATTACAGCACCTGGAGACAATCCGGCAGCACTTCGTTACCGAATGCAAGTTCTAATTCCGCTTCAAATGAAACGGACAAGTGCTCTATATATAGTGGATGAGATTTCGCTTGAAATGAACCAAGGCAGTTTCAAGCGGAATCAATAATGTTGATTTCGCTTGAACTTACCATTGTCAGTTTCAAGCGGAATCACTCACAAATCCACTAAAATTAGTTTCTCGCACCTCGAGCACTGATTATACTATCCTATCTCATTACATGACTCGATACAAGACGAAGTCAATAGACATAGTGCACTAACAGACTCCCCCTTGGATATTGACGAAGTCTTCAGTGTCGAGTCTTTTTCATGACACATCTTCAGTCTTTATCAGTCTTCATGCTCTGTTTCTGGCTCTAACACTATAAGCATCTATCAATCTTACTTCAAATCTTCAATCTGTATACTAGGATCTACTTCTGGCTCTTATCATCCACAGATTCTTCAGGCTCCCCCTTTCTTCAAGCTTCCGTGCTTTAGGGATCGACACCTTGCTTTCCGGTTACAAGCTCCCCCTTTCTTTGAGCTCGTCTTCAGACTTCCCCTTAGACTCAGCTTCCGGGATCGTAGTCTGGAATTTCAACTGCAATCACTCATACATTTATAAGTAACAACATTTTGAACTTTTCAAATATCCAGAAATTATAACCTGGCTCACTCAACATTCTAAACAAACAATTTTCAAGAATTTGGCAGTTTCAAGATCGAAAACTGGCTCTATAACAGTATAAGCTACCAAATCCCCCACAGTTAATCATCCAAGTCCAAACTAATGACCTTGGAGATTTCACAAACTGTTTTTGATTTTTGTTAAAAAAAATTTCAAGTTTCAAATTAATGAACTTGTTTTTATTTTCAGAAACACAATCAGCTTACTCAGATTTTGAAACTCAGCATCTCAGACATCAGTTGTCGTAAATAAAGCAGAATCAAAAATCTTTTTGTATTTTCTGAAAATGTAAAGCAATAATAAAATATGTACAAACATATTTACAGACACTATTTTTGTTTGAGTTTGCGTCAGAGGATCATATCAGTTTCTGACAAGTCACAAGTACCGTTGAGCTTAGTTACACATTAAGAATTAAACAATTCACTTAGATTGTCGATATACTGGTCCACTTAAATTTTCACACAAACTTCAACTGATTCAGGATACGAATTAGGTGTATTAAGAACTTAAACTCATTCATGTGTCCAACCTCTTGAATATACTCCCGTATCCAGATCCCAAAATTCAGTCTTACAGGTGAGTATACCTAGATGATATTTGTAAGGGGAATAAATTATGAAACCATAAGAGCTCAGGTCAGAACTTCCGTTCAGCAGAGAGCTCAGGTTTGACTTTTGGTGTGTCCCCTTTAGAGGATCTTTTTTTACAACAGCAATGATTATCAATTTTATTGTTTCATCATTTTTGCTGAGGGCAGCGCTATGTTTCAAGCAAGCAGAAAGTATTATACGGGGACTAGGCCATTGCTTCCGCAAAATCAGAAGTCCCGGGATAATACCCCAGATATCACTAAGTATAAAGACCTAGTATCTCAGAAAGAGGGGTCCTTCAAACGAGATTTCAGGGGTTACCTATATATCCAAGTAGTGTTCCCCACGAAATAAGCAAGTTTGAATTTAGGTTTATATCCCGAAAAAGTTTACTAAATGTATAAAAACCTATCGGCATATCATTAGTGAGACTGTTTAACGCTATATAATCATTACATTTCTTTAGCATACTGTAACTGTCTACTGATGTACTATCATTTCCTCTTTTTACACAAAAACTCAATTTGTTAATTTTATCATGTTTTTGGCATTTTCAAAATTTTTCAAATGTTTTTGTATTTTATAACAATATTACTCCCCCTAAAATGCAAAATCATTTAAAGAAAATTTGACAACCAATACTGATATCATTGTCTCGCCATCCATTTTCTGCTAAAAGTGTACTGATTTGCAGAAAATCTAATATACCCCCATGATTTACAACACATTGATATTTACAGTTTGAAAACCGTTTTTCAATCTTGTGAGATTAATCAAGTTTGTTCAGCCATGAGGGTTCCGGCGTATTCAATCAACATATTTTTGTATTTTTGAATATTTTTGACAAAAACAAAACATATTTTTGGTTTTTCAAAATTTTCAATTTTTTAGGGTTTTGAAATATTGTTTATTTATTTACAGAAAACAAACAAACTCCCTGTTTCAACCAAACCACGGTTCAGCAGCCTTCTCCTTTTCTTGTTGTGCCAGGCTGCTCCAACTTCCATTCTCACAATCTTCGGTTTTGTTGAGCACCTGCACATTCAGACTACTTGATTACTTGAACAATTTAGCCCAGGTCTGTTTGACCTTAGGCATTTCAACACAATATGCATCATTCAACTTCGGAAAATCTTTTTCATCAAAGAGTTTTTCATCTTTAACTTCAATTTTATCATCTTTTACCAAAGTCACTTGTTTCTTAGCACTCCAAGTTTGACCTTTAGGAGTACCTCGTTTGTAAAAATGTGAATCTTTTTGAGCATTTTGTTTTTTATCAACAACTTTTGGTTTCCAAAACTCTTGGGATTTTGTCATATCAACTGATGTTTTCCAACTTTGTGTTGTTCTGTATCTGGGTGTGTGAGAATTCCAGGTCTGTCTTGAATCGAACCTGTTCGGGTTTGATTTCCAATTTTGATTTGAAGAAAACTTGTTTGTATTGTACCTCCAAGTTTGTTTTGAATCAGATCTGGTTGACCTTTGTTTCACATCCTCAGATTTTTGTTTCTCAACATTTTTGTCAATATCAACAGGTTTCAGGTTTGGACACTTGCGAGCAATATGTCCAATTTGATCACATTTGAAACATGTTCTCTTGGACACATCTTTGACCTGATGTTGTTGCTTTTTCTGAGCATGAAACTCATTATTAGGCTGTCATCCAAATTTGAGTTCTTTCTCTTCTGCTAAACTTTTTCCTTGAACAAAATTCATTTTCGCCTGATAATTTGGCACCTCATTTTTCTTCCAATTTTATTTCTTTTTATAACCCAACCCAGCCTTCATGTTTTTCTTCCTGTAACCAGGTTTGTTATAAAAAGTTTTGTGACCTTTACCAGCAAACTTTGAAATTTCAGATTTCTCAATCTCAACCATTTTGAAAACTTTATCAACCTTTTTTGAAATCACATTCTGAATCGGGAATACAACATCTAAGAATAATTTTTCTGATCCAATCATGGTATAAACCAATCCTTTTGAATCTTCATTCAAATTTTTCTCAGATTTTGAGTCTTTCAGATATCCATCATCAAAATTACCTTCATTTTCATCCTGTGATTCAGATTTACCTGTACCAACCGACTCTTCTTTCAACACACTTTCAACGACTTTACATACCACCTCTGAATCACTAGAATCATCAGATTTGGAATAGGTTACGTCAATGTTATCTGGCAATTGATCTACCATGTTGAAAGCTTTTTTGACCTTTTCATCATCATAAAATGCAAACTTTTCCGTTGGTGGAACTTGATGAAACTCTGAGCCAATGCCTTTCTTGTTTTGCTCAGACTCACCATCTCCCGGTTTTATATTGAAAATACGTTCAAGCACATATGATGACACGTGATAACTCTTTAACTTGTTGTTATCCTGTTCTAAATCAGCAATCTGTCGCTTTAGCTTAGCAACATCCTCAATATAGGAATTAACAACACCTTGTTTTATTTCATACATTCGTTTAAGCTCTTTAGTTGTTTCAGATAAGTAATTCATTCTTGATTGAGCAAATTTCATTTCATCTTTCACTTTTTCATATGACTCTTTTGTAATGTGATATGCCAATTTTATTGAGTCATATTCTTTCTTCATTTCTTGACAAACAATTTCTTTTAGATCACATTCTTCTGTCCTTTTCAAAATATTTTCTTTCAAAACTTCATTTTCTTTTTCTAACTTTTTGCATTTTTCCAAAAGTTCTTCTTCATTATCTTTCAAAACTTTTTCGTTTTCTAACATTTCTTTGTATTTATTTTTGAAAACTTCTTCAATTTTATTAAATTGTTTGTCTTTTTCAGTACAAGCACTGCACGTTTCCATGCATTTCTTGCACTGTTCAACAGTTTTCAAGATTTCAGAGTTAGAATTTACCTCAGTGTTTGGCACTTCGGTGTTTGCAACAACTTCTGTCTGATCAGCAATATTCTGCTTTTCTTCAACACCAATCTCACCACCAGCATCACTAGCAACCTTCAAAATCTCATTCTTCTCTTCTATGAAACTTTTATCTTTCTTCTCATCATTTACAACCTGTTGTTCTTCAGTAACAGCTTCTTTCACAACTTCTATATTCAACACAACTTCTTCTTTCACTTCCACAGATACCTTCACATCTTCCTCAGCAACTTTCTTTAATTCTTCAACCATACTCTCAACATTCTTCTCCATTCTCTCTTCATCTCTCTTCTTCAAACTCGATATCATGACTTCTCTTATCAGTTTTTCCAGCTTTTCCTCATAATTTTTGTCTTTTACAGCATTTGAATAAAATTTGCCGACCCGAGGAATTACTAGAAGAACATCATCAAAAACTATGTCCTTCTTGGAAATAACAGGTTCACCATATCTGTTGACATAACACTCTCGTTTGTTATCCCATCTTTTGTATCTGACAGCTTCATCATATTCTCTTTGCATATCATTCATTCTATTCGCAGCCATTCTTATTTCTCTGTCTGTTTTCTCACTCAGAATTTCTTCTCTGGTTTTCTCTTTGATCTCAGCAACAACCTTTTCTTCTTTGTTCTCCTCTTTAATTTTAGCAACGAAAACATAATGATTGTTCTTTGATATGGTTTTGCCATGAGCTGTTTTTTGGATATCAACACGATCTTCATCTGGACAAATTTGACTCCAATCATATCCTTCATCATGATGGAATACAGCACAAGCTCTTGACTTCTCTCTGGGTTTATCTTCGATCATCTTTGGCTCTTCTCTACTACGGTGGTAAATCGCCTTTCGATAAAAATCATCATTGAATGGATGTTCATTTCCACCAACAGCAGAATTATTGCACTCTCTCTTGAAATGACCTTTTTGCTTGCATCTGAAGCAGGTCACTTTGGATTTATCAAAACCCAATTTAGTTGATGCACCACCAAGAGATTGTTTCCCGGTAATCTCCATATATCTCTGGGCTCTACGAATGCAACTTGCCAAACACCAGCGGATATCGATGAGCTCCATCTCTTTCGGATCAATCTGGTCGTAGTCTTCTTTGGTCAACTCTGAGTTACCAATTCTACCTACAACTAGACCTTCATACGATTCCAGAACAGATGCAAGAAAGCTCATTTGCTGTTTAGCTGCATTGATGCTCATTGCCGGAGAGTTTTTCAACTTAAGAGCAATGTTGCACAATATCTCCTCTGCTTCTTCAGAACTAGCTTTTGAAGCCGATGAATGATAGCCCAGATTGTAGCTTGATGAGCTTGTTTGTGGTTCTTTCATCTTCTCACCACTAAATGCAGTCTTTGGTGATTCACCAGCTTTCACCGAAGGTAGATTACCTTTGTAATAAAGACCAACATTCTGCTGATGCGAAGAACTGCTCATCTTGTTTTGCTTTTGCAACTCAAGTTCATGACTCTCTATCTTTTCTATCAAGACATCAAGAGAAATTGTATCATATAAAGCATCATTTTTCAAGATAAAAACAAACGTTTGCCACTGATCAGCTCGTGGTAACGCTTCTATAAGTTTGTCTATTATTTCTTCTCTTGTTTTTTCAATCTTAAATCTTTCTAGTTTGATTTTTAGATGACAAAAACGTTCAATCATTTGACGAACTGATTCACCGTTAAGACTATCAAACAAATCAAATTCATTTTTTAATAAAGCAATTTTGTTCTTCCTGGTTTGTTTACCACCCTCTGCCTTAACCCGTAAAGCCTCCCAAACCGATTTTGAAGTTCCGTCATGTTGCAGTAAAGCAAACATGTCATTTCTGATAGCCAACTGGATCAAAGCAATCATTCTCTGTTCTGCTGAGAATTCTGCTTTGTCATCTTTAGGTAAGTCTTTGAGTGGAAGCTCTTCTCCTTTATCATTAGTCGGCCTTTTGTATCCAAACTCCAAACAAAACCAGCTCTCATGAGCATAGGGTTTTGCCCAACCAATGAACCTCTCTTTCCACCACGTGTAATCTTCAATGCTTTCCAAAGTTGGTGGCTTCGAGTGTGTTCCGTAGAAATTATCATGCTTGATGTTTTCATTGATCTCTTTCGTAATGGTTTTAGGTGTAACAGTTGTAATTTCTGATGATTCGGATGTAACGCGTTGAAGAACGTATTGTAGAATTCTTCAGCCATGATTTGAAATTCTTGAATAACCTGGAGACAAAGACAATCAAACAAACACAATCAGTATAAACTATCTTAAACAACTTGAAACAGACTGACACTCGATTGACTCGAAATGATCTTGACTCGGAATTTCCACTTTCAAGCAAAATAAGGATCTCAAGCTAAATCACACGTTGAAGCGAAATCAGTTGTTCAAGCTGAATAGCAACTTTCAAGCGGAATCCCAAGATGACACTTCAAGCGAAAACAGAACTTCAAGCGAAATCTGGACTTTCAAGCGAAATGACTGATTCCTTTCAAGCAAAATCACTGATTCAAGCGAGATCAGATGCTAATTTCAAGCGGAATGACTGTTTGAAGCGAAATCAACTAATTTTTCAAGGGAAATCTGAATGTTCGTTCAAGCGGAATCTAGTTTTTGGTCCAATTTTGTCATTTTTACATCGAATTTTGATCTGAAACTTTCAAGGATTTGTTAAAACACTGTTTCGCACGTTCTGTGAAAAATTCAATCCATTTTGACCATGAAATTTTGTCCAATTTGAAAATGAAGGTGTAGAAGTTAGAAAATAGATGCAATCAAGCTGAACTCTTCTTCCTGAGCTCTGATACCACTTGTAGGATCGTTTTATAACCCGAATGAGTCGATCAGAAGAGTTGTTTATCCGAATCAAAGGCGGAATCAATGACACGGACGCTCAATGTAATTATAATGTCTCTTATATTGATCTTGATAGTATTACAGCACCTGGAGACAATCTGGCAGCACTTCGTTACCGAATGCAAGTTCTAATTCCGCTTCAAATGAAACGGACAAGTGCTCTATATATAGTGGATGAGATTTCGCTTGAAATGAACCAAGGTAGTTTCAAGCGGAATCAATAATGTTGATTTCGCTTGAACTTGCCATTGTCAGTTTCAAGCGGAATCACTCACAAATCCACTAAAATCAGTTTCTCGCACCTCGAGCACTGATTATACTATCCTATCTCATTACATGACTCGATACAAGACGAAGTCAATAGACATTGTGCACTAACATATATAAATATAGGCTAGGAGTTGGCTAGAAAGTACAAATTTCCTAAAAAGTGTAAAAAGTCATAAAACACCATAATGTCAACCATAAAACACACCAAAAACCCACAAATAACATGATGAAGATTACTAAAACATCATGTATGTGGGTTTTGTGTTGTGTTTTATATGTTAAGGCTCTGATTATGGAATGACAAATATTATTGTGTTTTATGTTGTTTAGCATTTTGTGTTTTATATTCATAGTTCTACGATGGTGTGTTTGAAGTTTTTATGGACTATTAGAGTTTGAATATGATGTTTTAGTAATCTTCATTCTATTATTTGTGAGTTTTAGGTGTGTTTTATGCCTGAAATTATTGTGTTTTATGACTTTTTACACTTTTTAGGAAACTTGGACTTTCTAGCCGAACCTCACCCTATATATATATATATATATAGGTACGGGATCAGGAGAAAACGCCCAAAAGTGTGAGAACGGATTCTGGCGTAACACGTGTCACACGACAATATGATGGGCGGAGGGGCTTTTTTGTCCTTTTATGTTCTTTTTTTAAACGCGTATCACATCACCTTTCCATTTTTTGGCATTTAACAAATACGCGGCGTTTTTATTTTTTTTTAGATCAGGAGCATAGTAAATATTTTGGTGTTTTAACTAAGTATGGCTTTGATTGTTGTGCCAAGTTGGATGCAGGCCTATAATGTAAAAAAATCAGTAATTTTCTTGATGTTTATTTTTTTTCTATCAATTGTTGTGCCATGTTGGATGAAGGCCTATAATGTAATAGGCAATTATGGCGTTTTGAAAAGATAAACAAATTCAATTTTCCATGTAGTGACTTTTAATATAATAAATGTTTGGCAATAATGTTACCGTCTCTTCATTTTACTATTTTTGCAATTACAGTTTCCTTCAGTTTCATCTTCATCTGTCAATTAGTGTTGCTTTTTCCAGTAATACTTTGTTTGGCATTTTTTGGCGTTTTATATAGCAACAACGTGCTTTGCTAGCATCCGTTCTCACAGTTTTCATACTATCAGGCGTTTTAGTGTTTGTAGTTTTTGGCGTTTTATACTCAATTTTTTTATTAGTTGAGAATTAGATAATAAACAACAGAGAATTAGATAACAAATAATAGAAAATGGAAAAAAATTAAAAATTCTAATCTAACTTCTCATTCAAATCTTCACTGTCATCAGCCTCTTCTAGTTTAACCTTTTTGGCGTTTTGAACCTGTTTTGAATACCTTATCTAGATCCTTATTTTCCTACATAATGCCCGTCTTTAGAAGATGCTTATTTTTAGTGGTATCTTGTATTGTGGTTTGATATATACTTGTTTGGTGACATGTTGAAGATCAACGCCTGCTCGAATGTATTGATCCCTTCATGCCATCCATATATCCATCAAGAACAAAGTGACATGATGACATATCAGTGTCATCAGTCTCTTTTTCATGAATATTTGTCCATCTCATTCAGCAAAAGCTTATAGAGATACCCACCTCAGAGAAGGATCCATTAAGTGAAACTTCATTCAGAACAATACTCTATATAGAAGAAGCGAGGTTTCCCATATGTGGCCTTTTTAACTATTTTTTTGGCATTTTAAAGTGAGTGGTTTCTAGGAAACATGGTGTTGTTTTTGGGTGTGATCAATTGATTGCGCAGAGACGTCTCTCTTATAGGATGTTTTTGGCCCGTAATTTAAGCGAGATTTTATTTATAATAAATGATATTAATAAAGTAGCCGTCTTTTCAGGTACTGTGTGTATTTTTACTGTTTTTGTTCAGCTTTTTATGAGTTTGGGGAATTGGCCTGTGATAATCCCACCTAGACCTTTTTGGCCATTAATAATCCCATCTCAGAATATTCCCCCCACCAGTCCCACCTTTCACCTATTTTTCCTACAATGGTCCTCCGTTAAAAAAACTTAACGGAGTTAAGCTTTTTTCCAAATTACAAACAGATTTTTTAGGTCTTTTGATCAGAACGATGATACGAGTCCATTGATGTAAAACTTACTTCGAAATGGTGCTCCAAGTGACTTGATTTTGGTTAATTGAAAATTTAAACACTCGAATTGTAGCGCCGTTTTCATCGTTTGGAGCACCGTTTCGAGGCAAGTTTTATATCAATGGACTCGTATCGTCGTTTTAATCAAAAACCCTAAAAAATCTGTTTGTAATTTGGAAAAAAGCTTAACTCCGTTAAGTTTTTTTAACGGGGGACCATTGTAGGAAAAATAGGTGAAAGGTGGGACTGATGGGGGGAATATTCTGAGGTGGGATTATTTATGGCCAATAAGGTCTAGGTGGGATTATTACAGGCCAATTTCCCTATGAGTTTTTAGGGTGATAGACGTGCCATCTTCCAAGTTTGGCGTTTTTTAATGGCTTTAAGTAGTTTTAGGTGTTTTTTTCATTTTTAGCTTTTATTAATACTTGTCCAAATTACTTTTATTATAGTTTGGTAGTTTTTGGCGTTTTATGACATGATGGCGTTTCACACTCATTATGTCTATTATGTCTGTTTGGCGTTTTTATTAAAATAATGTATTTTTTGTTCTTAGCTAAAAAATACATAACAAACAACAGAAAAAGAAAATTAAAAAATTAAAAGTAGAAACAATTCATCTTCCAAATCTTCACTGTCATCAGTCTCTTTCTTCTTTGAAACATGTTCACTGGCGGTTTGACTTTGGCATGCTTCATTTTGTGTTTCTGTTGTTGAAGTAGCTTTTTTGTGGCCGTTTGGAAAGACAAAATGACGTGAGTTTTTTTTTTGAAGTTCATCTTTATCTTCATGTTTATCTTCAAACCACTCATCAGTATCATTCGTCTCTTCATGCCATTATAATATTCATCAAGAATAAAACACAAAAAATGACATAAGTCTGACACCAGCATCTTTTTGTTGAAGATTTGTCCATCTCATAGAGCAAAATGTTATTGAATCACAGCACCTCAGGCAAGAATGCATTATGTGAAACTTCACGTAGAACAATATTGAATATACAAGAAACGATGTTTGCCATTTTGGCGTTTTACTAAGGAAATCATCATCATCATCATCATACCCAGTAAATCCCACCAACAGCAAAGCTAAGGTAGGGTATGAAGAGGGTAGATGTAGACAGCCTTACCTCTACCCCGTAGGAATAGAGAGGCTGCTTCCAGTAAGACCCTCGGCTCGATTGTAGTTTTGTACAAGCCTTGGACCTAAGACACATAACACTCCACCAATCAGGACAGAGACTGATTGGTACATGTACCCCCGTGTATTTCAGCTATCAACGTCACCACATGATGCATGATTAACCATCCGCCGCTTTTAACGTTATTTTCACGAAATATGTCGTTTCACCACATGATGCATGATTAACCATCCGTCGCTTTTAACGTCATAGCACTGAGAAAATAGTGTATCTAAAAGAAACGTCGATTTTTGGAATCTTTGTTGTTTGAGTGTTTTTTGGCGTTTTCTAAGATGATTGGTATATAGTAAAATATGTCGTTTTGAGTTGGTGTGTTTGATGTTTTGGGTTTTTTGGCGTTTTAAAGATGAATAGTATATAGTAGTAAATATGGCGTTTCCGGTTCGGGGGTGTGTTTAATGAATGTGTGAGATGTTTTGTTTATATAGGATGTGTTTTGGCCCGTAATGGCGTTTTATTCATTAGTTTGGCGTTTTTAATAGAGAAGTCTAAAGACCCTTTTACTCTTAATAAAGCGCGTCCACTTAATAGAATTCGTGTTATTTACGAAAACGCCACCACGCCAATCTAGTCCATAGATTGTTTTGATCGGACAATCCATAAGCGTTCTCACCGTTCTCACACTTTCCACCGTTTTCTCTAAATCCTGACCCTATATATATATATATCTGGTTGAGTTAATTTTAGAGCTCTAAATAATTGCAGAACTTTCAGAACTCATAATAAAAATAATCATTTCATATATATATATTTTTTTGTATTTAGGATCTTTTTATCATCTATTATATGTATTTTTATGATTACATAGATGTTAAAAGTAGTTTACATATGTGTAATAGTCAAATTATAAATATGTGTCATAACTAATTACAAATATGTAAAAAATCTAGTTTACATATGTGTAATTATAAAATTACATATAAAAAGTAATAAAATTACTCTTAACATGTATGTAATCATAAAAATACACATAATAAATGATAAAATTATCCTAACATAAAAATATATAAATAAGAATATTGTTTATTAGGAGTTCTGCGAGTTCTGTAAATAATTATGGTTTTGGAATGATTTTACCCTATATATATATATAGGGAAGGAGTAAAATGAGAACCACATTGAGTTTCGAGAACCACAAGAACTTTTTGATCTGGCGCGAGTTGGGCCAAATTTTTTTTGCACAAACGTAGATGAAAATATTATAAACACATCTATAAACAAGTAAAAAAAATTGACGAGTTGATAGTTTTGACTGGTGCAAGTTTTTTTTACGGCAGACGTAAATTTTGAAAGAAAATATATATATATTTTTTACGCCTCATGTAAGTGTGGGTATGCGACATTTTTTTTTTCAAATTTTTTTTTTGCTGAAACAAGTGATTGTTTTTATGATTTTTGAGAAAAAAAATTTGGAAAAGCTTTTGGATGACATAGTTCTCACAGTTCTCGCAACTCGTGGTGGTTCTCATTTGAACTGAACCATATATATATATATATATATATATATATATGGTTAGGTTCATTTTATGAACAACCCCTTTGATTGTGAACGCTAGTGAACTAATCCTAGCCCTTGATTATCAATACATAAGTGTAAATCAATCACCAGGATTTGATAATGAAAATACACTAGTGTATTTTATGATTTGATGATGTAAATCAATGGTCATGATTTGTTTACTCAGTTCACAAATACACTAGTGTTCGCTCTAAAACCTCTCCCTATACATAAGGGAAAGTTTAAATGAGAATGCCAAATATTATGAGAATCGTGAGAACGAATGAAGAAACCACAAGAACTTGGTTAAAAACAATTCAAATTAAATTTTTTTACACTTATCATTATTAATAATTCGATTACAATGTTAGAAATTTTATTAAACATTTAAATTTACATGAATTCGTAAATAAAGAAAATTTGCACATGTCTAAGTTTGTCATCTACACTTGTGTAAATTTGTTATATTTACACATGTGAAAAAAATCTAATAAGAGTAATTTTGAGAGAAGAAATGAATTATTTGATGTTGTAAATTCTTTTGTGATGATCTATTTTAATTACAATGAGGTTTGTATTAAAAAATGGTTTTTATTGGTTTTTCATTCGTTCTCACGGTTCTCGTAATATTTAGCGTTTTCAATGTCACACCCCAACCGATGGCGGAAACATAGGGGTGAGGCACTGAGCGAAACAGATTGTCCAATAGAATCCATAACAACTATAATATTACCAAATTCTTAATGTTAATATCCCATACTACTAACAGATAAAACACAAATAGTTATTACATATATTGTTCTCAAAGACAAATCATTGTTCCGGCAACTCATAAATTATTCGTGGGTTTCTAGACCACCTAAAATTGATTCCATGACATCCAGCAAATAAAAGCATCCTAAACAACTGTCGATTACGTTAAAATAAAAGTTAATACACATAGTGTAAAGGTGAGTACACAAGTTTGAGTAACATGTAATAGCGAAAGCGTTTACGCAAAACCAGCATGTAACACGTAGAAATGTGAAGCATGTAAGCTATCGACAATGAAATATGCACAGACATGACTGCGAGTTGTAGAATGCGCAACACATATCACCACTGTGACACGTGAAGAAATACCCTTAACAACCCCTGTCCACGATAGGTGCTGAGTCCAAACTATAGTACTATCGTTGCTAAGGTGTCAGGCAACAATCACTGTGTAAACATAACATACAAGCATTCATTGAATAACACGTATAACATGAGAGAGTGGTTAGCGTATAAAAAGTGTTTGCATTATGTGTCGATGTATTTTGATATAGGGAACGTATGTAACACCCAAAAGTGCGTTAAGCAAAAAGGGATCGAGTATACTCACAGATCGCGTTTAGTAAATAAACACAGTCTTGGATTGAAGGGAGTGCTTAAGAGATTAGCCTGATCACAGTATGACAGTATAAGCGTTGAATAGTGCGTAAAATAGTGTGTCGGTGAGATGAGCGAGGGAATGGTGGTTCGATCGGATGACCGTCAGGACGGATGGTCATCCGGACGGATGACCGTTCGGTCGGATGGTCATTCGATAGGAGAGGTGTGTTGTGAAGTGTTCAACTTTTGAAGTTTTCGTTGTAGTATAAATAAAGTCATTTGATCGGATGCTCGTCCGAACGGAGGACCGCTCAATCGGATGGCCTTTAGATTAAAAACTGATATTCTTTGAAGTCTTGAAAATTGTTTAACTGTTTGAACCTACAGGTCACCTGGGCGGATAGTCGTTTGATCGGATTGTCATCTGGTCGAACAGCTATTCGACCGGCGATCTGAGGTTTTGTAACTTTTATAAAATCTGCTAAGTTGAATAGTTTTGTGGTTTAACCGAGATGGCATGATGACGTGTTAAACAACGGGAACCACACCAAGTTTAGCTCAACCGATCGGATGGGAATCACCCCGTTCGATCAGGCTCAACAACCCGTGAATCGGTCGTCTCTCCGGTAGTAATCCATTCTCAGATCGGTTCTCCACTAGAGAATGAGTAGGGAGCCCGAACGATTCCAGATTCTAACGGTTTTGAGTGAAAAGTGAAAGATGTTGAAGAAAAGTTTGAAACAGTTGGAAAATGTTTAGATTTAGCTTAGTTTTGTGTAAAATTATGTGAAAATCCTTTAGATTCGAATGGTTCTTGATGAGGTAAGGTCACACTTCAGTGTTCATAAGAACTCCATGATGACGTCACCTTAGAACAGCTCAAATCCGGTGATTTCACGGTGGAAATGTGAGATTCGTTGGAGAAGATGATGAGAAAGTGTGTAATGATGATGAAAGTACAAGATTTAGGAAGAAAACTTACAAGAATCGTGAGGAATCGAGAGAAAAGAGGCTATGAGTGCACGGGTCGGAGGGAGATGTCACATCAACGAACAGTGATGTGACATGAGGGGTATTTATAGTGTGAGAGGAGGTGAGGCGGTGGAGGTTAAACGGATCGGACGGCCATCCGATCGGATGGCATCCGGTCGGATGACCATTCGATCGAACGGTCGTTCGATCGGACGGCGCGTGCGTTCTAACTTTCGTTTTGTGCGTTGAGGGTTGCGTTGCGTTTAAGCGAGTTGCGAGTAAGCAATGCGATAGTATTAAACAATAGTTACACAAATAACATAACTAACACATAACTTAAAAGTAAACCTTAATTTCGAGTTCGCGATGGGATTGCGTTGTGATAGAGTTGCGATTGCGTTTCCGCATAACACCTTCAAACATATACAAACACACACAAGTAAAGCACATAATAGCACTCACACATATAAAACAATACCAATAACTGCGATTCGAGTTGCAATGCGATAGAGATGTGTTTAGCTTTTAATAGATTGGCGTTTAGTTACGTTTATCGCATTGCTACTTCACATATTACAAATCGTAAAATAAAATAGCGTCAACTAAAGTATCAATTATCGGGGTTCGAGAGTACAAGCAGTAGTTAAGCAAGAAATGACAGATCTGAACGTTGACATTCCTTGACTTTGACTTTGACTCGTACTTTGACTTTAAAAATCGGGTTGTTACAGCCTCCCCAACTTTAGGGAATTTCGTCCTGAAATTAGGGCGCAGGCATAACGATTAGTTGTAGATACTTAGCCTTCATATCACTTTCGAGTTCCCAAGTGAACTCGGCGCCGCGTTTGCCTTCCCAACGAACCTTCACTATAGGAATGCGTGAACGTTGGAGTTTCTTGGTTTCTCTGTCCATGATCTCGACTGGCTTTTCCACGAAGTGTAATGTTTTGTCCACTTGTAGATCTCAAGCGGTACATGTAAATTCTGCTCGGCTAGACACTTTTTGAGGTTCGAAACATAGAAAGTCGGATGGACGTTGCTGAGTTCCTCCGGTAATTCGAGTCTGTAGGCCACTTTGCCAATTCTTTCCAGAATCTTAAAGGGTCCAACATATCGAGGCGCGAGCTTTCCTTTCTTGCCGAATCGGATCACCCCCTTCCAAGGTGAAACCTTTAAGAGTATGCGATCACCAACGTCAAATTCACGAGGCTTGCGGCGTTTATCGGCGTAACTCTTTTGACGACTCCGAGCTTTCAACAGATTGTCTCGTATCTGGAGGATCTTGTCAATCGTTTCTTGTAATAACTCAGGACCGGTAATTTGCGCATCTCCGATCTTGTGCCATAGGCGATCGGCATTTTCTTCCATATAATGCCTCAAATGGTGCCATTTGAATGCTAGAATGATAACTGTTGTTGTACGAGAATTCGACTAAAGGTAAATGCGAATACCAATTACCACCAAAATCTATAACACACGACCGAAGCATATCTTCAAGGGTGCAAATCGTGCGTTCAGTCTGACCGTCGGTCTGGGGATGGAAAGCGGTACTTAGGTTAAGAGTAGTATCGAGAGCAGATTGAAACGTTTCCCAAAGGCATGAGGTAAATCGACCATCACGGTCAGAGATGATTTCTCGAGGATTCCTATGTCGACAAATGACTTTGTCGGTATAGATTCGTGCTAATCGTTCTACCTTGAAGTCTTCTCGTATCAGCAGAAAATGAGCAGATTTAGTAAGACGATCGACGATAATCCAAATGCTATCGTGACCTGATGGCGTGCGTAGAAGTTTCGTAATGAAGTCCATAGCTATACTCTCCCATTTCCACATAGGGATCTCGGGTTGTACGAGTAAGCCAGAGGGTCTTTGCTGCTCAGTCTTGAGTTTCAAACAAGTCAGGCACTTCGAAGCATAGATAGCGATATCCTTCTTCATTCCAGGCCACCAATACCGTAGACGAAGGTCATGGTACATCTTGTCGCCACCGAGATGAATGGAATTTTGAGACTTGGGGGCTTCAGTCAGCAATATCTCCCGAAGGTTATTGCTACTTGGAATCCAAATGCGATCGAGATAGTAATAGATACTGTTCGATTTGGTGACAAGTTGGGTTTCAGCACCACACTTCTTCATTTCCTCTTGCAAGGTGTTCTCAATGAAGCAGGCGTGCTGAGCGTCACAGATTAGAGCTTCGAGGTCGTGCTGGGCTTCAATATTACGAACGCTATGTAAATAGCTTCGTCGGCTTAGAGCATCGGCGACGACATTTGCTTTGCCTGGGTGGTAACGAATCTCACAGTCGTAATCGTTGAGAAGTTCAACCCATCGGCATTGGCGCATATTCAGTTCCTTCTGGTTCAAGATGTGTTGTAGGCTCTTATGGTCGGTGAAGACCGTACACTTGGTACTGTAAAGGTAGTGTCGCCAAATCTTTAATGCAAAAATAACTGCACCTAGTTCGAGATCGTGGGTTGTATAGTTATTCTCGTGGATCTTGAGCTAACGAGTAGCGTACGTGATAACCTTATCTCGTTGCATAAGAACACAACCAAGACCGAGGTTAGAGGCATCGCAATAGACTATGAAGTCTTCGTTTCCATTAGGTAACACGAGGATAGGAGCGTTGTAGAGCATATGCTTGAGAGTGTGAAAGGCTTCCTCTTGTTCAGTTCCCCAAACAAAAGGTTTGTCTTTATGCGTGAGAGAGGTAAGCGGAATGGCGATTTTAGAGAAATCTTCAATGAATCATCGGTAATAACCAGCCAACCCAAGAAAGGAACGAACTTCGGACGTGGATTTTGGTGTAACCCAACTCTTAACTGTTTCAATCTTCGCGGGATCGACGTGTATACCTTGACTATTGACGATGTGACTGAGGAATTGAACCTCCTCTAGCCAAAATTCACACTTGGAGAATTTGGCATAGAGTCGATTCCCTAGGAGTAATTCGAGAACCAAACGAAGATGTTGCGCATGTTCGTCTTTCGATTTCGAATAGATAAGGATATCATCGATAAACCCGATGACGAAGCGGTCGAGAAAGGGTTTACACACGCGATTCATCAGATCCATGAAAACCGCAGGTGCGTTGGTTAGACCAAAGGGCATTACAACGAATTCATAATGGTCGTATCGAGTTCGAAAAGAAGTTTTAGGTATGTCTTCCTCCTAGATTCGTAACTGGTGATAACCTGAGCGTAGATCGATCTTTGAAAAACCTGTAGCGCCTTGCAGTTGATCAAAAAAATCGTCGATTCGGGGTAAGGTATAGCGATTCTTGATAGTCAGCTTATTGAGTTCCTTATAATCGATGCACATTCAGAACGATCCGTCCTTCTTTTTGACGAAAAGGACATGTGTGCCCCAAGGAGATGTACTAGGGCGAATGAAGCCTTTATCAAGTAATTCCTGGAGTTAACTCGAAAGTTCACGTATTTCAGATAGAGCAAGGTGATAGGGAGCTTTAGCAACAGGGTTAGCTCCAGGAATGAGGTCGATAAGGAAATCAATATCACGACTCGGGGGTAAACCAGGTAAATCGTCAGGAAAGACAGCAGGAAAATCACGAACTACAGGCACCTTTTCCATTGACTTCTTTTCCTTTTCCTTCTCTGCTACTACGATGTGTGCCAAGATAGCTTTGTATTCCTTTCGAAGATACTTGCTCACTTGGATACAGGACATGAGTATAAGATTCTTCGAAGGAACTTCACCATAGACACAGAGTTGGTTGCCATTAGCAAAAATAGATTGTCTGGGTGCGAGACATCGACTACCCAAAGTGATTCGACTATTCTCAACGACTTCCAGTACACGCTTTGACCTGATAGACTGTGCTCTCTCACCGACCTACGGTGAACGTCACTCATCCTTTTGGTTACTGCGTGCATTGAGTCATTGGTATCCATCGAGACTTTGGTGAGAGTTTGTAAAACCAAAATAGAGAGCAGAATAAGTTACTAAGATACGGGTTTCACCCTTAACTTAACAACTTCATTCCTATTTATGTGGTAAACCACGAGAGGGAGTTGGATAATTTCGTCGAGATATGTATTTCACTCCTGACTCAACGCAAATTCTCGTGTTTAATAGTAAAAATGCGCGTAGAGCGAGTAAATTCATCGAGATTTCTTCGTTTTCACACCTAATCTCGACAAAGTCACTCAATCATGTTATGCGAGCGTTTTCAAAAATCGTGCGTATATCGTGTTAGCATTAGGAAAAGCTAAGTAGTTTTCGCGAGTGCGAGCGAGAGTATCAAGTAAGCTCGTGCAAAACCCCTACTTGGTTGCACAAGTCGGTCTGTTGGTACTTAGACTATATACTAGGTCAACTCTAAGACATCGACCCGGACTAGGTCGAGTCTCGCCTAATTCCCTATAGTTATGGCTCTGATACCAATCTGTCACTCCCTAACCGATGGCGGAAACATCGGGGTGAGACACTGAGCGAAACAGATTGTCCAAGAGAATCCATACCAACTATATTATTACCAAATCCTTAATGTTATTATCCCATACTACTAACAGATAAAACACAAATAGTTACTACAGATATTGTTCTCAAAGATAAATCGTTGTTCCGACAACTCATAAATTATTCGTGGGTTTCTAGACAACCTAAACTTGATTCCATGACATCCAGCAAATAAAAGCATCCTAAACACCTGTCACATACGTTAAAATAAAATTCAATACACATAGTGTAAAGGTGAGTACACACGTTTGAGTAACATATAATAGTGAAAGCGTTTACGCAAAACCAGCATGTAACACGTAGAAATGTGAAGCATGTAAGCTATCGACAATCAAATATGCACAAACATGACTGCGAGTTGTAGAAAGCGCAACACATATCACCATTGTGACACGTGAAGAAATACCCATAACAACCCTTGTCCACGATAGGTGCTGAGTCCAAACTATAGTACTATCGTTGCTAAGGTGTCAGGCAACAATCACTGTGTAAACATAACATACAAGCATTCATCGAATAACATGTATAACATGCGAGAGTGGTTAGCGATAAAAAGTGTTTGCGTTGTTGTAACACCTCGAAAATTCACGTCCTATAAAGTGTTGACACGTGTCATAATGTTTGAACGTGTGAAAGAATGTTATAGAAGGACTAAAGTTGACAATCATAGAAAGTATGTGAATATACGTATTCTAAGTGTCAACTGTGAATAAATATAATGTACATTAACCCTATATGATGTTAATAACGTCCAACGAATAAATCATGGATCATGCGAAGCTAAAAGTGAGAGATTACAAACTACAGGGGTTAAATGTGTCAACATGTTTAAGTTATACCTCTGAGTGACCTTTTGACAAACCCGAAGCTTTGTAACTGTTAAACATGCTCACTAGAATGCACGATATAAATTTCATAAAGTTTCGTAATCGTATGAGAAAGTTATGATCAAATTCGTGTGCGAGGGGTTAAAGCGTTAACATTGAAAGTTAAGACTTTTCGGGTTAACCGGAAGTGTCCAGGGACTTGGCAAGGTGGGTACAAGTCCTAAAGCCCTTGTGGGTAAATATAAGGGGGTCAAATTGCAAGAAATAATGCTAGTTGACCTTCCGAAGAGCCAAGGGACAAGATGTGGAAGCTTGAAAATGCTTTTGGCTGATCAGAGGGGCCAGGCGGCCCGCTTCAACATAACCACCACCCTCAGGCGGGCCGCATCAGACCGCCAGAAGCAGAAAAAAAGGCAGCGGCCTGTTATGCGCGATTTTAACCAATCTGGCCGGTATTTCTCACTTATGGACGACCCCTAGGCATCCCCTAAACACTATAAACAAGTGTTGATCAGTTGTGGTATGTGCTAGACCTTGTTGTCAATCATTTGTGGTGCTTAAATCCACTATATAAGGCCATGAACTTGCAACACTTTCTTCACACCTTCATCTGCATTTGAGGACCACTTCTGGAGCTCAACTTCCTCTCAAGTGTTCCCTAATCAAGCTTAGGACTTCAGTAAGTGTTCTAATCCTTTCTAAATTGAGTTTAGCTTAGTTATTTAGCTAAAAGTCAAACCGTCATAATTACGGTTTGACTTCGAGATTAGTCAACAATGGCTCAGTCATATCTCGAATTAAAAGGAGGTATAAGTTGGTATTTATGTGGGTAATAAAACCTCAAAAGGGTTTCCCCTGATCATCACTCTAACCAGGTCAAAAGTCGGGTCAAACTTATATTTAAAATGTCAACAGGAAGACTAAAATGCTATTTATGCATAATTAACATTGTAGATCATATACAACCTGTTGGATCATTGTTATAACTTGGTAACAAGTGTAAGAACATGTCTAAACATGTTCAACCCGACAATTTCCTGTTTAGACCCGGTTCGGAACCGAAAGTCGCATAGTTTGACTTTTACTTTGACTTTCAGTTCTGACCCGTTTAGGTATGTTTTAGAAATACCTTAGAGCTTCATTTGGACTAGGTTACATGCTAGTATAACCCTCTGTGATTATACACCTCGGTTCATTAGTTATCCGATTAAGACGCATGATTCCGTTAATTGCTCATATGTTGACCATTATGCCCTTATTACCTTAAAACGTGATTTTTGAAAATGTAAAAGTGTAAAAACCTTAGTTACTGATATAAAAACTTGTATGCAAAGTTTGACATCAGTTTGACTTGTAGATTAAGAGTTATGCTCATTATCGCAAATTTAAAGCTTTATGATAATAAAACGGCGTATTTAGCGTATAGCCTACTTAAACGTACTTCTTGATATCAAACTCTTTACCCACTGATGTAATATATTATTTTGGGATTTTTAAAGATTTTTATTAAATTTTAGGCTGAGCATAACTTATAGTCGTAGGCTTAATCCGGTAATTGTCGGTTTTGCCCTTACGGGCTATAAAATGAGTTTTACATATCTAAACGACTCCAAACCTTTTGCTACTGATCACATATGATAAATAAATTATTTTAAGCCTTCTGGAAATATAAAAATATCAGATTTATGTATCAAACCCGGAAATGGCCTGTAATCGCCTTTTTAAGCGTTTTTAACGCATAGTATGTACTAAAACTATTTTAAACATACAAAGGTTGATACCTACTGATATTTGAGGCAAATTATAATATTTTAACAGTAAGCAAAGTTTGTTAAACTCAGACTTCAGTTTTGAGCTTTTCGGCTTATGTGAAATTACCAAAATACCCCTACGGGGCATAGTTTGCGATTGAATACGTTTCGGGCATAATGAAGGACATCTTACTGATGTCACAACATATTTGAGGCATAAATGAACTTAGGAAACCTGTATATAGCTCTCATGAATACCCGTCACACTTATTACGCGTACGGTTCGGTTTATGTAACAAGTTTACATAAATTAGCCGAAACGGGTCAAACCTTATTGGTTTTATCTCAAAGTTCAGAATGTGTATGAAATACCCATATAAGACAAGTCTCTGAACATGTCGGGTTTAAATCACATTCTATTCCGGTCTTCGCTTAATCATGCGTTTGAACCGTTTATTCCCTTAAGACTAACCGGTCTAAGCTTAGGCTAAATTAAAGACCCGTTAGCATTCTAATTGATTATTTATACCATCATTCCAGACTAGAGCATTTCGGTAAATGGTACCTATGCTTACTTAAGTGAATACGGCTGAGTTATTAGATTCTTGCTAATTAAGACAGGAGCTAGCTCAGGTAAATACTCTTAACTTATTTTCCCTATACGGGCTTGGAATACGGTATAATAATACCGCTTGGTCGGGTATTGAATATTTAATCTTATTATGGTTAAATTATTGAGGTAACCCGGTTTAATCTGTATTGTTTGAAATAAAGACCTTTAGGGGTTAATGACCATGTCCCGGATATCCTTGACATCATTGTATTATAAAATGGCCACGTCTTAAGTACGGGGTGTAGGCATACACCTGACAGTTACTTAAGTAATAACGGTATCTCACTTCCATGTGGGCCTATACTTGTGGTGTGTCTGTTAATCTGACTCGGTTTCTACATCGGGCCCTGAACGTATAACGAACATGTAAATCTGTATACAAGGTTATAACTATAATTGTTCCAAGTTAAAAAGGTTAATTTTGCCTGTGTGCATTTTAATCAAATTATAAAAGATATTTTGTGCCACGTGCATTCAAATCAATTTTCTTAAACTCTTTTCAAATGAGTCGGTTGAGTGTATTTACCATTGAAAACTGACGTATTTTCCAAAAAGGTTAAGTGACAAGTACTGAACGTAATTGGCTGGAAGCTCAGGGCGCTAATAAGGAATCTTGCAAGTTCTAGGCGTCTAAAGTCTGTTGAACAAGTGATATGTTTTAAGATCCGCCTGTGGATCCTTTACTTTCCGTTGTAATACTGGATATTACTTTATATTCGGAATGTAATAATATTTATCTTTTGCTTTCGCTGTGCATTTAAATAATTGTGTTGTTTGACTATTGTGTTGCCAACCACGTCACGATACTCTCCACCGGGCCCACCGGTGACACGTGGAAAGTCGGGGTATGACAGTTGTGTGTCGATATGTTTTGATATAGGGAACGTATGTAACACCCAAAAGTGCGTTAAGCAAAAAGGGATCGAGTATACTCACAGATTGTGTGTAGTAAATAAACACAGTCTTGGATTGAAGGGAGCGCTTGAGAGATTAGCCTGATCACAGTACGACAGTATAAGCATTGAACAGTGCGTAAAACAGTGTGTCGGTGAGATGAGCGAGCAAATGGTGGTTCGATCGGATGACCGTCCGGACGACCGTTCGGTCGGATGGTCATTCGATGGGAGTGGTGTGTTGTGAAGTGTTGAACTTTTGAAGTTTTCGTTGTAGTATAAATAAAGTCATTTGATCAGATGGTCGTCCGGACGGATGACCGTTCGATTGGATGGCTTTTCGATTAAAAACTGATATTCTTTGAAGTGTCATGTTCAACCCGTGAATCGGTCGTCTCTCCGGTAGTAATCCATTCTCAGATCGGTTCTCCACTAGAGAATGAGTAGGGAGCCCGAACGAGTCCAGATTCTAACGGTTTTGAGTGAAAAGTGAAAGATGTTTTAAGAAAAGTTTGAAACAGTTGGAAAATGTTTAGATTTAGCTTAGTTTTGTGTAAAATTATGTGAAAATCCTTTAGCTTCGAACGGTTCTTGATGAGGTGAGGTCACACTTCAGTGTTCGTAAGAACTCCATGATGACGTCACCTTAGAACACCTCAAATCCGGCGATTTCACTGTGGAAATGTGAGATTCGTTGGAGAAGATGATGACAAAGTGTGTAATGATGATGAAAGTACAAGATTTAGGAAGAAAACTTACAAGAATCGCGAGGAATCGAGAGAAAAGAGGCTGAGAGTGCACGGGTCGGAGGGATATGTCACATCAAGAGACAGTGATGTGATAGGATGTGACAACTGGCCCAAACCGGTAACTTCCGTACACATTACTTATTGCTTAATGACTGCAATTATGAGTTTAATTGTCAGCAATGTCTGAACACATGATTAAACAAGTGAATTCATGCATGTTGTATACTACAAAATATTGCTTTATGCATAAACGAGAGCGTTGCGTCAAAAATAATAGTAAATTCACCGGTAAGACACAATGTGTCAACAGAACTGCAGAAAGCAGTCAGACATTAGAATTGAGGCCTAGGTGTAGGTCCGACGACAAAAGTGCATTAAAACCCAAGAGTACATACAAGGGTTTATACATATACTCTCCGGAAGCAAAAATAAGCACTAAAAAGCACCCGAAACGCACTTTAAGTGCAGAATTTATATAATTCAGCAATAATTCAGCATTTAGACACATAAATATTATGCAGAAATGTCGTTTTATCATCCAGAATATTTCCCTAAGTGTTGGGAATTGAAAGAGTACAAGAAAGGTACTTAAACGACACTAAAAAGTGTAAGTTAGCACTTTAACGAATCGGTATGTAACCAAACAACCGGACAATACCCGGAACACCAAAATAATGCTAGAAGCATTGTTTTTATTTTCTAAGCTAGTTAGAGTCCCCGAAAACCCTAACACACTGTATATTACTTAACACACTTAACACTAGAAATAATACTTGAAATGAAACTAGTTTATGTAACTAGATGGTGTAACCTAGAGTTGAGTTGTAACCAAGAACCCCCCCCCCCCCCTTCTTGACCGAGTTCCCCATATGGGGACACACTTTCATCCTTTTTGAAATGTTTAATCTAGTTGCCTAATATCTAGGTGACACAAGGACCATCGGTTATTAGCACATGAGATTATATATAAAACCTAACCTAAACACATGGGATCATAACTTACACACAACACCAACTCAAACTCTCTCTTTCTCTCTACCTAGCTCACGGCCACACACACACACCCATCCATCAATTTTTCAAGTTTGATTCTTGCCATTCCAAGATCATTCAAGCAACAAGGATCACGTATTAGGAAGCTTGGAGCAAACGGAACGCGAAGGACCTCTCTACCTTGCTTTTATCCACTCGATTTGTGCTTAGATTCTTCCCTAGCCTCGAGCTAGTGGTATGTTGCTTAAAACACCTTCTTGAACTATTCTAATGTGGTTAAAACGATATATGACGGTTAAAGCTCGTTAACTTACAAGATGATACTTTAAAGTCTACTAAAAATGCTATAAGTGTTGGATAAAAGCTCATATGTTGTGTAAATGTTGTAGTAATTGAAATTTGTGATTATTTAGACCCGATCTATGTTGTGGTAGCTCGGATCATCATTTATCCCGGTTTGGTCATGATCATGAATCATGACATAAGGTTATGTTAGAAGATATAAGGGTTAAAAGGTGAAACTCTACCACACATGAAACATGAACTTGTGTAAAAGTATTTTTACTTGCAAAATATTGTTCAAAACTAGCAGATCTATGTATCTACAAGTGGTTTTTCGGAAGAACCAAGCAAAAATATTAGTCTTGTTTAAAACCCGGATCTTATCCGAACTAAAAGCATTTTTAGTAAATAAACAAGTGTGTAGACACTGGTGTCACAAGAAAATTTAACAAAGAAGTATTTTTGCGAATCTTGACTAGAAGTTGTGAAACTTCATATTCTTTAAAAATAAAGTTTTTAAGAAACTAAAATTATTTTTAAAGATGGAAAGATTTACTAAATGTGCTAGTGAGTTACTACACATTTTTGTAAATATTCAAGTTCATGAAATGGAGGAATTAGTGATTATTGTTGATGATTATTGTTGATAATTGTTGTTGATGATTGTTGACGATTTAAAAGAAAATAAACACATGTTTTGAAAACATGGGAAACGTCCATTTTTAGGGGAAACTCTGTCAAAATTTTTATAAATTTTGACACTTAGAAAAATATAAGTTTTTGAGAAACTTATTCCCTAAAAATGTATTTAAAAGTATTACCAAGGTTTCCCTAATTTTTGGTGATAAGAAATGAGGATTTCTTCAAGAATAAAAATGGATATAAATATGTATATTTCTGAAAGAAAAATATATATTATTTGATCACCAACTTTTGTGCTAAGTGTATATAGTATGTGTTATACGTGCTAGTGTATTAAGACTTAAAATACACTAATTACTCATGAGGAGTAGAAATATAAAAATACACATACAACATACAAAATACATAATTCGGGTGCAAAGTGCAAAACACAAAAGACTTATATTTATTTTTGGAGAAAATAAAATAAGTAAGATACGTAGTTAAAAATATAGAATATTTTTAACACAATAATGTATACACAAAAGAAAGTGACTGTACTTGTGCGACGCAAGTCTAGTGACTAACGTTAAGAAAACGCGTATAGGTTACGACGTTATTTAAGCAAATCCGGTGAAGTTTACGACGCTAGGAACGCAAAGTTGTGAGTTCATGCTCCCCCTTTTCTTTTAACTGTTTTCAGTTTTTATAACTTCGGGGGTGAAATACATGTACAAATGTACAAAATTTATAATTGGTATGATATAAATACAAGAAGTACACTTGGTGAGAACGAGAACCAAGTGTGACGAAATATAAGAATACAAGAAGTACACTTGGTGAGAACGAGAACCAAGTGTGATGAAATATAAGAATATGAGAAGCGCACTTGGCGAGAACGAGAACCAAGTATGAGGCGCTATGAGAAATGATAACAAGAAACACGCTTGGTGAGAACGAGAACCAAGTAGGATGCGTTATGAGAAATAGTGTCACGAATAGGGTACAGAAGCACCATTAACCGTGTACATACTTAGACCGCAGAACAAAAGGTTAGATCCAACGGGTGCCTGGCAGCCACACTCCCGGTCGGGGCGAGAACCGAGGAGTGCTTTTGTGTCTCAGAATATACCAATTAAATGCCTTAGGTTTGGTGACTTCCTATGTCGTGCCACATGTTAATGGCCTTGCAACCCATTAACAATCCTGATATTTACAGGAATATTTTAAATACATGAAATTCATACCATACTAAAAATTGATGAATACTTGAGTACGTGGGGTATTCAAGAAAAGATTGAATTATACTTGAAGTACGTGGGGTACTCAAGAAAATGAGAATTATACTTGAGTACGTGGGGTACTCAAGAAGAAATTGAATTATACATGTGTACGTGGTGTACACATGAAACTGGATTTATATATGAAAACTTGATTTTTACATGACGTAAACTATGTTTTCATACAAAGTATACAAACGTGAAAAACTAAAACTGCATGAATTCACACCAACTTTATGTTGACGATTTTCCAAAACTCACATGTATTTCAGGTAATTAGAAGTGGATGTGCGCGCGGTCTTACCCATGCTCGTGGATGTCGCTTATGTTTATCTATAAATAAAGTTGTAAACTTTTAAGACAATGCTTTATGCAACTTAGCGATGTAAACGCTAACGTATGTTTTCAAATTATGGTATTTGAAGTTATTTTCTTGAGCATGTAGTATGTTTACTCTTCGTATGCAATGAGAACCTTTCATGATCACACCTCGTGCTTCCGCCGTAGAAAGGGGTGTGACAGATTGGTATCAGAGCTGCGATTGTAGTGAACCAGGATTCCTTCTCGAGTCTAGTCTACAATCTCTAGGTTCCTTTCACGAAAACAATTTTCAAAAAGTTTTCATTGCATAAAACGTCCCGCGACATCCACTGCCTGAAACTGTCTACATGAGTCTAGAAAAGACATTACGAGATTTAGAGTGCACTTGAGTAGCACTTGTCGTTGACTAGAAATTACTTGCAATTATGTGTGATAATTGGCATGTACTAGAAGTAGAATGTCACAAGTATATGTGACTTTACCTGAAAGCAATGGCCTACCTGAAGGAAGAAATACGAGGATGAAACGAACTGTGCGGACTGTGCAAGGAATTACGTAATTATGGATGCATACATAATTATGGAATTCAGTGCACAGAAACCACAGCAAGTCTTGTCACGTATAGATTCCCTCAGTGCAAGCCTACTAAGTACTCTGCTAGAGTAATAATTGTTTGATGTCACTTATGTGGTATATACCTGTGAATATATATACTACTACTGTCTAGTGTGACGATATCAAACAAAAGCCTAAACCTATTAGGTTGTGTTCGTCAGAACACGGCACCCAGAAGAGCTGTGAACGCTCGTGACCAACCTCCTCCTCCCCCACTGCCAAGAATTGCCGAAGAGCTGGAAGCTCTACTGGAAGAAAGGATCTCCGCTGCTATCGCCCAGTACGAGGCGAACCGTACTCAAGACAGTGGAGGACCAAGCAATGCTAGGCGTAACGGGCATGGAGATTCGTCTGGAGGCAACGCAGTTCAAGGCTTCACTTTCAAGCAGTTTCTCGACTGCAAGCCGATGAACTATGACGGCACAGGAGGTGCAGTAGCATTTGTGCGCTGGACGGAGAAGACTGAAGCTACTATCCGCATGAGCAAGTGTACCACGGATCAACAAGTCACCTTTGCTACTGGGTTATTCATCGATGAAGCTCTGACTTGGTGGAACCTGCAAGTCCAAACCTTGGGTGATGATGCCGCTTATGGCCTAACTTGGGATGAACTGAAGGAAAGAATGAGAGAGAAGTACTGCTCTCGTGCTGAACTCCAAAGGCTGGAGACGGAGTTCTGGCACTTGACCATGGAAGGTGCTGACATTAATGGTTACACTCGAAGGTTCCACGATCTGTCCAGAGTGCTTCCCTACATGGTGACTCCCGAATTCAAGCGTGTTGAACGCTACATTTGGGGACTGGCCTCAGAGTTTCGTGGCATGGTGACGTCAGCCAAACCACAAACAATCACTGAGGCTGTAACTCTGGCTGTCAGCCTTACTGAAAATTGTGTTCGAATGAAGACACTATCACTGAACCCAACAGAAAATGCCGAGACGCATGCTGAGTCGTCTGGCGACAAGAAAAGGAAATATGCAAACTTGAATCAAGCAACTCGTAACAACAAAGGTTCCAACAAGAAGCGTGACCCTAACCCGCCTCAAGGGACGAAATCCCTTGCAGCTATGAACGACGCACCAGCAAGGGGATACCGGGGCAACTTGCCCAAATGCCATCGGTGTAAACACCATCACGAGGGAGCTTGTCGCATCCCAAAGTGTGACAAGTGTGGAAAGTTGGGTCACCGCACGGAAGACTGCTGGAGTAAGAGGAATGGAAATGGAAATCGTAATGGGACTGATGATAGGAACAATGGTGGAAATGGAAATGGTGCTGGTAACGGGAATGGGCGAAACCAAGGATGCTTCAAGTGTGGAAGCAATGACCATTTCATGAAGAACTGCCCAGAGAGAAACAACGCTCCGGCTCGAGCATTTGTGATTGGAGCAAGAGACGCACGCGAGGACCCTAACGTGGTCACCGGTACGTTTCTCATTAACAATCACTTTGCATCCATATTATTCGACACTGGCGCCGATTATAGCTTCATGTCTGTGGAATTTAAACGCATACTCGGAATAGAATCTAGTAGATTAGAAATTCCTTATTCCATAGAACTAGCCAATGGTAAACTTGTTGAATCGGGCGAAGTTGTCAGAGGCTGCACACTAGAACTTGGCAAACGAAATTTTAGCATCGACCTCTTACCTATTCAATTGGGTAGCTTCGATGTAGTAGTCGGGATGGACTAGTTGTCCAAGAACAAAGCTGAAGTTATTTGTCATGAGAAAATCATTCGCATCCCTTTAGCGAATGGTGAAACTCTCATCGTGCATGGAGAAAAACGAGACGCGCCTCTTCGAATCATCAGTTGCATGAAGGCACAGAAGTGCTTGAGGAAAGGATGTGTCGCTTTCCTAGCACACGTTATAGACAAGAAGGCTGTGGAGCCAAAACTCGAAGACATTCCTGTGGTGAAGGAATTTCCTGATGTATTCCCTGAAGATCTGCCAGGACTACCTCCGCAACGACAAGTCGAATTCCACATAGACTTGGTTCCAGGAGCCGCTCCTGTAGCCAAGGCTCCATATCGACTTGCGCCATCCGAAATGCAAGAATTATCTACACAACTCCAGGAGTTGTTGGATAAAGGATTCATAAGGCCAAACTTCTCACCCTGGGGAGCTCCAGTATTATTCGTGAAGAAGAAGGATGGATCACTGCGGATGTGTATCGATTACAGGGAACTGAACAAGCTCACAATCAAGAATCGGTATCCGCTACCGAGGATTGATGACTTGTTTGATCAAATGCAAGGATCAAGCTACTATTCCAAGATCGACCTTAGATCTGGATACCATCAGCTGAGAATCCAAGATGAAAGTGTGCCAAAGACTGCATTCAGAACACGCTATGGGCACTACGAATTTCTTGTGATGCCATTTGGATTGACGAACGCGCCAGCGGTCTTTATGGACCTAATGAACCGCGTATGCAAACCATATCTCGATAAATTCGTGATTGTATTTATCGATGATATCCTGATTTACTCGCGAACGAAAGAAGAACATGAGCAACATCTCAGAACCATCTTGGAGCTACTGAAGAAAGAGAAACTTTATGCAAAGTTCTAGAAATGCGAATTCTGGATTCGCGAAGTACAATTTCTTGGTCACGTGGTGAATGAGAAGGGCATTCATGTAGACCCGTCCAAGATTGAAGCAATAAAGAATTGGGAAGCTCCCAAGACCCCAACTGAAGTTCGTCAATTTTTGGGCTTAGCGGGCTACTATCGGCGATTCATTGAGAATTTCTCGAAGATAGCTCAACCGCTAACGACCCTTACTCAGAAAGACAAGAAGTACGACTGGGGTCACAAACAAGAAGAAGCCTTCCAGTTACTGAAGAGCAAGCTATGCGATGCACCCATACTATCACTACCCGAAGGCACTGAAGACTTCGTGGTATACTGCGACGCCTCACGACAAGGCTTGGGTTGTGTGCTAATGCAACGCCAAAAAGTCATCGCTTATGCTTCAAGACAACTGAAGGTTCACGAGAGAAATTATACCACTCACGACCTGGAGCTGGGTGCAGTGGTATTCGCCTTGAAGATTTGGCGACATTATTTATATGGTACTCGATGTACAATCTTCACAGATCACAAAAGCTTACAACACATATTTGATCAAAAGGAATTGAATATGCGCCAGCGACGTTGGGTCGAGCTGCTGAATGATTATGACTGTGAGATTAAGTACCATCCTGGCAAGGCAAACGTTGTAGCGGACGCGTTGAGCCGAAAAGAAAGGGTTAAGACCCTAAGGGTTCGAGCATTGGAAATGACGATTCGAACGAACCTCAATGCACGCATTCGAGATGCACAACAAGAAGCTCTTAAAGAAGAGAACCGTAAAGCTGAATACCTATGGGGTATGCTGAAATACATGGTGCCAAACGAAGAGGGAGCCTTATACTTCAAAAAGCGTATTTGGGTTCCACTCTATGGTGGCATACGAGAAGTCATCCTTAATGAAGCCCACAAATCGAGATATTCGATCCATCCAGGATCGGACAAAATGTATCAAGACTTGAAGGAATATTATTGGTGGCCGAGACTCAAAAGCGACGTTGCTGTCTATGTTGGAAAATGCCTAACCTGTGCTAAGGTTAAGGCGGAATATCAGAAACCGTCCGGCCTACTACAACAACCAGAGATTCCCGTGTGGAAGTGGGAACAAATCTCGATGGACTTCATAACGAAATTACCCAGGACCCCGAGAGGGCACGATATGATATGGGTAATAGTTGATCGATTGACGAAGTCTGCGCATTTCCTACCAATCCGAGAGAAGGATAGCACTGGAAAACTGGCAGAGATATACTTAAGAGAAATTGTGGCACGTCATGGAGTGCCAATCTCAATCATTTCAGACAGAGATGGACGCTTTGTCTCAAGAATCTGGCAATCATTTTAGGAAGCCTTTGGATCTCAGTTAGATCTGAGCATGGCATTCCATCCGCAAACAGACGGCCAGAGCGAACGGACAATACAAACGTTAGAAGATATGCTTCGCGCATGTGTCATGGATCTAGGCGGCAGCTGGGATACTCATCTACCTTTAGTTGAGTTTTCCTACAATAACAGCTATCATACGAGCATAAAAGCCGCGCCGTTCGAAGCTCTGTATGGCCGCAAATGCCGATCGCCCTTATGTTGGGCAGATGCCGGAGATAAACGTATGGTTGGTCCTGAACTTGTACAAGAGACAACCGACAAGATTGTGCAGATCCGAGAGCGCATTAAGGCGGCTCGAGAGCGACAAAAGAGCTACGCTGATCCGAATAGAAAATCGGTAGATTTCAAGGTGGGAGACAAAGTGTTGTTAAAAGTCTCACCATGGAAGGGCGTAGTCAGATTTGGAAAGCGTGGAAAGCTGAATCCACGATATATCGGACCATTCAGAATACTGAAGAGAATTGGTACCGTGGCATACAAGTTGGAGTTACCGGAAGAACTTAACGGAGTACATGATACGTTTATGTATCCAACCTGAAGAAGAGTCCAACGCAAGAAAACGTGATCATCCCGATGGATGAAATACATATTGATGAAGCCCTCCGATTTACAGAGCAACCCGTTGAGGTTACTGACTGGAAAGTCAACAAGGCCAGGAGGAGCAGTGTGAAGCTTGTCAAAGTACGTTGGAGCTCTAAGCACGGACCCGAGTACACATGGGAACGTGAAGACCAGTTCAAGAAAAAGTATCCCCACCTATTCAAGAAGACTCCAGGGAGAGTGAGTTCAGTCTGAATTTCGGGACGAAATTCTTTTAACGGGGGGAGACTGTGACAACTGGCCCAAACCGGTAACTTCCGTACACATTACTTATTGCTTAATGACTGCAATTATGAGTTTAATTGTCAGCAATGTCTGAACACATGATTAAACAAGTGAATTCATGCATGTTGTATACTACAAAATATTGCTTTATGCATAAACGAGAGCGTTGCGTCAAAAATAATAGTAAATTCACCGGTAAGACACAATGTGTCAACAGAACTGCAGAAAGCAGTCAGACATTAGAATTGAGGCCTAGGTGTAGGTCCGACGACAAAAGTGCATTAAAACCCAAGAGTACATACAAGGGTTTATACATATACTCTCCGGAAGCAAAAATAAGCACTAAAAAGCACCCGAAACGCACTTTAAGTGCAGAATTTATATAATTCAGCAATAATTCAGCATTTAGACACATAAATATTATGCAGAAATGTCGTTTTATCATCCAGAATATTTCCCTAAGTGTTGGGAATTGAAAGAGTACAAGAAAGGTACTTAAACGACACTAAAAAGTGTAATTTAGCACTTTAACGAATCGGTATGTAACCAAACAACCGGACAATACCCGGAACACCAAAATAATGCTAGAAGCATTGTTTTTATTTTCTAAGCTAGTTAGAGTCCCCGAAAACCCTAACACACTGTATATTACTTAACACACTTAACACTAGAAATAATACTTGAAATGAAACTAGTTTATGTAACTAGATGGTGTAACCTAGAGTTGAGTTGTAACCAAGACCCCCCCCCCCTTCTTGACCGAGTTCCCCATATGGGGACACACTTTCATCCTTTTTGAATTGTTTAATCTAGTTGCCTAATATCTAGGTGACACAAGGACCATCGGTTATTAGCACATGAGATTATATATAAAACCTAACCTAAACACATGGGATCATAACTTACACACAACACCAACTCAAACTCTCTCTTTCTCTCTACCTAGCTCACGGCCACACACACACACCCATCCATCAATTTTTCAAGTTTGATTCTTGCCATTCCAAGATCATTCAAGCAACAAGGATCACGTATTAGGAAGCTTGGAGCAAACGGAACGCGAAGGACCTCTCTACCTTGCTTTTATCCACTCGATTTGTGCTTAGATTCTTCCCTAGCCTCGAGCTAGTGGTATGTTGCTTAAAACACCTTCTTGAACTATTCTAATGTGGTTAAAACGATATATGACGGTTAAAGCTCGTTAACTTACAAGATGATACTTTAAAGTCTACTAAAAATGCTATAAGTGTTGGATAAAAGCTCATATGTTGTGTAAATGTTGTAGTAATTGAAATTTGTGATTATTTAGACCCGATCTATGTTGTGGTAGCTCAGATCATCATTTAACCCGGTTTGGTCATGATCATGAATCATGACATAAGGTTATGTTAGAAGATATAAGGGTTAAAAGGTGAAACTCTACCACACATGAAACATGAACTTGTGTAAAAGTATTTTTACTTGCAAAATATTGTTCAAAACTAGCAGATCTATGTATCTACAAGTGGTTTTTCGGAAGAACCAAGCAAAAATATTAGTCTTGTTTAAAACCCGGATCTTATCCGAACTAAAAGCATTTTTAGTAAATAAACAAGTGTGTAGACACTGGTGTCACAAGAAAATTTAACAAAGAAGTATTTTTGCGAATCTTGACTAGAAGTTGTGAAACTTCATATTCTTTAAAAATAAAGTTTTTAAGAAACTAAAATTATTTTTAAAGATGGAAAGATTTACTAAATGTGCTAGTGAGTTACTACACATTTTTGTAAATATTCAAGTTCATGAAATGGAGGAATTAGTGATTATTGTTGATGATTATTGTTGATAATTGTTGTTGATGATTGTTGACGATTTAAAAGAAAATAAACACATGTTTTGAAAACATGGGAAACGTCCATTTTTAGGGGAAACTCTGTCAAAATTTTTATAAATTTTGACACTTAGAAAAATATAAGTTTTTGAGAAACTTATTCCCTAAAAATGTATTTAAAAGTATTACCAAGGTTTCCCTAATTTTTGGTGATAAGAAATGAGGATTTCTTCAAGAATAAAAATGGATATAAATATGTATATTTCTGAAAGAAAAATATATATTATTTGATCACCAACTTTTGTGCTAAGTGTATATAGTATGTGTTATACGTGCTAGTGTATTAAGACTTAAAATACACTAATTACTCATGAGGAGTAGAAATATAAAAATACACATACAACATACAAAATACATAATTCGGGTGCAAAGTGCAAAACACAAAAGACTTATATTTATTTTTGGAGAAAATAAAATAAGAAAGATACGTAGTTAAAAATATATAATATTTTTAACACAAGAATGTATACACAAAAGAAAGTGACTGTACTTGTGCGACGCAAGTCTAGTGACTAACGTTAAGAAAACGCGTATAGGTTACGACGTTATTTAAGCAAATCCGGTGAAGTTTACGACGCTAGGAACGCAAAGTTGTGAGTTCATGCTCCCTCTTTTCTTTTAACTGTTTTCAGTTTTTATAACTTCGGGGGTGAAATACCTGTACAAATGTACAAAATTTATAATTGGTATGATATAAATACAAGAAGTACACTTGGTGAGAACGAGAACCAAGTGTGACGAAATATAAGAATACAAGAAGTACACTTGGTGAGAACGAGAACCAAGTGTGATGAAATATAAGAATATGAGAAGCGCACTTGGTGAGAACGAGAACCAAGTATGAGGCGCTATGAGAAATGATAACAAGAAACGCGCTTGGTGAGAACGAGAACCAAGTAGGATGCGTTATGAGAAATAGTGTCACGAATAGGGTACAGAAGCACCATTAATCGTGTACATACTTAGACCGCAGAACAAAAGGTTAGATCTAACGGGTGCCTGGCAGCCACACTCCCGGTCGGGGCGAGAACCGAGGAGTGCTTTTGTGTCTCAGAATATACCAATTAAATGCCTTAGGTTTGGTGACTTCCTATGTCGTGCCACATGTTAATGGCCATGCAACCCATTAACAATCCTGATATTTACAGGAATATTTTAAATACATGAAATTCATACCATACTAAAAATTGATGAATACTTGAGTACGTCGGGTATTCAAGAAAAGATTGAATTATACTTGAAGTACGTGGGGTACTCAAGAAAATGAGAATTATACTTGAGTACGTGGGGTACTCAAGAAGAAATTGAATTATACATGTGTACGTGGTGTACACATGAAACTGGATTTATATATGAAAACTTGATTTTTACATGACGTAAACTATGTTTTCATACAAAGTATACAAACGTGAAAAACTAAAACTGCATGAATTCACACCAACTTTATGTTGACGATTTTCCAAAACTCACATGTATTTCAGGTAATTAGAAGTGGATGTGCGCGCGGTCTTACCCATGCTCGTGGATGTCGCTTATGTTTATCTATAAATAAAGTTGTAAACTTTTAAGACAATGCTTTATGCGACTTAGCGATGTAAATGCTAACGTATGTTTTCAAATTATGGTATTTGAAGTTATTTTCTTGAGCATGTAGTATGTTTACTCTTCGTATGCAATGAGAACCTTTCATGATCACACCTCGTGCTTCCGCCGTAGAAAGGGGTGTGACATAGGAGGGGTATTTATAGTGTGAGAGGAGGTGAGGCGGTGGAGGTTAAATGGGTCGGACGGATGTTCGATCGGATGGCCATCCGATCGGATGGTCATCCGGTCGGATGACCATTTGATCGAACGATCGTTCGATCGAACGGCGCGTGCGGGTTAGTTTTCTAACTTTCTTTTTGTGCATTGAGCGTTGTGTTGCGTTTAAGCGAGTTACGAGTAAGCGATGCGATAGTATTAAACAATAGTTACACAAATAACATAACTAACACATAACTTAAAAGTAAACCTTAATTTCGAGTTCGCGATGGGATTGAGTTGTGATAGAGTCGCGGTTGCGTTTGCGAATAACACCTTCAAACATATACATATACAAACACGCATAAGTAAAGCTCATAATAGCACACACACATATAAAACAATACCAATAACTGTGATTCGAGTTGCGATGCGATAGCGATGTGTTTAGCTTTTAATAGATTGGCGTTTAGTTACGTTTATCGCATTGTTACTTCACATATTACAAATCGTAAAATAAAATAGCGTCAACTAAAGTATCAATTATCGGGGTTCGAGAGTACAAGCAGTAGTTAAGCAAGAAATGACAGATCTGAACGTTGACATTCCTTGACTTTGACTCGTACTTTGACTTTAAAAATCGGGTTGTTGCATTCAAGATAACCCTCCCATTTATAAAAGTGTGAGAAGGGTGAGAAATATTGTGGTGATGACATGTGCCCTCAATCTAAATTAATTCAAAAGGGTAAACAAGTAATTTTCTTATTGATATAATTAATTGATAACCTTCCATAACTGCCACCCTTAATTATAGGAATACGAATTAAGAATTAATCTACGAATTTGTGTCATCTCGTTCAGAACTGTATAGTGTTATATTTTTATATAGTGTTATATAGTGTTACATAGTGTTACATAGTGTTATATGGTATTATATAGTGTTATATAGTGTTTTTTGGTGTTATATAGTGTTATATGATGGATGTATAGTGTTATATAGTATTATATGTTGTTATATGGTATTATATGGTGTTATATAGTGTTATTTAGAGTTATATAGTGTTATATAGTTTTATATAGTGTTATATTTGTCTGATAGCATATCTATGATATATGTATAGTGTTATATATTGTTATATAGTGTTACATAGTGTTATATGATGTTACATAGTGTTATACGGAGTTATATGGTGTTATATAATGTTATATAGTGTTATATGATGGATGTATAGTGTTTTATATTTCTTGTAGCAGTTACATATTTCTGGATTTTTTAAAATGTCCGAATTCTAAAATAAGTTTAAAATTGAATTGCTAGATTTTAGGAGTGAATCACTAGAATTTAGGAGATGTTACATAATTTGAAACATATACAAAGACATTATTGCCCCTACAATTTTTAAATCAGTCCAAATAATTAAAACACAATTTATAATTTGGTCCCTATTGATCTCAACCATTAGATCAAAGATCTAATGGTTTAAAACACTTCTCACACTTTTGAATTAATGTACAATATCCATACCCTCTATATATATATATATATATATATATATATATGAGTTATTGTATTTTAAAAAAATAACTACTATTACATAAATACATATTGAATATATTAAATAAGAATTACATAAATAATATGCTTATTTAGGTTTACGCTATGAAGCACGGGGACATGATGGAACCATAAGTACCCGTCCCGGGGACGGCATGGAGATGGAAACACGCCGGAAACGCCATGGGGACGTCCCCCGGACGTTTCCGGGAATAAGGGGACGGCAGTTCCACGTTTCGGGGACATTTCTGTCACACCCCGACCGCGTAAAACAACAAATCGCGGCGGAAACATCGGGGCGTGTCGTAACAGAATAAATTGTTTCATAACCATGGCATACAAAGTTGTATTTTATTTATCAAACAAGGGTGTTACATTGTCTTGAACAGTAAACAAAAGAGTTTATAACATAATTAAACAAGTCTATCTTCGTTTTTTAGTCTCTAAGGCACAGGTCCGCCCTAGTGTCATGATCAACATCCTACGGAAAAGCTCCTGAAAACACATGTGAAAATAGGTACGTCAGCATAAAAATGCCTGTGAGATACATAGGTTTGTGAAAATAGGATTCATGACTCGTGTTTAAGAAAATGTTTAGTCATGAACCTTGTAATTTGCTTTGTCTTGTAAATCATTTTTAAAAACGATAAGATCAGTTGATATGTATAAGTAAATGTAAGGTTAAATGAATAACCATGTAAAATGAGTTTGTATAAGATAAGTTGGTTGTAAAACAATGTCTTATGAAAAGTATGTTATTTGTATAAAATGTTATATGTATCAAACTGAAATGATTTAAATAACGTTACGCTATGTAATATTATACAAACACTTATATATAGGAAGTACCAGCGGCGTATCCACCATGTTTGTATCATATTACCCACGTATCGTTACTCAAATCACTTACCCAAACAACCCCCAATGTAACTTGTTCATGTACAAACCAATTGTCAAGTGTTATTGTGTAAACCATATCAAAATGTCTATGTCCAATGTAAACCACCAAATGTGTATATCAATGTCAAAATGTTTATGTTCAATGTAGATCATGTAATGTGTAACCAAAATGTCATGTATGGTAGTGAAATATATCAACTAAACCATATGTATAATGCACAAAAACAAGGTATTGAAGTAAAACACAGTTTAAATCAAAGTTATGTTTTGTGGAACAAATGCATGCTGTACTGATACAAACATTTATGCGGTATTGTTAATATGCATACATCCAAGCCTTGAGACTGTGGCGATAAACCCTTAAACAAATTAAAGGTTTATCTAAGTTATGTATATCGAATTCGGTCATTCCTTTCATCCCCATACCCAGGATGTCCGGAACGGGAGTTGTCAATTCCTATGGTACCACTACCTACTAACGAACGGCGTAATTAATGTTAATGAATGTATTGTTCCATGTTAAACAAACCAAATGTCATAACAAAATGTAAGCATGTGAAAACGATGCACTAAGTATGTAATCAAATGAACATACATAGCGTGAAATGTCATGTAAAACGATGTACTAAGTAATGCACACAATGGGCACACCTAGCATGAAATGTAATGTAAACAATGTACTAAGTAATGCACACAATGGGCACACCTAGCATGAAACGTAATGTAAAACAATGTACTAAGTAATGCACACAATGGGCACACCTAGCATGAAATGTAATGTAAAACAATGTACTAAGTAATGCACACAATGGGCACACCTAGCATAAGATGTAATGAAATCATGTACTATAATGTACTAACGAACATAGCATGTATATGATGTGAAAACAGGAAAGCATGAAAGTAACAAGTAGGCACATGTGTTCCACCCCAAAACAGTTTGGAAAACAGTAAAAGAGGGGTCTATGTACTCACTTGAGATTGCTCAGTTGTCTAAAGATAACCACCAAGTAATGCTATAGATCTCGGAATCAAACGGCACCTAATATAGGTAACTATGTTAATAAACCGGGCCTAAATCGGAAGATCGGGTAGCATGAGGGTTTGTAAACCAAACGAGTATGGAGACTCGTGTAATATGGTTTAACAAAGCCTACATACTAAATGAAACCTAACATAATTGTTTACGACCCATTACGACCCGTTTAGGTAGCTTATGCTACTTTAACGCGTCGTTCGCGTGAAACGCGTTCGGACCGCCTAAATAGCCCTATGACAAGTGTTATATGCCTGAACATGTTACATAATCAGTTATGTGACAAAGGTTTAGGTTACATATGCTTAATTACCAATTATACATGAAAAGGGTATTCTGGTAATTTACCTAAGGCATATAAACTACCTATCATACAACTACTCAAACGACGTGACCATAGGGTATAACCTCGGAAGGTTATTCCCTACCCACTATGGTCACCTAATGTATTTGGTCGGATCCTAATGATCGACCAAACTGGGTCGGGTTCGAGGTATAAGCGATTTATTAGATCGCTTACCCTACGACCCTAGACAACGTGGTAATCAGTAGGCATAGTCCCAAGGGACTATAACCAACGTGATTACACTCACGTTGCGAAGTTCAAACGAACTTCGCATTGACCATTATTGGTCAACGCTGAAAGTCAAACAAAGTTTGACTTTCTGACTCGAAAAGCAATAAAATTGTGACAACCCTCATTAAACCAGGTATCCGTACAACTTAATTAATAATTAATTACTGCTTAATTACTGTGCTTACTTGAACTTGTGGATAAACTGCTACTTGAACACTGATACATGTACTTATTTGCATCATACTTTACTTGCTGTCACTACATTATTTACATGACTGAACCTTAGTGACAAACATGATGCACAAAAAGCACAGTAGCACTATAACGGATAACCTATTGAACATGCTGATAAAGCCAGCATCAGGCAGACACTGCCTCTAAGGCCTGTATGAGCCAGAAATGTTTTGCTACACTAGTGGTGAGTGTAGGATACAAGGGTTGTAGAACTGCGTCTCTAGGAATAAGTTACAATGACTGGATGTGCCTAAAACGTACTCTAAGTACAAAAATTCAGCACTTTACATAATAATTCAGCTTTTAGCTAACTAATAAAGTGCCAAAACATGAGAAAAATATTACTAGACACTTTCCAAAGCGTCAGAAATGAGTTGTGTCACTAAAAAGGGTATTAACGACACTTTAAGCTTTGTTAAGCACTTTAACGGATTACTATCCAACCGAACAACCGGACTATACCCGGAACATGAAAATATTGTTATTTTCATTAATTATCTTTTTCTGAGCCAGTTAGGGTCCCTGATTACCCTAACACCCTTTGTAACGCGTGACACACCACTAACCGGGTTAAGCACTTAACTACCTTACTTAACCCAACTAATAAACCTAACTATTGGTTAGAATTGGACTAGTACCCCCCCCCCTCTACAAACCGTCCCCATTAGAGGGTGACACCTCATGTACTTGTAAGATTATCATAATCTTCCATGTCTAATATCTAGTGGACATATGGACCATTGGGTAATTAACTTGTTAATTGTCTATAAGTCACTTGAGTATGCACATTAGTTCATTTGTCACAACAACACAAGAATACACATCTCTCTCTCTTGCTCTACAACTTACGGCCAAGCACCCCCCATATACACCATCCATTTTCGATTTTGTTCTTCACATTTCAAGAACATACAAGCTTCAAGGGTCGCATATTAGGAAGCTTGGTGCGACCGGAAGGCGAAGGACCTCTTTATCTTGCTTTTATCCACCTCATTCGCGCTTAGATTCTTCCCTAGCCTCGAGCTAGTGGTATGTCACTTAAAACACCTTCTTGAACTAATCTAAAGTGGTTAAAACGATTTGTAATGGTTAAAACTAGTAATCTTACAAGATGATACATTAAAGTCTACTAAAAACATGAAAAATGTTGGATAAAAGCTCATATGTTGTGTAAATGTTGTAGTAATTGAAATTTGTGATTATTTAGACCCGATCTACGTTGTGGTAGCTCGGATCACCACTTAACCCGGTTTGGTCATGATCACGAATCATGACATATGGTTGTTTTGAATAGAACAAGGGTTAAAGGGTGAAGCTCTACCACACACGAGTCATGAACTTGTGTAAAAATGTTTTACTTGTGGAATAGTGTTTAAAACTAGCAGATCTACGTATCTGCAAGTGGTATTTTCAAAGGACCAAGCTTTATAGAAATCATACTTTAAAAAAAATGGATCTTACACTAACAAGAATGGTTTTTAGAACACATAAGTGTGTAAACACTTGTGTAACACAAAGCTTCGACAAAATAACTATTTTTGTAAAAGTTGACGAGAAGTTGTAAAGACGGAACTTCCATAAAAACGAGGTTTTCACAGAATCGGATTATTTTATATAAAGGTCCACTAAAAGTAATGAGATTTACTTCACAGTTTGGATAAATCACAAGTTCATGAAATTTATGCGATTATAGACATATTTTGACTAGTTTGTGATTTGAACGTTGTTTTGGTTGATTGAGAAAATTGTTGGTTGATTTATAAAAGAAAATGATACGCTTGAAAGCGTGGCCACCTCTAGTTACAGAGGAAACTCTGGCGAAATTTTTCCAAAAACCTAACACTTAGAAATATTTTCACTATAAGTGTTAGAAATACATTTTGACTTGTTTTCAAAATATAAGTTTCGCCACGACTATATTTACAAAACATCGGAGGTGGGATTTTCACAAAATAAAACGTGATACATAAATATATTTAGTATATATTTTTCACAACATCACTTGTATAAGTGTTTATGATTATTTTGTGAACGACATAAATATTATTTTTAGAGTAAAAATAATATTACTAAGTATTATTTTGGGGAAATCACATGTACGAAAATATAATATTTTTGAGAAGAATATTTATATTTTGGAGTTGGAAATAAAATATATTAAGTGAGACTTAATAGTGAAATCTGAATGTTACGAAAACACATGTATTAAATCCCCCATCCTTGGGAAGGAAAATAACTACCAAGTATACAGAATGTAAACACGAAATAGTTGCCTAACTATTTCCCAAAAACTTAAACCATAAAGCTAAGGCACGACCGTCCGTCTAATAGAGTTAGCACGTGTAGGTCGTCATACAGCTGATCGATTTGGAGGCATACTTGGTAGAGACGCACCACTGTGAGTTCATGTCCCCCTTTTCTCTAACTGTTTTCAGTTTTCTTAACTGCGGGGGTGAAATACATGTTACTATGATTACGAGTACTTTATACATGGTATGGTTAGCGTAAGGAGGGTTACTACTTAGATCATGTGAGTGGGTAGGCGGGAACTGGAGACCATTAATCCTCATTGTAGGAACCGAGGGACGTAAGCGGTAGATCTATCTGGGTGTAGCGAGCCCAACCCCTGAGCCCGCATAATGGACCAGGTGGTGACTTTGTACCCATCGCCAAATACGCTAGGTTTGAGTCTTCCTACTTGCACTTCACACATATCATTGGCTTTGCAACCCAATGGTGATCTCTTTTTCCTTATTGCTACATACCAGGAATTTTCATACGAACAGACATCTTTACAAAGGTTTTACTTACTCACTTACACATGAACTCGCTCAACATTATTGTTGATTTTTCAACTTACATGTATTTCAGGAAATTAACGGATCTGGCACGGTATGGCACGTTTTCCCGCTGCACTAGTTACGAGATCATCCGGGTTTGGGGAATGTGACTCTTTCCTGGACAAGTCACAGTCCTTAAACTGTGTTTACGTCATGTTGATGTTTATGTTTATTGAACAATGTCATTAGGAGGTGTTTCCGTTAAGACAATGTTGTTGTAATTGGTTTTCAAAACCTAATCTATGGATGATCTTGCATGGTTTTATTTCATATAGCTTTGTTATGGTTAAGCTATGGTATTGAGAAGTCGAACCAAAATTAACCACGCTTCCGCAAAGCCAGGGTGTGACAGCTTGGTATCAGAGCTCTGATCATAGCGAACTAGGATTCCTTCTCGAGTCTAGACTATGATCACTAGGGCTCTCACGAAAACATTTTTACTGCATACCACTTAAGTCTAGATCCAAAACTTTTTACAAACAAATGTTGAGCACATTTTATTATTTATAGGCTCAGTCTAGAAGGGCTGAGGCTCGGTCTGAGAGGCCGAGGCTCGGTCTGAGAGATCGAGGTAGTTGGCTAGTTGGACTAGGAAGAGTAGGCTCAGTCTTGGAAACTGAGGCTCGGTATTGGAGACCGAGGCTCGATCTGAGAGGTCGAGGTAGATGATAGAGCGGTCTTAGAGACTGGGAGAAATTGGCTAGTGGGACTAGGAGAATGATTTGAATGCTTACTTGGTGACTAATATGTTTATATGATTATATGATTGGTTGTTATACGAATGTGTGTTTGTGTTACAAACGCCGTGCCTTCATTAGATACTGGAGAGTCGGACACTACAGGGCCCATGGCCATAGTATCAGGCGACATAGCTTTATCAGAGCACGAGGTGTACATTTCCGATACTACCGGCACAGACGATGACGACTTTCAGCCCTTTGCGCTGCCTGATGTCGCAGCAGAGCCTACTGATGGCCATCTTGTTGGGAATTTGCCACTCGCGGTGATCCCTGCTCCTGTGCCCCTTGCCGCTTATCCCGTTGTTGATATGCTCCCCGACGTTGTCTCTGACGACGATGTCAATCTATTAGAGGAGGACCCACTTAAGGGCAAGGCCCTATTACTGCTGGTATTAGACTACTGCATGCGGACGCGTCTGCAGGGGAAACTCATGCCCATTCCCCTATCCCAGACTCATTTGAGTTTCTGACATCCGCATCTTTGCATATACAGGGAGTGCAGCACTACTCACACGACGCCGACCCTGATATGGCGTCATCAGCACACCAGTTCCCGCACACAGCTTTGAGTTTGATCGCGATAATGAGGACGATCCTGTTTTTCCACCTGGTTTTGATCCAGACCATGACATTGAGTTCATGCACTTAGACCAGCCCTTGGGGGATCCTGTAGCCCCTGTCGACCCCTGTGTTTGTTGATCCAGCTGATTTTGAGATGGAGTTTTTGATCCGGGGCTAGCCGTGGCCCCTGAGCCAGGCGTTGCTCCTGACCCCGCATTGGAGCATGACCCTGTTCATGCCGATGCACCTGCTGTTGCTCCTTGATTTATCATCGGCTTAAACGAGAGAAAATTTGGGGTAACTGTGCAAGACAATTTATTATTACGGGGGCCCACGTAATACGACTTGTAGTGCACAGAAATCCTGGTGGACTCGGCGGGTCAAGCTAATGAAAACCAATGTAGCAGGAAATATCTAAAACACGAATGACCAAGGCGAGGCGATGTAGCCTCGAGTTCATTCTATTACAAGCAACAAGCCAAATTGGCAAGCCTATGTGAAGGCTCAGAAATTTATTTCCCCACTCATACATTGAGTATATTTGCGTATGAAATTGGGTGATTACATGATGGCTTATGTTGCTATATACCTCATAGACAATTGAAACGTTGTCCAACCCGCTTCACACTATTTCGACAAAAGGGGATGTCACCCAGACGTGACACAAACACCAGTACGTTGCCAAGGACAGAAGCCGAGCTGCAAGAACGCATCTCACAGATAAATGCACGACATGAAGCCCTCCGCTCTAAGCACAACGAAGGCACTACTGGAGACAACCCTCCAACTGGCTGCACCTATAAGAAGTTCCTGAACAGCAAGCCTTTGAACTTTGATGGAGCAGGAGGCGTCGTGGCATTTGTTCGTTGGTCCGAAAAGACCGACTCCATTCTAAGAATGAGTAACTGTTCGCCCCAACAGAGTGTTACCTATATCTCGGGGTTATTTCTAGATGGCACACTCTTATAATGGAACCTCCAGGTTCAGACCCTTGGTACAAGATACTGCTAATGCATTGAGCTGGGACGAGCTCAAAGGAATGATGGAGAAGAAATACAATTCTAGGGCAGGAAACCAGAAGCGTGAGGTAGAGTTCCGGAATTGAAAATGGACGGACCAGAGATTCCTGAATACATCCAGCAATCTCACGACTTGTCTAGGGTCGTCCCCTACTTAGTCAAACCAGAGTTCAAAAGGATGGAACGATTTATTTGGGGACTTGCACCCCAGATCAGGGGCATGGTTACTACCTCGAAGCCCTCAACCATTGCAGAGGCTATCAATATGGGTGATTGATTTATAACATGAGATGTTATGTGATTGATTTATTTATAACATGAGATGTTATGTGTCGATATTGTTGTATACTTACGTACACATTACTTACTATGACCTGACCCATACGATCATCATTTAGAAGATGCCTCCAAGACGGGATGTACGCATACCCACCAACGAGGCGGAACTTCAGGGAATCATTGCTGCAGTCATCACACAATACGAGGCCCATCACTCCGAGCGCAACGGAGGTACCTTAGGAAATAACCCACCCAACGGCTGCACCTACAAGCAGTTCTTAGACCACAAACCTCGAGAGTTCGACGGCACCGGGGGTGCCTTAGCCTTCGTACGCTGGGTTGAAAAGACAGATTCTGTTTTACGATTGAGCAAATGTGACCACGAACATCAAGTCAAGTATATAACTGGACTATTGATGGATGAGGCTCTGTCATGGTGGAACCATCAAATTCGGACGATGGGCGAGACCGCTGCGCATGCTATGACGTGGGACGAACTGAAAAATCTGATGCGTGAAAGATATTGCTCGAGGGCAGAAGTCCAGAGATTGGAAACAGAACTGTGGAACTTGAAAATGAAAGGACCAAAGATAGCAGAGTATGAGCAGAGGTTTAACGAATTATCACAAGTTGCCTTACTCCTGGGGACACCAGAGTTTAAGAGAATCGAATAGTTCATAAGGGGATTGGCACCTCAGATTCTAAGCCTGGTAACAACATCAAAACCCTCAACGATCACCGAGGCTATCAACATAAGCATAGCACTCACGGAAGAAGCAGTTAGACGAGGAGAATTTTCCACTGCGGAGGAGAAAAAGGAGACTACTGTAAAGGCATCTGGGGATAACAAGAGGAAACTCGCAAATTTCAAGATGGTTACTCGGGTAAGTAACAAGAAGAAGGCCAAAAAGGGAAAAGATTACAAGGGTATCCTACCTAAGTGCGACAATTGTTTACGTTATCATGTCGGGCGATGCAAATATGGAAATTGTGGTAACTGTGGCAAGGTGGGACATGTCAAGGAAACTTGTTGGCAAAATACTGAACACAGTAATGGGGGCCAAGACGGTAGTGAGAATCACGAAGGGGACAACGACAATGATAATTGTCGAGGCAGAATGAGTGATAAACAGAAGCGTGCTCGAGGATGTTTAAACTGTGGAAGCAAAAAGCATTTCAGAAGATATTGCCCGAAAAATAATTAGGCGCAAGGATGAAAGCTCCCCATCGGAGCTAGGGAGGCACGCCAGAGATCCAAGCATGGATAGCGGTACGTCCCATATTACTCAACATTATGCATCTGTATTGCCAACTACTGTTGCGAACTTTACGATTCGCAATTCTAGTGTTCAAGGACATAATTGGTTTACGTAGCAAGTGAGTAGTTATTCCAGTACCCATTAGAACTAGCTTAGGGGAAGCTAGTGGAGGCCAACGCAGTAACTGGAATCGGCACGATAGAACCCGGAGAGCATAAGTTTACGCTAGATCTATTGCCAGTTGAGTTTGGAAGCTTCAACGTGGTAATTGGATGTATTCGTTGGCAAGCGATCAAGCGGAGGTTGTCATCCGCACCTCGATGTCGAATGAAGGAATGATTGTGACTCACGAAGCAAGATACGCCACCGCCGATCACAAATTACTTAGGGCTCGAAAGTTGTTGTGGGAAGGATGTGTTGTTTCTTAGCTCATATCGGGGACAAGGGAGCCGAAGAACTAAAACTTAACGATACCCCCGTGATCGGAGTATACCCTGAAGTCTTCCTCGAAGACTTGCCGGCGTAATCTCCTGGACGACAAGTCGAATTTTGGCTTCAATTTGATTCTAGGCGCCGTGCCTGTAGCTAGGTCACTTTATAGACTTGAACCACCTGAGAGGCAGGAATTGTCAACACAACTTCAAGAGTTGCTAGACAAAGGATTCATCAGGCCAAGCTTCTCACCTTGGAGAGCTCCAGTCCTGTTTGTCAAGAAGAAGGACGGTAGTTTTCGTATGTGTATCAACTACCGGGAGCTGAACAAGCTGACAATCAAGAATAGGTATCCTCTGCCAAGAATCGATGATCTATTCGATCAACTGCAAGGCTCAAGCTTTTATTCAAAGATCGACCTTCGATCTGGATACCATCAGTTAAGGATACAGGAGGAGAGTATCCCAAAGACAGCCTTCAGAACTCGTTATGGACACTACGAGTTCCTGGTTATGCCGTTTGGTTTGACAAACGCACCTGCAGTCTTTATGGACTTAATGAATAGAGTTTGCAAGCCGTACTTGGACAAGTTCGTGATTGTGTTTATCGACGACATCTTGATTTATTCAAGAACAAAGGCCGAGCACGAACAGCATCTAAGAGCTATTTTGGAGCTGCTGAAGAAGGAACAGTTGTATGCCAAATTCTCCAAGTGCAAATTTTGGCTACGTGAAGTCCAATTCCTTGGACACGTGGTAAATGGAGATGGAATCCACGTGGATCCAACAAAGATCGAAGCGATCAAGAATTGGGAAACGCCAAAGACGCCAACCGAGATTCGGCAATTCTTGGGTTTGGCTGGCTATTATCGAAGATTCATTGAGAATTTTTCAAAGATCGCTCAACCATTGACGCTCCTCACGCAGAAGGATAAGAAGTTTGATTGGGGAATCAAACAGGATGAAGCGTTTCAGATATTGAAGGGTAAGCTTTGTAACGCGCCAATCTTAGCTCTACCAGAGGGTACTGATGATTTTGTGGTATACTGCGACGCATCGCGTCAAGGATTGGGTTGTGTGTTGATGCAACGCCAAAAGGTTATTGCTTACGCATCGCGTCAGTTGAAAGTGCATGAAAAGAACTATACCACACACGATTTGGAGCTCGGCGCAGTGGTTTTTTCTTTAAAGATCTGGAGACACTACCTTTATGGTACGAAGTGTACAATCTTTACAGATCACAAGAGCCTACAGCATATATTCAACCAGAAGGAGTTGAATATGAGGCAAAGACGATGGGTTGAGTTGCTGAACGATTACAACTGCGAGATAAAGTATCATCCAGGGAAGGCGAATGTGGTCGCCGATGCCCTAAGTCGGAAGGAGAGGATCAAGCCCATAAGGGTTAGAGCTTTGGAAATGATTATACGAACCGATCTTTCCTTGCGCATTCGTGCTGCGCAGAAGGAAGCTCTCAAGGAAGGAAACCTTGAAGAAGAATATCTCCGTGGGATGGAGAAGCTGTTGGTACCAAATGAAGAAGGAACATTATGTTTTGAGAAAAGGATTTGGGTTCCTCTGTTTGGTGATTTAAGGAAAGTTATTTTCGATGAAGCTCACAAGTCGCGGTACTCTATCCATCCAGGAGCGGATAAGATGTACCAGGATCTCAAAGATTATTATTGGTGGCCTAGGATGAAAGGCGATGTTGCTGTTTACGTGAGCAAATGTTTAACGTGCGCTAAGGTTAAAGCGGAATACCAGAAGCCTTCAGGACTTCTGCAACAACCTGAGATTCCCAAGTGGAAATGGGAACAAATCTCCATGAATTTTATTACGAAATTGCCAAGAACGCCAAGAGGCCATGACACTATTTGGGTAATAGTGGATCGATTAACGAAGTCAGCACACTTCTTACCTATCAGAGAGAAGGATAACACTAGCAAATTGGCTGAAATTTACATGAGAGAGATCGTCGCGCGCCATGGAGTACCTCTCTCAATCATCTCTGATAGAGACGGAAGGTTTGTGTCAAGGATATGGCAATCCTTCCAAGAAGCCTTTGGCTCACAATTGAATCTGAGCACTGCGTTTCATCCGCAAACTGACGGTCAAAGCGAGCGAACGATACAGACTTTGGAAGACATGCTGAGAGCGTGTGTTATGGATTTGGGCGGTAGCTGGGACAAGCATTTGCCTTTGGTCGAATTTTCGTACAACAACAGCTACCACACCAGTATTGGTGTCGCGCCATACGAAGCCCTTTACGGACGCAAGTGTCGATCACCCTTATGTTGGGCTGACGCAGGTGATAGGCAGCTTGCTGGTCCCGAAATCGTCCAAGAGACGACAGACAAGATCGCGCAGATTCTTAAACGCATTGAAGCAGCTCGCCACAGACAGAAGGCCTATGCGGATCCAAACCGGAAACATGTGGAATTCCAGGTTGGAGAAATGGTGTTATTGAAAGTTTCACCCTGGAAGGGTGTGGCACGCTTCGGAAAGCGTGGGAAGTTAAATCCGCGCTACATTGGTCCCTTCAGAATTCTGGAAAGAATAGGACTAGTAGCATACAAGTTGGACCTACCTGCTGAACTGAATGGTGTTCACGACACCTTTCATGTATCCAATCTAAAGAAAAGTCCAACTCAAGTCACCGTTGCCATTCCCGCCGACGAGATTCATGCTGACGACACGCTCCACTTCGTTGAAGAACCTGTTGAGGTCACGGATTGGAAGGTTAACAAGACCCGCCGGAGCAGTGTCAAGCTCGTCAAAGTTCGTTGGAATGCCAGACATGGTCCTGAATACACCTGGGAACGTGAGGACCGGATGAAAGAGAAATACCCCCACCTTTTTCCTAAGAACCCTGCATCTACAAGCAGAACTTAAATTTCGGGACGAAATTTATTTAACGGGGGGAGAATGTGACAACCCTCACTAAACCAGGTATCCGTACAACTTAATTAATAATTAATTACTGCTTAATTACTGTGCTTACTTGAACTTGTGGATAAACTGCTACTTGAACACTGATACATGTACTTACTTGCATCATACTTTACTTGCTGTCACTACATTATTTACATGACTGAACCTTAGTGACAAACATGATGCACAAAAAGCACAGTAGCACTATAACGGATAACCTATTGAACATGCTGATAAAGCCAGCATCAGGCAGCCACTGCCTCTAAGGCCTGTATGAGCCAGAAATGTTTTGCTACACTAGTGGTGAGTGTAGGATACAAGGGTTGTAGAACTGCGTCTCTAGGAATAAGTTACAATGACTGGATGTGCCTAAAACGTACTCTAAGTACAAAAATTCAGCACTTTACATAATAATTCAGCTTTTAGCTAACTAATAAAGTGCCAAAACATGAGAAAAATATTACTAGACACTTTCCAAAGCGTCAGAAATGAGTTGTGTCACTAAAAAGGGTATTAACGACACTTTAAGCTTTGTTAAGCACTTTAACGGATTACTATCCAACCGAACAACCGGACTATACCCGGAACATGAAAATGTTGTTATTTTCATTAATTATCTTTTTCTGAGCCAGTTAGGGTCCCTGATTACCCTAACACCCTTTGTAACGCGTGACACACCACTAACCGGGTTAAGCACTTAACTACCTTACTTAACCCAACTAATAAACCTAACTATTGGTTAGAATTGGACTAGTACCCCCCCCCCCTCTACAAACCGTCCCCATTAGAGGGTGACACCTCATGTACTTGTAAGATTATCATAATCTTCCATGTCTAATATCTAGTGGACATATGGACCATTGGGTAATTAACTTGTTAATTGTCTATAAGTCACTTGAGTATGCACATTAGTTCATTTGTCACAACAACACAAGAACACACATCTCTCTCTCTTGCTCTACAACTTACGGCCAAGCACCCCCCATATACACCATCCATTTTCGATTTTGTTCTTCACATTTCAAGAACATACAAGCTTCAAGGGTCGCATATTAGGAAGCTTGGTGCGACCGGAAGGCGAAGGACCTCTTTATCTTGCTTTTATCCACCTCATTCGCGCTTAGATTCTTCCCTAGCCTCGAGCTAGTGGTATGTCACTTAAAACACCTTCTTGAACTAATCTAAAGTGGTTAAAACGATTTGTAATGGTTAAAACTAGTAATCTTACAAGATGATACATTAAAGTCTACTAAAAACATGAAAAATGTTGGATAAAAGCTCATATGTTGTGTAAATGTTGTAGTAATTGAAATTTGTGATTATTTAGACCCGATCTACGTTGTGGTAGCTCGGATCACCACTTAACCCGGTTTGGTCATGATCACGAATCATGACATATGGTTGTTTTGAATAGAACAAGGGTTAAAGGGTGAAGCTCTACCACACACGAGTCATGAACTTGTGTAAAAATGTTTTACTTGTGGAATAGTGTTTAAAACTAGCAGATCTACGTATCTGCAAGTGGTATTTTCAAAGGACCAAGCGTTATAGAAATCATACTTTAAAAAAAATGGATCTTACACTAACAAGAATGGTTTTTAGAACACATAAGTGTGTAAACACTTGTGTAACACAAAGCTTCGACAAAATAACTATTTTTGTAAAAGTTGACGAGAAGTTGTAAAGACGGAACTTCCATAAAAACGAGGTTTTCACAGAATCGGATTATTTTATATAAAGGTCCACTAAAAGTAATGAGATTTGCTTCACAGTTTGGATAAATCACAAGTTCATGAAATTTATGCGATTATAGACATATTTTGACTAGTTTATGATTTGAACGTTGTTTTGGTTGATTGAGAAAATTGTTGGTTGATTTATAAAAGAAAATGATACGCTTGAAAGCGTGGCCACCTCCAGTTACAGAGGAAACTCTGGCGAAATTTTTCCAAAAACCTAACACTTAGAAATATTTTCACTATAAGTGTTAGAAATACATTTTGACTTGTTTTCAAAATATAAGTTTCGCCACGACTATATTTACAAAACATCGGAGGTGGGATTTTCACAAAATAAAACGTGATACATAAATATATTTAGTATATATTTTTCACAACATCACTTGTATAAGTGTTTATGATTATTTTGTGAACGACATAAATATTATTTTTAGAGTAAAAATAATATTACTAAGTATTATTTTGGGGAAATCACATGTACGAAAATATAATATTTTTGAGAAGAATATTTATATTTTGGAGTTGGAAATAAAATATATTAAGTGAGACTTAATAGTGAAATCTGAATGTTACGAAAACACATGTATTAAATCCCCCATCCTTGGGAAGGAAAATAACTACCAAGTATACAGAATGTAAACACGAAATAGTTGCCTAACTATTTCCCAAAAACTTAAACCATAAAGCTAAGGCACGACCGTCCGTCTAATAGAGTTAGCACGTGTAGGTCGTCATACAGCTGATCGATTTGGAGGCATACTTGGTAGAGACGCACCACTGTGAGTTCATGTCCCCCTTTTCTCTAACTGTTTTCAGTTTTCTTAACTGTGGGGGTGAAATACATGTTACTATGATTACGAGTACTTTATACATGGTATGGTTAGCGTAAGGAGGGTTACTACTTAGATCATGTGAGTGGGTAGGCGGGAACTGGAGACCATTAATCCTCATTGTAGGAACCGAGGGACGTAAGCGGTAGATCTATCTGGGTGTAGCGAGCCCAACCCCTGAGCCCGCATAATGGACCAGGTGGTGACTTTGTACCCATCGCCAAATACGCTAGGTTTGAGTCTTCCTACTTGCACTTCACACATATCATTGGCTTTGCAACCCAATGGTGATCTCTTTTTCCTTATTGCTACATACCAGGAATTTTCATACGAACAGACATCTTTACAAAGGTTTTACTTACTCACTTACACATGAACTCGCTCAACATTATTGTTGATTTTTCAACTTACATGTATTTCAGGAAATTAACGGATCTGGCACGGTATGGCACGTTTTCCCGCTGCACTAGTTACGAGATCATCCGGGTTTGGGGAATGTGACTCTTTCCTGGACAAGTCACAGTCCTTAAACTGTGTTTACGTCATGTTGATGTTTATGTTTGTTGAACAATGTCATTAGGAGGTGTTTCCGTTAAGACAATGTTGTTGTAATTGGTTTTCAAAACCTAATCTATGGATGATCTTGCATGGTTTTATTTCATATAGCTTTGTTATGGTTAAGCTATGGTATTGAGAAGTCGCACCAAAATTAACCACGCTTCCGCAAAGCCAGGGTGTGACAAAAATAAGGAAAAGAACGAAAGAATACTTACGAAGGGTCCCCGAATGCTAATTTCGATCCGAGAATCTCAGGTATGAAACAATGGTTTCAACTTAGAGTTTCTAAGATCAAAATTCTAGTGATTATGAAGCATGGGGGGTGGGGGGTGGGGTATTTATAGTAAAAGGTCCACCGTTAAGATCGTTTCATGGAAAACGTGCCTTAATCCCATCCGTACAAGTGTTGGCAAGTTGTGGTGCCTAAAAATGGTCCTTATCATCTGACTAAGCAATTTAGAATGTGTGGGTGAGGATCAAACAGCTGCAATCTGCTGTTAAATTCATTTAATCTGGTCTGAAGGTGCCTCGCGGGCCGCCTGGGGATTTACAGGAACTGAGGCGGGCCGCCTAGCCCTTCTGATCAGAAAACAAGTTTCAGAAATTACAGTTTTGGTCCCTGCACGTGTTTAAGGCCATTTCCGACACTTCTAAGGCCCGTAAAGCCAACTTTAAGGCCCTAAAATGATGCCTTAACATTGTGGACATGAAACATGTTCAAAAATATGCCGGGTGTTGGTTCGTTTGGTCGTACGAACGCGATGTTCGCTTAATTACGATGGAATGCGCACAAGCGCGAAAAACGATCCAAATGACGCGACGAATGGATTTTTCTTATGGCGAACACTAAAATATAATATAGTCATGCTTACATAAATTTTTGGATGTCCGGATGTATTCAGAACGTAAGTTATGCGCGAAAATGCAAACTTGTGCACTTTTTGACACTCTTAGTCCCTGAATGACCCAAAAGTTTATTTTAGCATACCGAACCCCTCAAAGCCTATTTCTAAGCTATGTAAAGGATATTTATGGTATGTTTAACTTATGGTTATGTTCCGGAATGTCTGTTCCAGTACGAATCGTCGTACTTTCGCAGTTTGTCAAGTTTAGTCCCTGTAAGCGAATTAACTTGTTTTTGCCATACCAAAGCCTTCAAAACTTATTTCTAAGTTATGTAAAGGTTATTTAAGGTATGTTGAGTATATGTTGATGTTCCGGAGTATTTCTCGCATTAAACTGAGTACGTTTACGCACTAGTTTGCGTATAACTCTCCAGAAAACGATGTAGAGTTTGAAATTACATAAAAGTCAAAACATGAAAAATGTAAAACATAACAAAACAAACATTTTTTGGACCATTTATCGATTTGTGCGTGTCATCCTTGCGCAGGGGCCATGCTAATCTTCTCTGTATCGTTCCAATTTTATCGGATGTCCCCGAAGGCATTGGGATCAAATAACATTGTTTTATTGATAACAGAACTGTTCATAGTGATTACAAGCACAGTTGTTACAATTTCCTTATTAAAATTAGGGTTTTAACTATAAATAAAACATTGAAGAAAGAGATCGGCCGATGATAAGAAACAATGAAGAAAGAGATGGAAGGTTCAGATGTGGCGGCGATGGAAGTTTCAGGGTTTGAGGAAGACATGGTGATATTTCAAATGAATAAAAGCCAATTTTCACATTAAACCCTTTAGTTTAAATAAAATTACAAATATAACCTTTTAGTTCAATTTTAATTTTAAATTTCCCTAAAGTTAACATTTTATATCAAGTGTTAAATAACTAATTAAATTGGGTACATAAGTGTGAGTTTTATTATTGGATAGTCAATTGTGTTTAACAGTATGTGTTTTTTTTCTAATTTTGGGTTCACAAGTTTTTTTCATTTTCAATTATTTATATATCTATTATGGGTAAAAAATCGGATCTATGTTAGAGTTTTTATCAATAAAAATTTCATGTACTTTATCTATATGTGTTTAACTTTGATTGAAGGACGTAGACAAGTTCATTACGTATGAATAGTTTTATAATATAATTTAATTTTTTTATATTTTTTTGCCGTACCTTTGCCGTACCCGTATCTTAAATTTTTTAGTTTTGCCGTTTCTCGTACCTGTAACGTCCCCATACCCCAGCCCCGTACCCGTTCCCGTGCTACATAGGTGATGTGTGTAAAATGCAACATATAAATTACATCAAATAAGGCATAAAACTAACCCTTTTTTAGTACTAATATTGGAAAAAGAGTGTTTTTGTCTTCCTTTTGTATTTTCAGGATTAAATGAGCTCAAAAACGCAAAAGAAGCAAAAAGACAGCTAAATCCAACATAAATACAAGAAAAGGAACATTAGTGGACTGCCCGAACCCTCAACGGCACCTTCCAAAGCAAAATAGAGAAAACAGAAGGCTGAACACGCCCCGTGCTCAGCCAGCACGGGGCCGTGCCCAAGAAGCAGCAGAAAACACAAACCTATAGAAGCTTCTATTGCCCATCACGGGGCCGTGCTCAGCGGACACGGGGGCGTGTCGAAAGTACAGCAGGCGCATTTATTGTAATTGCGAATTACAATTAATGAGGAGAGAGAGTGTCAGACGGACACGGGGCCGTGCCCAGCGGACACGGGGCCGTGTCCAGCTCTCTGTTCAGCCTATAAATAGGAGTGCTTGGATTCATTTCATCTCATCCCTTGGCACACCACCTCTCTCACACTTCATCCACCACCCACCACCACCACCATCACAACACCATCATCCACCACCATCATCCATTGTCCATCATAGAGTGTGTGAGTCGTCTCGGGATCCAAGATTGATCGTAAGAGTTCTTGACAATCAAGGCCATGTTTGCCTAAGTCTCTTACATCACTTGGTGAAGACAAAGTGTCTAGTATAATACTTTTTATTTCTAATCTTTTGCACTTTTTATTTGGTTTTGTATTAATGACTTTAATAACTAGTTACTTATGTTGAAGGTGATCTTTCCTTATCGTTTGTCCGTGGTGTCTTGGCATTATTTTACTGTCTATATAAAATAAAGGATTTTCACCATTCATATCTCCACGGTCTATATGGAGGTATGTTGGCTACCTGGTAGGGGGTTAAGGGAACGGTTTGGTAAAGGTCTTGCCATTGTTCAGCGTTTAGAGGTCCTGCAATGGACCTGGGTCAAATTTAGTAGGACCTCCTTCAATACTTCACGGTATTGGATGGCGGGGGTCCAAACTCTTTGATCCCCTCATAAGTTAACTACTATTAATACTATAACCCGGCTATTTAGGACTGTATCCCTGCTGACTCAGACTACTTAGCCGAGGGTAACGTCACCGCCAAAAGCGGGGCCTACCACAATACTGCATTAATAACTTAATTCATTATCTTCCAATAATCCACCCCTTTAGGATTGTATCCCTGCTGACTCAAACTACTGGGGTGAGGGTAACGTCACCTTCAAAAGAGGGGCCTACTACAATAACTAAGATAATCTCTTAATTATGTGCAAAAGTGCGGAAATAATCAAAGGTTATACTAGATACGAGTCGGAACCAAGTGATTCATCTTGTCTATCTGTCTTTTTATTTTTATTTTTATTTTCAGCATTTTAGTTAGTTTTATTTTTCTTAGTTTAAAACATTTTCCTAAACTTTTGTTTTGGTTAGACGTTGAGGATAAACCGGTACTAAAAGCTCTTGTGTCCTTGGACGACCTCGGTATCTTACCAACGCTATGCTACATTCAACGATGGGTGCACTTGCCCATATGTGTGTTTAGTGTTAGTGAAATATCGTGTTTTATAAATTTAAAACTTGGCTAAAATAAGTGTTAAAAAGGGCTTAAAATATACACCTAATATAAGTAACACTTCGCACGCATCAAGTTTTTGGCGCCGCTGCCGGGGACACAAGGATTTTGAGAAAGTTAGGAATCAACGGCCTAATCATCTTTTACTCTTCTTTTTATTTTTTTTTTTAGGATTTTCTTAGTTTTTCAGCTTCTGCAGCTCTCAGCACGGGCCGTGCCCGGTCAGACACGGGCCGTGCCCAGCAATCATCACTGGCAGTTTTTATTTTCTGAGTTACAGAGAGCTGAACACGGGGCCGTGTCGGTGCAACACGGGGTCGTGTCCAACTCCCAGTAACAGGGATCCAGAAATCAATTACTGTGCCTCTGAACACGGGCCGTGTTCATTGAGCACGGGGCCGTGGTGAACATTCTGACCAGCGTTCTTTTCTGTTTTTGTTGCAGGACTTGGAACCCAGGCGCCACATTTGAACCTCCTACGTAGTGCATGAGCTCCAGTTCTAGTAGAGACATAAAAGAACCCCTAGAAGAACCCGAGCGCTTTCTCAGAAAAAGACTAAAAGCTAAAAATCAAGAGAAAGCTTCGGAGGACCCACTTCCAATGGCGGACCAACGTACCCTCATGGATTACCTACGGCCTACCGTAGGCAATCTTGGCGCCGCTATCAATGCCCCGAATGTCGAGGCCAACAACTTCGAACTTCGGCCGCATTTGATACAGATGCTCCAAAACTCCGCAACCTTCCACGGGCTCGCGGACGAGGATCCCCATCTACATATTACTAACTTCTTAGAAATATGTGATACCTTTCGGATCAATGGAGCATCAAATGACGCCATCCGCCTTCGAATGTTTCCTTTTTCACTAAAAGACCGAGCTAAGGCTTGGCTTAACACCCTCCCAGCTGGATCGGTAAACACCTGGGATGAACTCGCCCAAAAGTTTTTGTATAAGTATTTCCCTCCTGCTAAAACGGCTAAATTAATGACTGAAATTAATACATACTCACAAGAGGAGGGGGAATCCTTATATGAAACTTGGGAAAGGTTCAAGGAGCTTCTAAGAAAGTGTCCTCACCATGGTCTAGCGGTATGGCAACAAGTATCCACTTTCTACAATGGATTGTTGCCACACACAAGACAAACACTTGATTCAAGCTCCGGGGGACTCTTAGGTAATCGTCGCCCAAATGAAATATATAACCAAATTGAGGAAATTGCTCAAACCAATTTTCAATGGCACACTCCCCGAGGTAATAAATCTATTGCCCCGGGCACCCATAAGGTTGATGAAAGCACCTCTTTACAAGCCCAAATCGAGGCCCTCTCTTCAAAAATCAACAGGCTAGAAATGACAAAAACGGCCTCAGTTATGGCTTGTGAAGGGTGTGGTGGGTCACATGAAAATTGGAGTTGTATGAAAGAATTAGATGAACAAACTGAAACGGTAAACTACATGGATAATAGACCTAGGCCGTCGGGTCCTCCAACGGGTACCTACAACCAAGGATGGCGTAACCACCCAAATCTTGGTTGGAGAGATCCCGGAAATAGTAGTAACCAACAAAACCAACGAACTAATTTTCAACAATCGCAAAATTTTCCTCAACAACAAGGTGGAAGAGAAAGGCTTGAAGATACTGTATCTCGCCTCATCTCTGACACTGAAAAGAAGAACTCGGATCGATTTCAACAATTGGAATCGAATTTCAGAAATCAACAAGCTAGCATTCAAAACGTTGAAAAACAATTAAATCAACTAGCTCAAAATTTCTCCGAGAGACCACAAGGCGCATTACCCAGTAATACCGAACCGAACCCAAAGGCACAAGTCCATCTCATCACATTAAGGAATCGAACCGTGGGTCCCGAGGATGCTCCATTGCCGCCAAATGAAAGAATCCATTCTAGCCAGCCTGTGACTCCTCCTGCGCCAGAAAAGGCTTCTACACCAATTCAAGAGCCCACCAAGACTCCTCCAATCCCGTACCCCGGTAGGATAAATCGTCAAAAGACCGATGAGCAATTCGCAAAGTTCGAAAGTTTACTAAAACAATTGCATGTTAATATTCCTTTTATTGAGGTCCTAACCCAAATGCCTAAATATGCAAAATTCATGAGGGATTTCCTCACTCACAAAAGGAAAATTGAATCATTGCAATTAGTTAACTTAGGCGAAGAATGCTCAGCTCTAGTACTCAACAAACTTCCACAAAAGAAAATCGACCCCGGGAGCTTCACAATCCCTTGTTCGATTGGGAAGTCCCCCGTCCGAAATGCTTTAGCCGATCTTGGGGCTAGCATCAACCTCATGCCCACCTCAATGTTCAAGCGACTCGGCCTAGGAACAACAAGCCCTACAAAGATGAGCATACAACTCGCCGACAGGTCCGTCAAATTCCCACATGGTGTCGCCGAAAATCTGCTAGTCAAGGTCGACAAATTCGTCTTTCCAACCGACTTTGTCATCCTAGACATGGAAGAAGACACCGAGGTCCCTCTCATCCTCGGGAGGCCATTCCTAGCCACCGCTCAAGCAGTGGTGGATATGAATGACGGAACTCTAACATTGAAGTTTGGGGATGAGGAAGTGAAATTTGAATGTGGAAAGCGAGTAGAGGAAGAAGATCCGGTCAACTACATGAAGGTCATAGACTCAAGCTTGGATGACGCTCTCCGACGGTGTAACATGGGATGCAACACATCCCACTTGGGTAACATATGACCAAGCTTTGGGTCTAGCCAAGGACCCTTATAAACGTGGCGCACCATGGAGGCATTCCACGGAACTATCCTTAGTTTAATTTAGATTAGTTTTTATGTTTTCTAGTTATTTTAATTTTCAGGAATAAAACACACTCATGGCGGTAAAGGATGAAAAGGGGAACGAGAAAAAATGATCCCATGCACAAGAACGAGGCAACCCGACAATTTTCTCCAGTTCAGAAGGTTCAACACGGGCCGTGCTCAACCAACACGGCCCCGTGTCGAACCACCTGCAGAAAAACGCCCAGTACAGGTACCTGGACACGGGCCTTGTTCACTCAACACGCCCCCGTGTCCAGACTTCTGTTTCTCTTATTTCAATTTTGTTACTGGCACTTGAACACGGGGCCGTGCCCGGATAACACGGGGCCGTGTTCAGTGCCCAGTAACACAAATTTTTGCTTTTTAAACACTATTTTACACATCTAATCAACCTAAAAAATTTATTTTTGGGACACATTGAGGACAATGTGTAATTTAAGTGTGGGGGGGATGCTAAAACCTTGAATTTTGCAAGTCCTAAATACAAGCCTTACACAAAACTCTATTGGAACCGCTAATCACCCCAAATTTTTTTCAAAAATTTCATTTTCTTTACTTGTCTAGGTTTAACTCGGGAAATTCAAGTTCTCAAAAATGTTATATTTTTACAAATTTACAACCGATAGCGTAGTGATAAAAAGAACCAACATAAAAAAATTATGAAAAGGCATGACAAACTTATTTAAAATTTGATTATATACTTGATCACATAAAAACCCATTCCCACAAAAGTGAGTTTTGAGCCTTTATTGAGCACACAATTACATATCATTTGACTAAATGCTCATTTTTCGTTTCTTGTGTGAATAGCTGCTTGGTTCTTACGACTCTAGAACTTGCCATGACAATACATTCCCGGTCCTTATCAACTTAAACCCGAGTAAGTAAATGATGGAGGCATTAGGACTAACCGTTTTCATTTCTACACCATTATTTTTTTTTTCTTTTACCACCTACCCAAAAATCCCCCTAGCTAGCCCCTTTGAGCCTAAACCTTTTCGTTTCATCACCCAAACAAAAACCCTTTCACCCACCAAAACCTTTTTCATTTTTAACCCTTTATTTTAGTAACAAGTTCGGTTCTTCGTGAAAAAAAAAATATATTTTTATAATGAAGCAAAAAAAGAAAATAAACAAACAAAGTAATAAAAAAAAACTTTGTTTGAATAAAAGCTTCATTAAAAATAAAAAGTTGCAAAAATACGAAAACCGACACTTGTTACGCTTTTAGCCTTTTTTTCTACTAACCACTAACCCAACCACCTACCTTTAACCCTAGCCAACCCTTAACCCACAAAGTCCTCTTGATATCTACAAAGGTATAAAAGTTAAAAAGGAGGAGGATTGATTTCTTGGCAAGCCTATGGTAGGAATGAGTTCCGTGCCGCTCTCGAGTGATTCACTAAAAATACACCTTCGGCCGAGTGTGAGTGATTTCCCCGCGAGGTATGTGAACTTGTATATAAATAGAATTTTAAAAAGGCATGTTATGCCCAAATAAGTAATTTCTTTTATGAACAGTTCTAAATAAATCATTACGAATAGGAGTGTAAATAAATAAAAATAAAACCCAAAAAGATCTAGGAAATCCCGACACTCTACGACAAGCCCAAAACCTTCTCTTCTACCTATTCCATTTGGGAGTGTAAGCCACATATTAAAGAGTTTTGCTTGAGGACAAGCAAAAGTTCAAGTGTGGGGGTATTTGATGTGTGTAAAATGCAACATATAAATTACATCAAATAAGGCATAAAACTAACCCTTTTTTAGTACTAATATTGGAAAAAGAGTGTTTTTGTCTTCCTTTTGTATTTTCAGGATTAAATGAGCTCAAAAACGCAAAAGAAGCAAAAAGACAGCTAAATCCAACATAAATACAAGAAAAGGAACATTAGTGGACTGCCCGAACCCTCAACGGCACCTTCCAAAGCAAAATAGAGAAAACAGAAGGCTGAACACGCCCCGTGCTCAGCCAGCACGGGGCCGTGCCCAAGAAGCAGCAGAAAACACAAACCTATAGAAGCTTCTATTGCCCATCACGGGGCCGTGCTCAGCGGACACGGGGGCGTGTCGAAAGTACAGCAGGCGCATTTATTGTAATTGCGAATTACAATTAATGAGGAGAGAGAGTGTCAGACGGACACGGGGCCGTGCCCAGCGGACACGGGGCCGTGTCCAGCTCTCTGTTCAGCCTATAAATAGGAGTGCTTGGATTCATTTCATCTCATCCCTTGGCACACCACCTCTCTCACACTTCATCCACCACCCACCACCACCACCATCACAACACCATCATCCACCACCATCATCCATTGTCCATCATAGAGTGTGTGAGTCGTCTCGGGATCCAAGATTGATCGTAAGAGTTCTTGACAATCAAGGCCATGTTTGCCTAAGTCTCTTACATCACTTGGTGAAGACAAAGTGTCTAGTATAATACTTTTTATTTCTAATCTTTTGCACTTTTTATTTGGTTTTGTATTAATGACTTTAATAACTAGTTACTTATGTTGAAGGTGATCTTTCCTTATCGTTTGTCCGTGGTGTCTTGGCATTATTTTACTGTCTATATAAAATAAATGATTTTCACCATTCATATCTCCACGGTCTATATGGAGGTATGTTGGCTACCTGGTAGGGGGTTAAGGGAACGGTTTGGTAAAGGTCTTGCCATTGTTCAGCGTTTAGAGGTCCTGCAATGGACCTGGGTCAAATTTAGTAGGACCTCCTTCAATACTTCACGGTATTGGATGGCGGGGGTCCAAACTCTTTGATCCCCTCATAAGTTAACTACTATTAATACTATAACCCGGCTATTTAGGACTGTATCCCTGCTGACTCAGACTACTTAGCCGAGGGTAACGTCACCGCCAAAAGCGGGGCCTACCACAATACTGCATTAATAACTTAATTCATTATCTTCCAATAATCCACCCCTTTAGGATTGTATCCCTGCTGACTCAAACTACTGGGGTGAGGGTAACGTCACCTTCAAAAGAGGGGCCTACTACAATAACTAAGATAATCTCTTAATTATGTGCAAAAGTGCGGAAATAATCAAAGGTTATACTAGATACGAGTCGGAACCAAGTGATTCATCTTGTCTATCTGTCTTTTTATTTTTATTTTTATTTTCAGCATTTTAGTTAGTTTTATTTTTCTTAGTTTAAAACATTTTCCTAAACTTTTGTTTTGGTTAGACGTTGAGGATAAACCGGTACTAAAAGCTCTTGTGTCCTTGGACGACCTCGGTATCTTACCAACGCTATGCTACATTCAACGATGGGTGCACTTGCCCATATGTGTGTTTAGTGTTAGTGAAATATCGTGTTTTATAAATTTTAAACTTGGCTAAAATAAGTGTTAAAAAAGGCTTAAAATATACACCTAATATAAGTAACACTTCGCACGCATCAATATGGTTTACGTGTCAGCTTGTTAAAATTTGGCTCATTTTGATTTTTTTTTCAAGCCGAGCTCGAGTAACGTGTAACTAAGTCGGCTCTCTTACACAATCAAAAAAAAACTACAGGAACCCATCCATATGCTTCTCTTTCCGTTTACTAAGAAAACCCTAAAAGTGATGTTGTTTTATTAATTAATCAGATCAGATATACCAATCAAAAAAGTGATGTTCTTTTATTAATTAATCAGATCAGATATACCAAACTTATTGATGAAACAGACTTTGAGATGGATTAAGTATCCATGTCACTATTTAGAGTGTTGATCGATGCATTAATTTCTGATGACATATAAACAACACGAACGACATATAATCTTACATTATATTGTTTGGTTTGGTGGCAACCGCCGCCATATTATTCTTATGATTACGGTTTTGTTTCTTTACTTTTTTTTGCACTATATATATATATATATATATATTCACTAAACAAAGTTGAAATAACACGACATGGACTCAAGAATAATTCCACAGGTTATGATCCACTTCATTTCCGGAAGCAAACTCATCGTTTATGAGATCAAACCGAGGAGGGCTAAGGAGCATCCCTTCAGCCATGCTGTTTATGAGACCAGGCATATTAAATATCAAATCCTCATCCATAAACTCATCGGCAAACCAAATTGCCGGAGGATGACAGCTTCCCAGTGCATCCATGGCTGCCCCAGCTGCAGCGGCAGCACTGGCGGCAGCCGCCTGGATATCATGAGAGGAGGTTGAGAGAGGCACCGGCAAAGAAGACGCTGAGTCTGGGAAATTAAGCTGCGCATCTCCACCTTTGAGTGTAAGCGCTGCCACATCGTAAGCCACAGCCGCCATTTCTGCGGTTGGGAATGTGCCGAGCCATATCCGGTTGGGTGATTTGGGCTCACGGATTTCGGAAACCCATTTTCCACTGGTTCCACGACGCCTCACTCCGCGGTATACTGGGTGTTTCTTGGAAGAACATGTAACGGGTAGAGTAGGGTTTTTGGACATGGTAAATATGATTGCTTGAAACTTAAGTAATATGTTTGGAGGTGATGGTGATGATATATCGTCATGGAAGCCATGCACTTAAATATGGGTGGTTTGACTGAAGTTTTAGGGTTCATGATCTGGGAATATTTGCAAACCAGTTGGTGATGAACTGCCTCTTGTGAGGTTTTTGGGTGTAAGGCAAAAGATTAAAAGACCACTAGAGATACCATAGTGGTTAATTGTGATATGCATTTGGACCTTAACATACACTTATTTGTAATTAGTTTTTGTTACACACTGAGGGAACATATTGGGTCCACCAAGTGTTAAATTTGGTAGGCAGTTGAAGTCAGAGTGTGTTTGTCGGTCCCACAACCGCGGAGATCTAAGATGATTCGGAGTGAAATGTAACATTTAACTTGTTACAACCAGCTAGGGTGTTTCACTTTCTCTTAGGGGGTTGTGTCTGGACGTGAGTTCATTTTTTTATGGCTCAAACTATCTACACACCCTATCTGCCTATTTGCACACCCTTTGCATCGTATAGGTCTATAAAGGGCGTATAGAGTTACATCAAACTCAGTGTCTGTCTCATGTCAGTTCTGATTTGGCTGCTCATATATGCCTCATATAGGCTAATACGGGGTGTATAGGACCCCTCGTATAGGCCTCGTATATGACTCATGCCCCATATATGCCACGTATAGGCCTATATGGGCGTATATAAGTTTTTTTAACAAATATTTTATACAATATTAATCGTTTTAGCAAACTTTTATTCAAAAATAAATTTTCTATTTTAAATAAATAAAAATAACAAGTACATGATATGATACAACACCTGTATAGGCCTATACGAGACCTAAACCACACCTATAGTCCTATACGAGACCTATACTACACCTATAGGCATATACGAGTTATTATAATTAATATGAGTTTTTTATAATTAATATTAGAGTTATTATAATTAATATGAGTTTTTATAATTAATATTAGTGTTATTGATATTAATATGAGTTTTTTTATAATTAATATTAGTGTTATTATAATTAATATGAGTTTTTTATAATTAATATTAGTGTTATTGATATTAATATGAGTTTTTTATAATTAATATTAGTGTTATGGATATTAAAAAGAGAAAACAAAAAAAATTTAAAAATCTATGCCCCATATAGGGCTAGACTGGGCGTATAGTGTGGTCCAAAAGACCATTATAGCCTTGTTTTGCCCCTAGTCTAGGCTTAACTCAGGGCTAAAATGGTAATTTGCATTATATACATACGCCCCATACAGACCTATACTAGGCATTTAAGAAAGGCAAAAAAGACCAATTTACCCCAAGTCTAGGCCTAACTCAGGGGTAAAATGGTTTTTTCGTCTATACGCCCCATATAGGCCTATACGAGGCATATAACACAAAATATGACATAATCAGAGATTCTCTTGGAAATTGAAAAAGGTTATACGCGACGTATAGACCTATACGAGGCGTATATGAGCGTGTGTAAATAGGGACTAGGGTGTGTGAATATGTAGACCCTTTTTTATATCTTCTCGAGGTGAAACAATTCTTAACAGCTTAACCCTACAACAAACACAGTTACTATCTCTTTCAAACTCGAACGGTCTGATATAGTTTTCATAGGTGGAGGGACCGAAACTAATCTCAAAAGCCGGCTGCCATGTGGCTAGCATTTGATTGTTGGTGATGGTTGTGTAGAGCGAGTTCTATGTGGCTACGTTGGTGTTGTGGTTGAAGACCCTTTGGGTATTGACCTGAATCATGTGACAACTGGCAATTTTCCACATATTCCGTACAATGATAAATAGTAATTTGTATCTTAATGATTGTGCCTGATTGAATTAATGACATGAATGATTTCTGATTTTTGTCATATACATACAAGGGCATTACATGTTGCATGGTTTCATATCAATATTGCATGCAACACAATATGGTTCAATTAGTGCATGAAACAAAGTTAGCACAGTTGTCAGACAAACTAGAAATACTGATGGGAGTTCAGTACTCAGACACACATGATATTAAGACACAGAATGAGCCCGAAACCAAGAGTTACACTGGTATAGTGTGTAGGGAAGTAAGAATCATAAAACTGCCTTCCTAGTGATAGTTTACGTGCCGGAAAGTGCCTAAAACTCACAAAAACTGCAGAATTCTGCATATTTCAGCAAAAAACAGCTTTTTAATAAAAATATATAATGCAGAATTATGGTTTAATGGTCGAGAATACATTCCCAAGTGTCGGGAATCAAAAATGTCATAAAAGGGAACATAAAGCACACTAAACTGCGTAATTTAGCACCTTAACGAACCGGTAACCAACTGAATAACCGGACACTACCCGGAACACCAAATTTTCACTAGAAGCATTGTTTTAACATTTCCGAGCTAGTTATGGTCACCGAACATCATAATTCACATTAAAACACCATAACACATAAAACACTAATTAAGTCCCTTAAAACCTAACTGTTGGGATTGAACCCTACCAAAGGAACAGATAATGTAAAGCCAAAACTAGGTCACAACAGAGGATTCACAATAAACAGTAGTTTACACTTTGCTCTCCCCTTGACAGTGGTTATCTATCAGCTGATGAACCATAAGTACTGCTCAAAAGAACAACTGATGTTCCAAATGCTGATGTAATCCTAAAGACTGCTGAAGACAAACTTTGTCACTCTATCTACTGCTGTCTCTTAAGTGCTGCTGAAGACACAAACACTGCTCATTCAAGGACTGATCACCTTTGAAGAAAGCACTGATGTTGTTGTTGAGCATCAGTGCTTAGGCTACAACAGTGGAACGTGAAGCAGTTGTTTTCTCATGTTTTGTATTTTATTTACAATCAGTTGTTAGGACATCAGTAGTTGGTATAAGGACAGTGTCTACAGGTTGTTAGGTTGTTAGATGTCACTTTCATGGTGACGTCAGCTGAGATACCTCAGTGGTTTGGTTTGCCTATAAATGTAACAGTACCCTGTACTGTTACATTTGATTGACTGAGTGGGTTTTTCTCCTCATGTCTAATCCTTTCATCTTGTGTGCAACCAACCTTGGGGTATCAGGCTGAGGGGGAGTATAGTTTGTAAGCACATCTGTAATCTTTTGCTTTGATTTGTAAATCATTTGACTCTATGAGAAGCAATTGTTTATCAAACTATTATCTCCTTTGATTGTGTTTACAGAGTTTGTTTTCACTTCCGCTGCTCCTAACATGTTTTCATACTCATTGATTGTTCATTTTAAACAAACAAACACTATCATGAGAGCCTCAGATCTTAACAATTGGTATCAGAGCCTAGACAGTCAAATTCGATCTAACAATCAATTTGACATAACAGTTCGGCTCAAAATTCATTGATACTAAGGGTGGTTGTATTTAGTTGAAAAACAGAGTACTGTGTAGATCATGTTCAAAATGGTTATTCAAAACTCTGAAAGTCAACCAAGATGTCATATGACACACAAATTTCACACTACAAGTGATATCATGCAGAAGACACTCATAGTTTTCAGATTTGTAAACATATCTGTTAAAATTATGGGATTGTTCTATATTTTACAATATTGATCTCAACTGTTGTTTTGATATTTGTGATGTTTTCATTAAATACTAAAATTATTCAGATCTTATGTATTGAAAACAGGTTGAGTTCCTCAAAAGGACAAAATCAACTATGTAAAAATACATTAAGAAAATTCACAAAAACTCCGAAGTGTGTTCATCTCAAAACTTCTGATGTCAGAAGAAAAGAGTATAAACATAAAACACTGAAGAGTCAAAGTGTAGGGTAATAATCGTCATTAAGCAACTATGTGCATTCACCTGTTCAGAAAAGGGTTCTTTTGATTCCAGTGAATGAATTACAAAGAGGATCATGTTTGCAATCAACTGACAAAGAAAATGGTACCAAACAGTGGTCAAAATGTATTCAAAGTTTTCTTACCATTATTGTCAAAACCACTGAACATTTTCAATAACTTGAAAATGATATGACTGTGTTTTCTTTAGAAAATATACCAGATCCTTTTTGATGCTGTTTTCAGAAAATCCTTGATCATTTTTTAAAAAGGATTTTCTCGAATAATCAAAATATATTGTTCATTTTTTTTGGAATAATGTATGTGAAACTGCTGTTTGTTTTTGTTGGCAATAGTTTCAGCTCCTGTCAGGATGTAATACCTTATTTTTGATGGTATTAGTGTCCTCATAAATGGGTCAAAAGGAAATGGTACATATGTCATGATCATGTCATATTCAGGTTTGCTCCTAAATTTTCATCAAAAATTGATTACAAACTGTGCTTAAATTACTAGGGTACTCAGGTTTTAAATTGAATATTAAATGAAAATGAGTTGCCTTAGCAAAAAGGTTTTCATCATCTGGGATACTAAATCACTGTCTTACAAAATTGACATGTGGTGAAACCTTGAATGAAAAATCTTCAAAACTGTTGCTGAAACACCTGTCCTTCAAGATCTATACCATTTACCCTAATCACTGTTTTGTTCCAACGTCTGATCTCTAAACACTGTCCACTGCTGAAAGTTAACCACTGATCCCTCATTTTCTTGAAAAGCACTGATGCTCAAAATCAGTGTCTTATCCACTGATATGCTATCCACTGATAGTAAAAATCATCCACTGCCCATAATTTTTACCGTTGTAACCACTGATGTTTGATACGTCAGTGGCTCTTAAAACAACTGTTCTACATACTTCATCCGTCTCATCAGTGTTTGACACGTGGTCAGTTTTTAGCCCTCAGATCGAAATAACTGCTGCCACATCAGCGATCAATTTTTTAAATAAAACCCTGCCCTAAACCCCCAAACAGGGTTTTACACTGTCGAATTGAATTCCAAAAATTCTCTTCTCATAGCAGTTTCCAACCCTTCTTCTCAAAATCTCCAAAATCCTCCTTCGTTCTTCTCCACAAAAATGACAAAATCAAAATCAAAACCTAAATCACCATCACCTTCCAAAGAGGTCGCTCAAACGGCCGAAGAACCCATCGAAATACCATTCAAACAATCTCACAACTATCTGGGTTTACTCACAAAACCCAAAGACAATCACACCTTCGACACCATCATTGATACATTATCTGCATCAAAGTACAAAACTTTGTTGACAGTAAATGCTCCCATCTATCTGCAAACCCAGAGAGAGTTTTGGAAAAAGGCGTCGCTTGAAAAACAAGACGGAAAAGTCATAGCCATTAACTCCTCAATACAGGGTAAAGCAGTTCAAATAACCCCACAGTCGATCTCCGAAGTCTTTAATCTCAACGATCAGGAAGGTAAACTCTCTTTTGAGAAAGTCGAGATGAAAACTGATTTCGTAAAAAGGGGATATGCAGAAGAATCAAAGGTAGATACCTTACAAAAAGGTTATTTTCCTTCTGCTCCAAGATTTTTGTTTCACACACTTTTGATGTGTGTTTCAAATAAAACAACATCATTTAATGAAATACCATTGAAGATTCAATGCCTGGGGTATGCCATTTTGAATAACAAAGATTACAACTATTCCCAGGAAATCTTCAATGACTTAGTGAAAAATGTTGACAACAAAGCATTTTTACTTTTTCCAAGATTTTTGAGTTATTACTTTAAACAAAAATTTGTAAAGGAAAATGAAAATTTGCCAAAACAAGGTGTTCATTGTCAAATAAAAGGCTTAACAAAAGAAACATTTTCAAGGATGATGGCACCAATAAAAACTAAAGCAGGGGTACCTGAGCAGATTTTAGCGGTTACAACTGCTCCTCAGGTATCAGCTGCTGAGCCCACTGCTCCAGGTGATCATAGCAGCACTCCCACTGCTTTGAAACCCACACCTGCCACCACTAAAAAGACCAAAAAGAAAACATCCAGAAAACCCACCAATCCCAAAACAAAGGCAACTCTGGAAGATGAGATCCCAGAGGAAATGCCTGTGACAACACAAAAGTCACCACAAACCACTGCTGCTACTTCCTCACAGCAGTTGGAAGAAAGATCTCAACCCATAACCGAAACTCCTCCTACATCCTCACAAAAGGATCAGGTTGTAAGCACAGGGACACCACAATATGAAGCTCTGAATCCACTCGGATCCATCTTCCTCAGTCCTGATCCCAAGGACATGTCTCTTTCAACCCCCATCCCCTCACCAATAATAATGCCACAATCCATGCTACCTCTGTTGCATGCAGCTGCTATTGCACAGACACAAACCAGTTCCTCTCTATCACCTATCACTGAGAGTATACCCCCACAAGTGACTGGGTCTGATGCTTATACCTCTGCTATCTAAGCAACAGTTGAGGAGGTTACACTGCATGAGTTACAAGTAACTCCTGTCAGTAGTTTAAGTGGAGCAGCAACTACAACTGGTGGATCAACAGATCCTCAGTTGGACAGTTGTTTCATAAGTAAGACTCCCTTGAAGGCAATTTCTTCCATAGCAACTTCGGTGACCACCAGTGAGTTAGATCTAACCACTGGTACCATCAAAGGTTTATCGAGTGCTGAAGAGAGAAGTCCCCAGTACCAAGAACAAGGGGCATCAATGGGTGATTTTTGGGACTCTGTTCCTAAGTCACACATTGATATAACCACCACAGGTGGGGATTCAGATGATCCCAGTAAAATGGGTGATGATTCAAGATATCAGGAATTGACGGGCAGAGTTGAAAAACTTGAAGAATCAGTTTCTGAAATAAAGGAGATGGTGCAAGATATTTTAAAAGCTCAGAAAGCACAATCCTCTGCTGTTCCTGCTCAAGCATCTGCTCCACAACAAGCACCTGCTGCAAATGAGCTTTGGAATATTTTCCAACCCATGCTTGAAAAACAGCAACAAATGGCTGATCAAAAGCATGCTATTCAAGTACAAATGCTGTCCAACATGATGGAATCAAGATTCAAGGATACTCAAGCAGATATCAAGGCTATTAAGGCCAGTATCCAAATTGCCACTGGCAAGGCTCCTTCAACTTTACTATTCTTTGATGACCCCCTTGCAGATAATGCCAAAAAGGGGGAGATATTGAAGCAAATGAAGAAGAAGGGAATTGAACATGGCCTTCATATTGAACCTGAAAAAGAAAAAGAAAAAGAAAAACAGGTCTCAAAACCTGTTAGCCAAACAGCTGATACAGCAGTAGTTACAAAAACTGCTGTCAGTAGCCAAACAGCTGCCATCTCATCAACACACATACCTTCAACACACACCACTCTACCACACACCACTACAACTACTGCTCCACCATCATCATCTACAATCATATCATCACCACCGCCTCCTGTCATAAAACAGAAGACAACAGATGTTACAACATCTGTTGTAATGACAACAGTAATTGAAACACAAGTTGTTTCAACCACTGTCAGTCAATCACTGCCACAAACCACTGCTATCCAATCTACCACCACTGATCCACCCAAAACATCATCTGCTTCTTCTTCATTAAAAAGGAGAAGAAATCTCATATCAGATGATGATTCACCACCATCACCACCAACATCACCACGTCCATCCCCTGCTCAAAAGAAGAAGACAACTGCTGACATATCAGCAGTTGTAATGACAACAGACGTTGAGACACCAGTTGTCTCAACAGCTGTTAGTCAGTCATCCACCACTGCTCTCACCTTTTCTACTTCACAGCCAAAGCTCTTCAACAGAATAAGAAAGCCAATCACTGCCGATGAGGGTATGCATGATCCTAATGCTGCAAAATATCCACTGGAACTTGAAGCTATCAAAAATGAGATGAGGCAATTCAATAAAGAAGAGGATCCTTCAAAAAGAAGATTCTCCTCACTCATAGGCTACATGCCACCAGAGGATATGGATGATTACCTCAAACTCAAGACAAGGCAGGCTAAAGCAAGAGCTAAATTTGAAAGTGAACGTGAAAGTCTAAGCGAAGAAGGCATTGCTAAAAGACTGGATTTCTTCCTTGAGAAGGTAAAGCAGATGGAAGAATTTGCACAGGAACTAATCAAAGAAAAGGCTGAACAACGCAAAGAGCTAAGAAAACAATATCTTGCCTACATTATGAAAGAGAAGTTCTATCCTGCTGAAGAAAAACAGTTTGAAGAATGGCCAATAATCGCTCTAAAGCATGAGGCTGAGAGGATTGACAGAATCAAGAATGATCCTACAAAGAAGAAAAATGCTCCAAACTGGAATAAATTCAAAAGGCTCATTGCTAACTTCACTGCTGAGTATAAAAGAAAGAAAAGGGAGCTGGTGGATGCAAAAATGGATACTGCTGAAGCCATATCAAAATGGTCAAGACAGCAGACTGATGAAGCCTACGAAAGGCTGAAGAAGAGAAAGATAACTGTTTCAGGCACTTCTAAAAAGCAAGAACAAATGATGAAGCTTGAACAGAAGATGGGAAACCTCGACACACTGTTCCGGTCTACTTTTGTAACAAACCAAGAAGAGGGAGAACAGCTGACTGAAGAAGAGGTAATAGACAAAGAAGCAGAATACTTCAAAGATACCATCACGAAAATGGGTCTAAAAGAAGAAACTTCAACAAAGCTTCAAAGCCTTTTTAAGGCATTAAACAAACCTGCGTCTCCAAACACTACTAAAGACAAGACAGAAGCTGTAAGACAAGAACTTATTGAACAAGAAACTGCAGAAGATATAGCTGCAGCTGACAAAGTCTTTGAAGAAGCTTTCAAAAGAATGTCTGAAAGTCTGCAGTTGTTTTCAAGGCCATTATCCCTCAATTCATCTTCAAATAAGTCTCTCCCAAGAAACCCACTTGGCTTAAAAATACTAAAGTGGATGTCTGATCAAAAGACTCACGTATTGACCTTGGTCAGAGCCAATGGCGATGTAAAGCACATATCAAGGAAAGAAGCACTAGGCCTTAGTGTTCAAGATTTGCAGGATCTCCTTGGGCTTTCACTGTGTAGGGATGAGGATGACCAGAGTGCAAAGGAATTTGAAGCTGAATTCAAAGAACAAGCTAAGGCACTCTTGATGAGTAATAAAGGTCCTGAATAATGAAAGGTTTTGGCATTATCTGTTCCAGGGGGAGATTGTTGGGATTGAACCCTACCAAAGGAACAGATAATGTAAAGCCAAAACCAGGTCACAACAGAGGATTCACAATAAACAATAGTTTACACTTTGCTCTCCCCTTGACAGTGGTTATCTATCAGCTGATGAACCATAAGTACTGCTCAAAAGAACAACTGATGTTCCAAATGCTGATGTAATCCTAAAGACTGCTGAAGACAAACTTTGTCACTCTATCTACTGCTGTCTCTTAAGTGCTGCTGAAGACACAAACACTGCTCATTCAAGGACTGATCACCTTTGAAGAAAGCACTGATGTTGTTGTTGAGCATCAGTGCTTAGGCTACAACAGTGGAACGTGAAGCAGTTGTTTTCTCATGTTTTGTATTTTATTTACAATCAGTTGTTAGGACATCAGTAGTTGGTATAAGGACAGTGTCTACAGGTTGTTAGGTTGTTAGATGTCACTTTCATGGTGACATCAGCTGAGATACCTCAGTGGTTTGGTTTGCCTATAAATGTAACAGTACCCTGTACTGTTACATTTGATTGACTGAGTGGGTTTTTCTCCTCATGTCTAATCCTTTCATCTTGCGTGCAACCAACCTTGGGGTATCAGGCTGAGGGGGAGTATAGTTTGTAAGCACATCTGTAATCTTTTGCTTTGATTTGTAAATCATTTGACTCTATGAGAAGCAATTGTTTATCAAACTATTATCTCCTTTGATTGTGTTTACAGAGTTTGTTTTCACTTCCGCTGCTCCTAACATGTTTTCATACTCATTGATTGTTCATTTTAAACAAACAAACACTATCATGAGAGCCTCAGATCTTAACACTAACTAACTTAACTAACTAACCATTGCAACCTAACTATACACCCCCCCCCCCCACTTAAAGTTATAAACATGGGACCCACCCCATGATTTTATTCCAATTGTTTATTTGATTTGTAGATTTCTTTTGAAACACAATGACCATTAGGCAACATGATGTTAGAAAGATTTACTTATAACCCATAAGTTCATACTCTAACTCATTTTCACAACTTCAAACCTCACAACTCCTCTCCTTCCTCTCCTTGCTTACGGCCTCAAACCATCACCACAACACCACCATTTTTCAATCATTCTCAACCAATCTAAGGTGATCCAAGGGTGCTAGGAGCTAAGTTAAGAAACTTGAAGGCATTGGAACTTGAAGGACCACTCCCTAGAGCTTTTATCCACCTTGTTCATCATCTTCTTCATCTTGATTCTTCCCTAGCCCTTGTGCTAGTAGTAAGCCTCTTGTAACTTGATTTTACTTCTTATTTTGATGGTTAAAAGATTATGTAAATGGTTAATCATAAGAATCATAAAGAACCAAGAAGATAATCTTTCACATAAAGCTTATTAACAAAAGAAACTATGTTGATTTAGTTTATGTATGATACTTGATGATTGATTTCTTGTGTTTATGATGTTAATCATCATAAGAAGCTTGCTAGATTGTGATTAAACACATGATCTAGCAAGTGAGAGGATGAATCTTGTGAAAATCAAAATGATCATCCTTTATGTGAATCATGAGCTTGAATATGAAGTTGTTTTTGTGTATGATGATGATGGATACATGTTCTAAGACTTGTAAATGGATGATTTAAAAGATAGTTTTCTCAAGAAACCAAAGTTATTTACAAGATTCACAAGATCATGATTTTTAAGGAAACAAATCATATTTTTAGTGTTAAATCAAAGCTAGAAACATGTGGTTAACAAGAAGAATACAAGAAAAATCATTTTTAGAAAATCTTCATGTAAGTTGTAAAGGACTAAATTTCACAAGAAAGGGATTTATAAACAAATAACCATATTTTTAAGGGTAACTAAACCTACTAAGTTACTACAAGTTTTTTACAAAATTTCATGTTCATGATGTAGTGTAAATTGCATGATTTTGGCCCATGGTAAGTCTTGATTGAGTTGTTGATGATTGATGATGATTTTAAAAGAAAATGATATGCTTTTTAAAGCATGGAAATCTCCATTTTAAGGGGAAACTGTGGCAAAATTTTTGTAGAATTTAAACACTCAGAAAAATATTTTTAAACAAGTGTTTATAAGTAAACTTTGATCATGGTTTTTAAATAAAAACTTGCAATAATTTTTGTTACAAAAATTACAAATATGGGAGGTTGATTTTTGATAAATAAAAGTGACTAAGTATATACATAGGAAAATATATTTAGAAGTCAGAATTTGCGTGCTACTACCACCATACCTAAAATTGTAACACAAAATAATACTAAAATTTCAAGAAAACAAATATATGAATTATACCCGAATATCGGACAAGCCGGACAAGGACTATGGACTATGAATATATATATTCCGGAATTAAATTCATATATTTTGACAAATGAGTTAAACGGTATTTTGGAAACCATAGAACGAAAATTATAACTTTTACAAGTATTACAAAAATATATCATATTTTGTCAAGTAGAAAATATATTATTAAGTGGAGGAAAATATATATATATTTTCTTGAACGATTAGAAGATATATTATTTTTGAAGAAAATATATGTTTTCTTAAACAAACTAAGAATATATTATTTTGGGTGAAAATGGAATTATAAATATTTTCTAAGTTAATATTGAAAATATATTATTTTCGGGATTTATATGAAAATATATTATATTTTTGCCAAGAAAGATTTATGGATATTTTGCTATAAAAATTCTCTTAAAATATATATATATATTTTAAGACTACAAGTTGGTGATTTTTAGTTTATTAAAAAATAATATTCCAGAAAATTAAATACAATATTAAGTATAAAATACTTAATGAATATAAGAAAATACGTATTCTCGTACGTACAAATACACACCGGAATACGTCACAAATACTTGGCAAAATACACAAGACTAAAAATACACAAGTATAATGATACTATCCTTGGGAAATATTCATGAAGGAATTTCAAATGATATAAGTCAAAAATATATTATTTTAACAAATATTTCATGTAATTGACAAATATAATTTAAGTTAAAATATTATTATAATTGTACACCTTGGAATTATACAATGTACATAAAAAACGTAACTCAAAGGATACTAAGTCTTAACAAAGCAACTAAGACTAAAAGTCGTTACACGACCTAACCGTCTAATAAAACATGGCACGTGTGTAGGTAGTCGTGCGACTCATAGAAGGACCTTTGAGTATACGAGACAGCAGGACACAAAATTGTGAGTTCATGTCCCCCTTTTCTTTTAACTATTTTCAGATTTACAACTCTCGGGGGTGAGATACATGTTTCAAATGTTTCGAATGTTTCAAATGTTCAAATGTTTCAATGGTATGATATAGCTAAGGAATGAACTGTTAGATCACGTGGATAATTTAGTATCTCTCTTAAGTGACAATAATCTAGTTTAAGACCGAGGGGCATGAGTGGTAGATCTATCTGGGTGTAGCGAGCCCCACCCATGGGTCCTTGTGTGGCCGCATGTGGTGACTATGTCGTTCCCGCCGGATGGCCCGGAGGAAATTCGTGAGGTTTGAGCACTTCCTACATACCACACATATTAATGTCTTAACTACACATTAATGATCTGTTCATAGACGCTTTCATACCGGATTACAAAGGCTTACATACAAATGTTTACAAGATTATTCGAACTCATACAGAATCACATGAACTCGCTCAACTTTTGTTGATGTGTTTCAAAATTAGATGTATTTCAGGAAACAAGATGGATCTTGGGCGCTGGTGTTATTTTCAAGACATAAATTTCAAGTTTAGATGTCATCCACTTTTGATTTGGAACATAACTTGAGGATTTGTTGGTTGAAACCTAAATGAATTGTGTTGTAACATTTTAAACTTATGAATGGATGAACATCATATTTTAATCATATTGTGACATCTGTGTTGTAATCATTGTATAAACTTTGAATAGTTCATTTATCAATAAAACAATGTTATTTGGCTCCAATATTTGTTTATTTATGTTTGACATTTTGCACGTTTTGATTTTTGTTCGATTTCAAACTCTATATCGTTTTCTAGAAAGTTATACGCAAACTGATGCGTAAACGTAATCAGTTTAAAGAGACAAACACTTCGGAACATCAACATATGCCTAACATACCTTAAATAACCTTTACATAACTTAGAAATAAGTTTTAATGGGTTTGGTATGGCAAAATCAAGTTTATTCGCTTACAGGGACTATTTTTGACAAACTGCGAAAGTATGCCGATTCTTATAGTAACGAAAATTCCAGAACTTGATCATAAGCTAAACATACCCTAAATATTCTTTACATAGCTTAGAAATAGGCTTTGAGGGGTTCGGTATGCTAAAATAAACTTTTTGGTCAATCAGGGACTAAAAGCATCAAAAAGTGCATAAGTTTGCATTTACTCGCATATCTTACATTCTGAACATATCCGGACATCCAAAAATTTTTGTAATCATTAAAATATTTTATTTTAGTGATTGGAATGCTGAAACTATATTCTTTTCGCAATTTGGGTCGTACACGCGTTCGTTACGATTTCCGTCGTAATTAACCGAACAACGCAACCGTACAGCCAAAGGAGCCGACATCCGTGACATTTCTGAGCATATTTCAAGTTCCCTATGCTTTAACATCCTTATGGAGCTTGAAAATGGGTTTGACGGGTGTTAGAAGTGCCAAAACGCAATAATACGCACACAGGGTCCAAAACTGCTAAATTCCAAAACTTGCTGGTCTGCAGACTACATACGGACCGTAAGCAATATACCATACGGTCTGTAAGCCCTTTCCAGATGCCAGAAACCAGTTTCCTGCAAAACCCAGCTATTCCTTTGTTTTGTACATGGTTTCCTTCAAACATGGAGCTGGTTTTGGGCACCAATAGAATGCTAAAACAATGGGTAACACATGGAGGGTCGGGATTGAAGCTCGAAATTCAAGAAACGATGCTAACGGTTTTGAAAATCCTATATAAACCCACCACTTCATTCCCCATTTTCTCATTCCTTTCATTTGCTCTCATTTTCTGGACAATTGGGACTATCCCTTCTGGTTGAAGGTCCCAATCTTCTTGTCTTCTTGTTCTATCTTCAAGGCTTGGACCTTTTGTAAGTTTCCTTCATGCTTTTATGTATTTTTAAGCATGACTATTTGACTTTCTGCTTTGACCAGTCTTTGGTCAACACAAAGTTCGTTTGAACTTTGCAACGTGAGCGTAATCACGATGGTCATAGTCCTTTGTGACTATACCTACTGATTACCACGTTGATTAGGCGTAGTGACGAGTCATAGTTTCGATCAAAATACGTGTTTATGCGTATTTTGCCATGAAACTATCTTTGGATATCAAAACACTTTGTTTTGATATCAAACTTGTTTTCTAACTTAGTTAAACATGTTTTAGCATGTTTAACTCGTCACTCTTAGTTTAGTGCTTATATAGGGTCGTAAGATAAGTGGTCTAAACAACCGCTTAGACTTTCGAACCCGACCCGTTTGGTCGATCACTTGGATCCGACCAAACACATTTTGTGACCATAGTTGTGTAGGGAATAACCTTCCGAGGTTATACCTTATGGTCACTTCGTTTAGTTAGTTGTATGATAGGTAGTTTATATGCCTTAGGAAAATGACCAAAATGCCCTTTTTACGCATAATTTCATTTTAAGCATATGTAACCTAAATTTTAACATTTAAACTGATTAGGCAACATTATTAGAAATGTTAAGGCATATAATACTTGTCATAGGACTAGTTAGGCGGTCCGAACGCGTTTTACGCGAACGGCGCGTTAAAGTAGCGTAAGCTACCTAAACGAGTCGTAATGGGTCGTAAGCACTTAGGATAGGTTCCGATTTAGAATGTAGGCGTTTTTAAACCATATTACATGAGTTCCCATACTCATTTGGTTTACGAAACCTCATTTTATCCGACCTTCCGATTTAGGTCCGGTTTATTAACATAGTTACCTATATTAGGTGCCGATTGATTCCGTGATCCTTCTAGCTTTGTTTGGTTGTTATTGAAAGACTTCTAAGCATTCTCAAGTGAGTACATAGTCCCCTCTTTTACTGTTTTCAATTATTTTGGGGTGAAACACATGTGCCTACTTGTTACTTTCATGCTTTTCGTGCTTTTATAACATATGCTTGCTATGTTCATTAGTACACTTATAGTACATGATTTCATCCATGTTTATGCTATGTATGTTTAATTAACATGCTAGCACATTGATTCATAAACACATTTGTTTCATATGTTCATTTCAGTATATGTACACATTGTTTTACATCACATTTTTGCTACGTATGTTCATTTAGCATACTTAGTACATTGTTTTCATATAACATGCTTACGTTTGGTATGACATTTGGTTTTTTTAACGGGTCATAAATACGTTCATTAACATTGATCACGCCGCTCGGTGGTAAGTAGTGGTACCGTAGGAATTGACAACTCCCATTCCTGAAATCCTAGGTTTGTTTGGGTGGAAGGAATGACTGAATCCGATATACATAAATTTGATAAATCTTTAATTTGCTTAAAGGTTTGTCTCCACAGTCGCAAGGCTTGAGTGTATGCGTTTTAACATTACCGCATAGATGTTTGTATCAATAAAGCATTTATTTTACAAAACATAACTTTTGATTTAAACTATGATTTATTTAAATACATTGTTTTGTGCATTTTACCTATGGCTTTAGTTGAAACCTTTCGCTTGCCATACATAACATTTGATTATACATTACATGATTTACATGTGGCATTTGACATTTGACATTTGACATTGTTTACACATAAACATTTTGACATTGGTTTAAACAAGGTATTTTGGTGGTTTGTTTGGGTAAGTGATTTAAATAACAAGGCATGTGTAATATGATAAAATCATGGTGGATACGCCGCTGGTACTTCCTATATATAAGTGCTTTTATGATATTATATATCGTAGCGTTATTTAAACCATTTCAATTTAGACATATTACATTTTATACAAAGAACATAATTTCACAACACATTGTTTTACAAACAACATATCTTATACAAATTCATTTTACTTGGTTATTTACTTAACCACACATCTTTCTTTTATATCATCTGATTTCTTATCGATTTTCGTATGATTTATAAAAGAAAACATTTTACAAAATTCATGACTAACTTATGTTAAACATTTCTTTCAACTACAAGTCATGAATCCTATTTTAACAAAACCTATGTATCTCACAGGCATTTTTATTGCTGACGTACCTATTTTCACATGTGTTTTCAGGAGCAGATGCATAGGGTTGTTCAAGATACACTTAGGCGGACTTGGGCCTTAGTGACAATAAAAGATGCAAGACTAGTTTAAATTACGTTATGTACTCTTTGTTTTCTTTGTTTTAAGACAATTTAACCACTTTGTTAATAAATAAAACGAAACTTTAAATACCATGGTTGTGAAACAATAATTCTGCCACTCCACTCCCCGACGGTTCCGTCGCGGTTTGTTGTTTTACACGGTCGGGGTGTGACAGAAGAGTTGGTATCAGAGCCAATGGTTATAGGGAATTAGGTTATTAGTAATGCTTTGACCTAGACTATAACTTTTCCAGGATCCTAACACAAGTTATCTTGTGTTTAGATCTTAAAACATACACATCACCTATCTTTAGGTAATTACCAAAACAAGAACACAATTTTCCAAAACGATTTTGAAAATAATCACCCACCCTTTGGACGATTCGTTTTTGGCTTAATGCCTTCCAAATTTTCAAAATCTCGTCAAAAGTTTGGGGCTAAATAATGTGAACATGTGCAATCTGGAAGGGTGGATGCCTGTACCTTTAGTTTTCTGTCTAGGCTAGAGTGTTTGTACAAATCCCCATAATCAGACCAGTCACTCTTACCTGGGAACTCTTGGGGTGAGTGTCCACTTATAGGCTAAAGCATGTCTTCGCGATACATTATTATGACCCATTTACTTTGATTAGTCACTGTGTGTCATTTTTTTGCTTTGTGGTGCGAACAAATGACCACCATCCATGCTTTTTGTCAATATTTGTGTCATCTCATTTTTCATCTAATCATCTCACTCATTTTCTCTCATGTTTCCTCTTTTAGAATGCCTCCTCGACACGACAATCAGTTACCTAATGCCGAACTGGCAGCAATCATTGCGCGGCAAATGGCTGCTGCACTCCCAAATATTATTGCTCAAGTTAACAAAGCCAATAACAACATTAATGCTCCATGCAACTTTAAAAGTTTCAATTCGGCTAAACCACTCAAGTTTAGTTGTTCTGAGGGAGCAACTGGGCTCCTACAGTGGTTCGAGAGTATTGAGAGTACTTTTCGTCATGTTTAGTGTCCTGATAATTGCAAGGTCGAGTTTACTTCTAGTGTGTTTCAAAAAAGGGCTCTTACTTGGTAGAATGGAGTCATGAGGGATCATGGTGCTAATGTCGCTTTGGGTCAAACATGGGAAGAGCTTAGGGCTCTTATGATGAGGGAATTTTATCCTCGTCATGAATAGAGGGCGTTGGAAAGAGAGTTTGATGATCTGAAACAGGATAGTGGTGAGCATCGAGCTTATACTGAGAGATACGAGGAGCTGAGTTTGTTATGCCCTACAATGGTTACCCCACTCTAGAAAGCTATCGAAAGGTATGTCGATGGTTTACCTGACCCCGTGTAAGATATCGTCACTGGTAGCAACCCTACCACAGTTCTTCAGGCAATCGAGTTGGCTGCAACTTTGACTGAGTCGCAAATCAGAAAGGGCAAGCTTCATAGGAAGGGTGATAAGAAACAATCATCTGACAAGAGTGAAAACAAGAAGGGAAAGAAATCTGGGTCTTCAAGGAGGTCTAAGAAGCGCAAGGCTTCCCAGAATTTCGTTGTTACTGCACAAGCCAATCAGGCAGCTCCCAACCAACCTGCACAACCACCAGTAAAGAAACAGTATGCTGGCAAAGCACCATTGTGCAACAGATGCAATAGTCACCATCAACCGCAAATTCAGTGTCGTTTCTATGCTAACTGTGGAAAATCGGGTCATCTTGCCGATGTTTGTCGTTTTGCTCCCAATCAAGCCGCACATAACCCAGCTCAGCAAGCTGCTCAACCACCTGCTCAACAATAAGCACAAGCTGCACGACCTCATTATCCGCCTGGATCTTGCTACAATTGTGGGGATCTGACCCACTATAGAAATCAGTGTCCTAGGTTGGCCAATGCAAATCAGGCGCAGGCTCGTGGTCGAGTCTTTAACATGAATACTAATGAGGCGCGAGCAGACAACGAGGTGGTCAACGGTACGTTCTTTGTTAACAATCAGCCTGCATCTGTTCTTTTTGATTTGGGTGCCGATAAGAGTTTTGTGTCATTATCTTTCCAGCCTTTGCTTTGCATGACTAGATCAAAACTAGGAAAGCCCTTGATAGTAGAGGTAGCTAGTGGTGAACCCGTTGTTCTCTATTCTGTTCTTCGAAACTGTCAGTTGAACCTTAATACCCATCTTTTTCCTATCAACCTCACGCCGATGTAACTTGGAAGTTTCAACATCATAGTGGGAATGGATTGGTTAGCTAAGCATCACGCAGAGGTAGTTTGTTTTGAGAAGATTGTCCGTATACCTCTTTCATCAGGTGAGATCTTAGAGGTTCGTGGTGAGAAACCTACTAGTAGTCTCAAACTCATGTCTTGTACTCAAGCTCAGAAGTATCTGCGAAGGAACTATGTGGCCTTTTTGGCACATGTTGTAGCGGATAAAGGCAAAGGTAAGTATATTCAAGATATCCCTGTTGTTCGGGATTATCATGAAGTGTTTCCTGAAGAATTACCTGGTTTACCCCCAGCACGTCAAGTTGAGTTTCGTATTGATCTTGTACCTGGTGCAAATCCTATCGCTAGATCTCCGTATCATCTTTCACCGTCTGAGATGCAAGAATTATCTAAGCAGCTTCAAGAACTTTCTAACAAAGGTTTTATCCGTCCTAGCTTTTCACCTTGGGGTGCTCCCATTCTTTTTTTCAAGAAGAAAGATGGCTCTTTCAGGATGTGCATCGATTATCGTGAGCTTAATAAGCTTACCATCAAGAATCGATATCCCCTACCTCGCATTGATGATCTCTTTAATCAGTTACAGGGTGCTACTTGTGTGACACCTATGTCACTTCAACCATCAAACAAATACCAAACCAATGAAATATTGTATTTCATACTTGGGATTTGTATAAATATGTATATCATTTGCACATATCAATTCTTGATCGATTTCGAGCTCTAAATCGCTTTCTGGAAGGTTATACGCGAACTGATGCGTAAATGTAACCAGTTTAATGCAACAAACACTCCGGAATAGTGATATAGGCTTAAAATACCTTAAATAACCTTTACATAACTTAGAAATAAGTTTTGGATGGTTTGGTGTGTCGAAATCAAGTTTATTCGCTTACAGGGACTAATTTTGACAAACTGCGAAAGTATGTCGATTCCTACAATAACGAACATTCCGGAACATGATCATAAGTTAAACATACCCTAAATATCCTTTACATAGCTTAGAAATAGGCTTTGAGGGGTTCGGTATGCTAAAATAAACTTTATTGATCAATAGGGACTAAAAGCATCAAAAAGTGCATAAGTTTGCATTTTCGCGCATATCTTACGTTCCGAATATATCCGGACATTAAAAAATTTATGTAATCATTAAAATATTATATTTTAGTGATTAGCGTGATAAAATTCCATTCGTCGCTCAATTTGGATCGTTTTTGCGTTCGTTATGACTTCCGTCGTAATTACCCGAACAACGCAACGGTATGACCAAACGAACCGACATCCGAGATGTTTTTGAGCATATTTTAAGTTCCCTATACTTTAACATCATTTTAGAGCCTTTAAATGAGGTTAACGGGGCTTAAACGTGCAAAAAAGACATCAAAATGCATGTTTTTCAAGTTCAGGGGCCAAAACTGACAATCTGTGAAAGTCAGCTAGGTGGGCCGCGTAAGAATATGTTGTATCTTACGCGGGGCACATGAGCCCATCAGACAGAAACTCCATTTTCAGCTTTTAGTCGAATTTCAGGGGCTTTTATGTAATATTTCCAATACCTTGAGCTGATATTTGATGGTTTTTAGCATACCCATTGTATTGAAAACCTTGGGCCCAAGTGTAAGGCCAAGATTTAAGCTCGGTTTAGGAGAAACGATCCTAACGGTTCTTGGTTTTCTATAAATACCCACCTCCATTCATTCCATTCTTCATACATTGATCTGATTTGTTCTCTAAGTTGGGGTTCTAACACTCCATACCTGAGAATAATTAGATCAAAACCACCATTCTTGGACCTTTTGTAAGTATTCTTTCGTTCTTTTTCGCGTTTTTAGCGTGAAGGTCAAACAAGTGTTTGACTTTCAGCTTTGACCAGTTTATGGTCAACACGAAGTTCGTTGAACTTCGCAACGTGAGCGTAATCACGATGGCTATAGTCCCTTGTGACTATACCTACTGATTACCACGTTGATTAGGCGTAGTGACGAGTCGTAGTTTCGGCCAAAATGCGTATTCATGAGTATTTTGTAACCAAACTATTCTTGGGAATCAAAACCGTTTGTTTTGATATCAAACATGTTTTCTAACTTCGTTAAACATGTTTTAACATGTTTAGCTCGTCACTTTAGGTTTAGTGCTTATGTAGAGTCGTAAGTCAAGCGGTCTAAACAACCGCTTAGACTTTCGAACTAGACCCGTTTGGTCGATCATTAGGATCCGACCAAACATGTTTTGTGACCATAGTTGTATAGGGAATAACCTTTCGAGGTTATACCTTATGGTCACTTCGTTTAAGTAGTTGTATGATAGGTAGTTTATATGCCTTAGGAAAATGACCAAAATATGCATAATTGATATTTAAGCATATGTAACCCAAACTTTTGTCACTTAACTGATTATGTAACATAATTAAATATGTTTAGGCATATAATACTTGTCATAGGACTAGTTAGGCGGTCGGAACGCGTTTTACGCGAACGACGCGTTAAAGTAGCGTAAGCTACCTAAACGGGTCGTAATGGGTCGTAAGCAGTTAGGTTAGGTTTCGTTTTAGTATGTAGGCTTTGTTAAACCATATCATATGAGTTCCAATACTCATTTGGTTTACGAAACCTCATTCTATCCGATCTTCCGATTTAGGTCCGGTTTATTTACATAGTTACCTATATTAGGTGCCGTTTGATTTCTGTGATCCCTCTAGCTTTGCTTGGTTGTTATTCAAGACTTCTAAGCATCCTCATGTGAGTACATAGTCCCCTCTTTTACTGTTTTCAATGTTTTGGGGTGAAACGTGTGTACCTAATTGTTATGTTCATGATTTTAAAAGTATAATTGATTATACATGTTAATACTTATCTTTTGACAAACTGAATGATTATTTATGGTTTAAACACTAATTTTTCAAAGATTATAAAATTAAATTGTTAGATAGTACTCATTTTATGTTCACCAGACCGATTGGTAGTATGATATAGCGCTATAGGATTAGACAACCCATTCCTGTTGTAAGGAATGTCAGAACCTGATTTTTTTCCAAATAAAGATTGCCTGTGTGGTATTTCTATAGTCTCAATTGGTGTAGTTTGATGCACTAAGGTTTGAATGAATTCCAAATCACATTTTTATTGTATATTTTGTTATACTCCCAAAAGGTATAGTTTGATATGCTCTCATGTGTGATATTGTACAAAACCAACATATATTTTGTTAATTATTAAAACATAGTTTGATATGTTATTTATAAAATCAAAACATAGTTTAATATGTTATTTATAAAACCCAAAACATAGTTTAAATATGTTATTTATAAAACCCAAAACATAGTTTAATATGTTATTTATAAAACCAAAGCATAGTTTAATATGTTATTAATAAAACAAAAGTATTCTTATAATATACTACTGAAAATTATTATTTTGACGACTAAAGTATATTTAATATACTATTTGTTTAACGATTTTGGAACTAAAATATATTTTAATATATTACTTATTCAACTTTCTTAAAACCAAAGTATATTTTTATATATATATATTACAAACCTTTTCATCAAAATAATGTTTTACAAACAATATATTTTAATTGGTTATTTATTTACCTATGTATTATTCTGTTATATCATCTGATATCTATAAATTTTAGTATGATTTATAAAAGAAAATATTTTAAGGTTCATGACTATTTTTGATTAAATATTTTTTTTAAACTTATAAGTCATGAATCCTATTATAATAAAACCTATGTATCTCACAGGCATTTTTATGCTGACGTACCTATTTTTACACATGTTTCAAGTGTTGTTATGTGATGATCGTTTATGCATGCTATACATAGGATGGACTCGTGCCTTAGCGACTTTAAAACTTGAAAGATAATATGTGTATTTATCTGTTTTGTAATAAAATAATGAGTTCAATAATTCAATAAAACGAAATTATTTAATCCATCGTTATGAAACAATGATTCTGTTACGACACTCCCCGACGTTTCTGCCATGATTTGTTGTTTTACGTGGTCGGGGTGTGACAAAAAAGTTGGTGTCAGAGCCAATGGTTATAGGGAATTAGGTTATTAGTAATGCTTTGACCTCGTCTATAACCTTCCTAGGACCCTAACATAAGTTTTCTTGTGTTTAGTTTTAAAACAATACCGTCACTTATCCTTAGGTGACAACCACAACGAGAACACAAAATTCGAATCCGCTTTGAAAACTAATCATCTGTTCTAGGATGATTTATTATAAGGTTTTGAACCCTCTAAGTTTTCAAGATCTCGTCAAAGTTTGGGTCTTATAATGTGAACACATGCAATCTGGAAGGGTGGATGCCTGTACTCTGAGCTTTCTATCTAAGGCTAGAGTGTTCGTACAAATCCACATAATCGGACCAGTCACTCTTACCTGGGAACTCTTGGGGTGAGGGTCCACTTATAGGCTAAAGCATGTCTTCGTGATACATTAATATGACCCACTTACTTTGATTAGTCACCATCTTATTTGTTTGCCTTAGGTAACAAACAAATAATCGCAATTTTTATGCGTTGTCATTCTGTTTTCATTTCCCTTGTTTCCTCCCATGTCTTCCATTTTCTTTATTATGCCTCTTCATCGCACAACACTCGAGTGTCCGGACCAGGTGCTACAATTGCTCAACAAATAGGCATCGTACTCCAGAGGACCATTGATTTAGTTATCACCATGACTCGCCTCAGGGATGAAGTCGTACAAAGGAACCGCTTTTTGGTGCAATCAATGTAACCATCATCATCCGAATCAGATACCCTGTTTCAAATGTACCCACAGTGGACGATGGGGATATTTGGTTAACATGTGTCGCTTTGCTATCCAAAACAAAGCTGTTGCAAATCCTGCCGCTGCTCAAACTCCAAATTATGCTTCATATGTCGCCTTGGCATATCTAGTACCTCAACCTCATGAACTTTTTACCTTGTGTATCGACATAAGCACGTTTAGTGCAAGGTTTCGAAACACCTCTCGTTACACAAATTCCAAAATCCAAAATATGATCTTTCGATCCTCATAATTAGATCCTTGTGGATAAATATCGCTCAAATCGGAGCCCTTAATTGAATTATTCGTATGCCTTAATACGTATATTACGATTCAATAAGGATAAAGCCGAATTCCTATTAAGATCTTTCTATCTCCATAGTTAGATTCTTGAAGATGTTTAAAGTACCAAATGAAATCCACGGATTGGATTCCTGGTATGCTTTAAATACCCGTATCCAAAGATAACAAATTTAAAAAAAATATCAAGTTAAACAAATTATGTGATTATGTGCTTATATGTTTTGTGTTTTATTTATGTTTTTGTGTGATCCAAATTTTCAATATCTAAATCCTCATAGAATCTTCCATATCTCATATGAGGGATTCATAGTAGGATATCCAAAGGTACTATCTTAAATCCTTAATGGACTTCTACGTTGTAGTTAAGTCCCTTCGGTTATGAAGTACTATTCTATAATTGGAACCCTTGAGTGGTCTAGTTAAACAGATTGATTTGAAAATCTGGTTAGGAATATCACGTGATAATATAATTGAAAAGATCCCTTAAGTGGTCTATTTAAGGAGATCGTACGACAGTCTAGTTAAGAAGATCATGTGTTGATCTAGTTAAAAGGATCATTCGTTGATCTAGTTAAAAAGATCCTTTGGTGGTCTAGTCAAGTCACTTCATGTTTATTCGATTGATTTTCCCCTACGCATTATGAAATGAACTGTGCGGACTGTGCAAGGAATTACGTAACTATGGATGCATACATAATTATGGAATTCAGTGCACAGAAACCACAGCAAGTTTTGTCATGTGTTAAGACCTATAGTGACAAGAATAACGATACGGGAACAATGTAGAAATGGGCATGGTGGATACGCCGCTGGTACTTCCTATATATAAGTGTTCCTTATTACATTAAGAACGTAGCGTTATTTAAGTTACTAGAAGTCCTGGACCTTGACCAATGTCATTTTATCTTACAATCACCAAATTCTGATTTCAAGCACACACAAGTTTCCTACGATAAGTCCTCATAAGAAACATTCTTCTGTCCGTAGTTCGAAAATCCATGTTTTGTTACTACAAGGACTTCACTTTGATAGTTGACAATTTCGCTAAGAATCCAAACATGGCCCAAAGTTTTACTTAGGGTTCGAGGGATTCATTCGAAAGCGAAACCATCACAGTCGTCTTCACAAGTTTCCTCTGAAATTAAATTTCGGGACGAAAATTCCTAAAGTAGGAGAGACTGTGACACCTGTGTCACTTCAACCATCAAAAAAATACCAAACCAATGAAATATTGTATTTCATACTTGGGATTTGTATAAATATGTGTATCATTTGCACATATCAATTCTTGATCGATTTCGAGCTCTAAATCGCTTTCTGGAAGGTTATACGCGAACTGATGCGTAAATATAACCACTTTAATGCAACAAACACTCCGGAACAGTGGCATAGGCTTAACATACCTTAAATAACCTTTACATAACTTAGAAATAAGTTTTGGATGGTTTGGTGTGTCGAAATCAAGTTTATTCGCTTAGAGGGACTAATTTCGACAAACTGCGAAAGTATGCCGATTCGTACTGTAACAAACATTCCGGAACATGATCATAAGTTAAACATACCCTAAATATCCTTTACATAGCTTAGAAATAGGCTTTGAGGGGTTCGGTATGCTAAAATAAACTTTATTGATCAATAGGGACTAAAAGCGTCAAAAAGTACATAAGTTTCCATTTTCGCGCATATCTTACGTTCTGAATATATCCGGACATCCAAAAATTTATGTAATCATTAAAATATTATATTTTAGTGATTGGCATGATAAAATTCCATTCGTCGCTCAATTTGGATCGTTTTTGCGTTCGTTATGACTTCCGTCGTAATTACCCGAACAACGCAACCGTACGACCAAACGAACCGACATCCGAGATTTTTTTGAGCATATTTTAAGTTCCCTATACTTTAACATCATTTTAGAGCCTTGAAATGAGGTTAACGGGGCTTAAACGTGCCAAAAAGGCATCAAAATGCATGTTTTTCAAGTTCAGGGGCCAAAACTGACAATCTGTGAAAGTCAGCTAGGCAGGCCGCGTAAGAATATGTTGTATCTTACGCGGGGCGCGTGAGCCCATTAGACAGAAACTCCATTTTCAGCTTTTAGCTGATATTTGATGGTTTTTAGCATACCCATTGTATTGAAAACCTTGGGCCCAAGTGTAAGGCCAAGATTCAAGCTCGGTTTACGAGAAATGATCCTAACGGTTCTTGGTTTTCTATAAATACCCACCTCCATTCATTCCAATCTTCACACCTTGATCTAATTTGTTCTCTAAGTTGGGGTTCTAACACTCCATACCTGAGAATAATTAGATCAAAACCTCCATTCTTGGACCTTTTGTAAGTATTCTTTCATTCTTTTTCGTGTTTTTAGCGTGAAAGTCAAACAAGTGTTTGACTTTCAGCTTTGACCAGTTTATGGTGAACACGAAGTTCGTTGAACTTCGCAACGTGAGCGTAATCACGATGGTTATAGTCCCTTGTGACTATACCTACTGATTACCACGTCGATTAGGCATAGTGACGAGTCGTAGTTTCGGCCAAAATGCGTATTCATGCGTATTTTGTAACCAAACTATTCTTGGGTATCAAAACCGTTTGTTTTGATATCAAACATGTTTTCTAACTTCGTTAAACATGTTTTAACATGTTTAGCTCGTCACTTTAGGTTTAGTGCTTATGTAGAGTCGTAAGTCAAGCGGTCTAAACAACCGCTTAGACTTTTGAACTAGATGTAACACCCCGGCCGGAGGAGGAAAGCCAAAGGTGTCACGAAACTTGATAGAATGCATTTGAGCACATGGAGTTTTAATTAAGTTGAAATATGTTTAAGATTCAATTAAATAGATTGCATTCAAATCCAAAAGAAATCCTTGAACATAAACAAATACAACATAACAAATACAATTGATTTCGGATTTAGTCTAAGGCATAAGTCTTGAATCATCCTATATGAAATATTCTTGCAAATCATAGCATCAAACTTTGTCACCTGAAACATATGTTAGGAAATATTGGGTCAACAAACGGTTGAGTGAATTCATAGGTTTTGTTAGGCAAAAATAACAATGTGATATGAAAATGAGTTAACACTGTGGCATGCGATATGTCTTTAAGCAAAAGAGTAATACAAATAGTTACTTGGTGGTACATTCAAGCCTGCGTTATGACGTAACACGGGTCTATCACCACACTTCCAAAATGTTTCACATGAGTATCAACAACAACAACAATTGCAACAAAATGTATGGGAAGTGAGGTGGGGCGTCAATCCTATAGCGCTATAATGTAACCGTTGGGCTTTTGCAAGTTAATGAACGTAAACGCGTTAAAGCAACAACAACAAGTATTAAGCAAATGCAAAAACAATCGGGGGAACCACAAATAGCAAATAAGTTTGTATCACAATGTATCATATGTTTCATCCCAAAAATAATGTAAAAAGGGACTATGAACTCACCTTGATTACGAGTAAGTCCTAACGAGTATGCAAATGTGAGAGTTCTTGGAAATAAGATTCCACGTCACTCTAATTGATTGAACATGCAACAATATGGGATATGTATCAACAATAATGTTTTAATTGGATAATTGAAAATCCTAAATCTATAGGATTCGGTAGTGTCTTGTTTAAATGGTGACTATAAGGTTTGGATAACCTAATAGAGAACTCGGAAAAATGAATATGAGGTAACGGAATTTATTTATGAAAAATGTTAATTTAACATAAATATTGAATTTGCAAAAATATGTAATTGGTTTAATATAAACACTTGTAATAATAAATCAAATATAATTAATTAGTATAATTAAATAACATAATTAAATAAAATGATTATTGGTAAAATATTGTACAAGTGATATAATTAATTTAAAACTTTATAATTGAATTTAGAAGTACAAAAGTATATAATTATTTGATAAATAATAAGCATTTTGTTTAAAAGAATTAATATGATAATTATATGATTAATTATCAAAATAATTAATTTAAATCAGAATAATTAAAAATAATACTTTTAATTATTGAACTTTAATATTACTGACTTAAAATAATTATTATGGCCTTGGAATCATTTTTAATAAATAAAACAAATTAAAATGGTTAAAATAGCAATAAATAAGTTTATATAAGTTTAATTATCTAAATAATTTATATATATCAGAAAAATTAAAAATAACATTTTTGATTATTAACTTGTAATATTACTGGTTTACAGTAATTATTAGTGTCTTTGAATATTTTTATATAAATAATTTGGAATAAAAGGTTAAAATAATAATAATGGTTTATATGGTTTTAGTTATCAAAATAATATGTATATAACAAATCAGTTTCAGAAATTTTATAAACCCAGAAAATTATGTATTTTGTTATAAAAATATTTTCGGGCAGAGTTTGTATAATTATATAAATAAAACTGTTAAGTTTAATTAAATAACTTAACTGATTTAATTATGTAACATAAACTGTAAATAATAAAACAGTGATAAAATTTATGTAAACTCAGAATAATGTATGTAATATCATAAAAATAATTTCGGATAAAAATTATATAGTTATTTAATTTAAATATGTTAAATCAAACTATATTTTTATAGTGTAAATACGGATTTATTTATAAATATAACAGAATTACATGAAATATTAGTAATAAAATTATTTCTGTAATGTACAACATATAAAATAAGTATCATAAAATTTTCAGATTTTATTTCTGAAAATCGGATTTAATATGAATTTTAAAGTATAAATCTGTTTTAAAAATATAAAAATTGGTTTTATAAATACTTTTGCAAGTTTTATATTTTTAGTAAATGTAGCAGTGTTTAAAGTATACATGTTAAAAATTTCGTACTTTAACTGATTAAAATCGATTAAATATGAATTATTGAATAAAACTGTTTAAATAAAAAGAAAACAAAATACTATTCATTGTCTTCTTCCCCAAACTGGTCAACGATAGTCAAACATCGAAATTAACCGATCAAAACTGGTTTATTTTCAAATTAATTTTACAGGGGAATTCTATGAGTATAAACGAACGGATTTAACGATTAAAAACATACCGGTATCGTCTGTAATGTCGGAACGGAAAGATTCCGGCAACCGTGACTGTTCCGGCAGTTGCAGGTTTCTGTTTCCGATGAGAATCGATGTTTTAAAGTAATGTGAATGGTGTAGGATGTTCATGAAGGTACGGGGAACTTAAATAGCGTTTCAGATCGATCTCAGATTCGACCAAACATAGTGGGATCGATCCACTTTTATTTTTTATAAAAATTCTGATAACAATTGGTTTGGCACGTTGTTATGTCAAATTGGAGTGGGTAATCGAGTTGGCAAGTGATGGGGAACAACGTGGGAATGTTTCCGGATCAATTAAACGAATAAACAAACGAAACAGATCGAACCGGCAACTTGTCCGATTTAGATTTGATTTATTATATTTAATTCGTAAATAGTGTATAAGTATAATATAAATCAGTTATAGATCGGATGTGGCATGCCCGGCCGAGTGGTTGTGTGTTTGTTTGTTAACCGAGAGGTCTCGAGTTCGATCCTAGTTGTGGCCGGGTCTGTGGGTTATAAACCCCTTTTTTTTATTTATTTAAATAACTTAGAATTTACACTTAGGTCCCTGTGGTTTCAGGATTACTTAAATAATCCCTGAAATAGTTAACTGAGTAGATTAACTAGGTTAGTGTTTTAAACAAGAAATCCTTATAATTATTTAACCCGGTTAGGATCTTTGGTTAAAAACAATTTAGAAAATGACAATATCAGTCCCTGTAGTTCAAGTTTCTCAAAATGACCAATAGGTCCCTTGACTTATATTCAAAAATAAATATATTTATTTTATTTAAAATATAAGTTTCAAAAATGACAATTAGGACCCTAAACTTTTGTACTTTCTAAAAATGACGGTTTTAGTCCTCGGACTTAAAATCAACATTTTCAAGCAAGTTTCAAGGATTGAAAATTAGATCCCTCAAATTGTAGTTTCACAAAATGTCATAATAGGCCCTTATAGTTTATGTAGTCTTGTTTAATTGTATAAAACTCAACAAATTTGTAATTGTTTCACGTGTTTGTATTGGTATAAGTATGTATAAGCACAAAGCAAGTATGTTCAATTAAGTTTCATTCCAAACAGGATATTCGTTACTATGCAAGTCGGAATAAATGCGAGTGTAAAAACCAGGGTGGTTACAGTCTCCCCTACTTTAGAAAATTTCGTCCCGAAATTTATTCGAAAGAGACCGTAGAATGTAATTGTAATGATTAGAAAAATAATCAAATCATTGTTTGATGCTGTAAATTTTGAGGAATTTACGAGATCATTGTATAGAAATTGTTTTGCATGGCACTATGTTATGCTGGATTTGTAATGTAAATATTAGGCAAGCAAATGTGTGTACAAATAAGTAATTGGATAATCACATAACCACATAATGTTTTTATATGTCACCTTACTTGACAAGGCTTACTATGATTTTCATGCGTCGAACCCCGTAATTAAGTGTGCACCCAAAATTACGCGTTTCGTTGCATGGTCCACATAGTACTTCTAGTTAAGTGTGGAAACAAATAAAATTGAGGTATTGTTTAAATCAAACAAGCATAACATTAATTGAATCAAAACGTATTTCACATTAGCAATGATAGCATTGTTTGTTTGACAGTCTATTGAACAAATTTACATTTGAAATAAGTCATGTAATGGATCAAATTCAGGATTATAAGGTGGTGGAAGTGGTAGAGGCAGTTGCATATGATCAGTTATTTGTATCAGCATGCTTTCCAACCATTGATTTCTTTCTGTCAACCATCTTATTTGTTGAGACAAATTTTGAACTTGATGGTTTAACCTAGTCACTTCGTCTCCCAATGAATCTGGAGGTAGATTCATTTGAGGCATCGTACTTGGGCCTGCCATATCAGTTGGTGGCAGTTGTTCTACTTCGTTCAACAGTGACTGGAAAGAATGTGGCATTAATGGTGCTTGCAAAAAGGGTTCTGATGCTAACTGATCTTGAGTCATCATGTTTTCATCAAACCAAGTTCCTTGCATCATTGAATTTTCCTCGAAAGGTAACGGTGGGAAATTTGGTAATACGTTCGATATTAAAGGTTGGGGTAAGTTAGTTGTAATAGGTTCTTGTATGTATGGTAGCAGTGGTTGCATATCAAACTGATAAAAAGACGGTTGAGGCAACTGCAAAAATGTTTGTTGTAAATTTTGTGGGAAGGTATTCTCTAAGATAACTGGAGCTCCCCCCAACTGTGATGATTGTGTTAGTGTACCAATATGAACAGAGGTTAGCCTCATGGTGTAAGGATTTACAATCCCAGGTGCCTTCGGTGGAGATAATCCCTGGATAATCTGATCACTTAAGACACCTAATGATTGTGCTATTTTTGTAATGTAAGACCCTCCCCTGAGACTTCTCAGAGGATTTGAATGTTGACTAGAAAAATATTCAGCAAGCTCGTGGGCAATATTACAGGGAACTTGCTCAAAAATACTATACAAATAGAAAAGTTCGATTGTTTTAACCCTGTGTATATTATGTTTGCGCCCCGTGATAGTGTGGGCTAACACACGGTGCATATATTGATAACAAGGGTCTATGAAGCTTGTAGAATTGTTGTTGATACACCATTCTTTTAATGAATGGTATTGCCAATAATTTATCATATTCGCGGAGGAACCAGATGTTGATGCCTCCGTAAAAATGGGTTGTTTGACTTCTTCATCTGTATATATGCCCAGATGAACTGCGAATTCTGTTAATGACATAGTATGAAATTGCCCACAAAGTTGAAAATGAATGGATTCATTGGCAAGATTTTCATTAGATTTGTAATAGAAAGTGGACAAGAACTCATACACTAGTTCATCATATGATGGTTCTAGGATGTCGAAGAAACGACGCCAGGGTGTATTAGGTTGTAGTGATCTTGCCAGCAACCCACTGAAATCAAACATTCCTATTCGTTGCCAATCAATACTGCTAATAGTAAGAACTTCTTTATGCTTGAGTTTTTGATACCTCTCTTGATAGTGTAAAGTAGTAAACTGAAGGAAGGGATGAATTTTTGCTGCATTTGAAGATTCAGCATATGCTGTTGGGAGATTTGCCATTTGGATATGGGGTTTTGTTGAACTAAGAAAGGTTTGGGTATGTGTTGAGTTATATCAGAAGTTTGTAGTTCTTGTGTAGATTAGCTCGTGTAGTGAGTTTCTTATATAGATAAGGAGATTCCGGATTACACCATGTGATCGGTTAGTGCTTCCATGCTACGTTCTGCAGCTAGTTTGAAAATTTGAATCTGACAGGTATGGTCTCGAGAAAATTTTGAAACTTTGAAAAGGAGGGAATCGTATCGTAATAAATTGATAATAGTACAATGTAGGTTGATTAGGGCTTGGATTGTTCTGAAACGGAGAGAAAAAAAAATTCCTTTTGAATTAGGGTAACATGCCTTGAGCCGATAGGCATACTGTACTCTCATCGGTAGTTCCCAGGTAGGCAAACGTGTGACTCGTCATGGAGGCATTTTCTGGAAGAAAGATTATAGTGATTTCATAATGGGGTAATGTAGTTTCATAAAATCAATGAGGATCAAAGAATACACGTAACAAGATGGATATCATTTATTCCACGAATAAACGACATCAATGACAAGTCAAAGTAGTTGGGTTCTTATAACTTGGTGAAGTCATGCTTTAGCCTATAAGTGGATACTCATCCCAAGAATTCCCAGGTAAGCACAACTGGTCTCGCGTCTGATGAGATGTATACGAAGTGCTTGCCTAGACAGAAAACTCAGAATACAGGCATCCACCCTTCCAGATTGCACGAGTTCGTTATTAGAGCCCAAGACTTTGATGAGAATTTAAAAATCAGAAGAGGTTTTGAAAATAATCACCTAAGGATAGGTGATGAGTATTTGTAAAATCTAAAGATAAGATCTGTGGTGACGAGGCATTGGTTACAAAATATAAGAATAGAGATGAAGACAAGGCAAAGATAACGGAAGAGTTACTAATGGAAAGTGTCCTAGGTAAGTTATAGTCTAGGTTAAAAGTAATTTCTAATAACCTAAATCCCTATAACCATGGCTCTGATACCAATCTGTAACACCCCGGCCGGAGGCGGAAAGCCAAAGGTGTCACGAAACTTGATAGAATGCATTTGAGCACATGGAGTTTAAATTAAGTTGAAATATGTTTAAGATTCAATTAAATAGATTGCATTCAAATCCAAAAGAAATCCTTGAACATAAACAAATACAACATAACAAATACAATTGATTTCGGATTTAGTCTAAGGCATAAGTCTTGAATCATCCTATATGAAATATTCTTGCAAATCATAGCATCAAACTTTGTCACCTGAAACATATGTTAGGAAATATTGGGTCAACAAACGGTTGAGTGAATTCATAGGTTTTGTTAGGCAAAAATAACAATGTGATATGAAAATGAGTTAACACTGTGGCATGCGATATGTCTTTAAGCAAAAGAGTAATACAAATAGTTACTTGGTGGTACATTCAAGCCTGCGTTATGACGTAACACGGGTCTATCACCACACTTCCAAAATGTTTCACATGAGTATCAACAACAACAACAATTGCAACAAAATGTATGGGAAGTGAGGTGGGGCGTCAATCCTATAGCACTATAATGTAACCGTTGGGCTTTTGCAAGTTAATGAACGTAAACGCGTTAAAGCAACAACAACAAGTATTAAGCAAATGCAAAAACAATCGGGGGAACCACAAATAGCAAATAAGTTTGTATCACAATGTATCATATGTTTCATCCCAAAAATAATGTAAAAAGGGACTATGAACTCACCTTGATTACGAGTAAGTCCTAACGAGTATGCAAATGTGAGAGTTCTTGGAAATAAGATTCCACGTCACTCTAATTGATTGAACATGCAACAATATGGGATATGTATCAACAATAATGTTTTAATTGGATAATTGAAAATCCTAAATCTATAGGATTCGGTAGTGTCTTGTTTAAATGGTGACTATAAGGTTTGGATAACCTAATAGAGAACTCGGAAAAATGAATATGAGGTAACGGAATTTATTTATGAAAAATGTTAATTTAACATAAATATTGAATTTGCAAAAATATGTAATTGGTTTAATATAAACACTTGTAATAATAAATCAAATATAATTAATTAGTATAATTAAATAACATAATTAAATAAAATGATTATTGGTAAAATATTGTACAAGTGATATAATTAATTTATAACTTTATAATTGAATTTAGAAGTACAAAAGTATATAATTATTTGATAAATAATAAGCATTTTGTTTAAAAGAATTAATATGATAATTATATGATTAATTATCAAAATAATTAATTTAAATCAGAATAATTAAAAATAATACTTTTAATTATTGAACTTTAATATTACTGACTTAAAATAATTATTATGGCCTTGGAATCATTTTTAATAAATAAAACAAATTAAAATGGTTAAAATAGCAATAAATAAGTTTATATAAGTTTAATTATCTAAATAATTTATATATATCAGAAAAATTAAAAATAACATTTTTGATTATTAACTTGTAATATTACTGGTTTACAGTAATTATTAGTGTCTTTGAATATTTTTATATAAATAATTTGGAATAAAAGGTTAAAATAATAATAATGGTTTATATGGTTTTAGTTATCAAAATAATATGTATATAACAAATCAGTTTCAGAAATTTTATAAACCCAGAAAATTATGTATTTTGTTATAAAAATATTTTCGGGCAGAGTTTGTATAATTATATAAATAAAACTGTTAAGTTTAATTAAATAACTTAACTGATTTAATTATGTAACATAAACTGTAAATAATAAAACAGTGATAAAATTTATGTAAACTCAGAATAATGTATGTAATATCATAAAAATAATTTCGGATAAAAATTATATAGTTATTTAATTTAAATATGTTAAATCAAACTATATTTTTATAGTGTAAATACGGATTTATTTATAAATATAACAGAATTACATGAAATATTAGTAATAAAATTATTTCTGTAATGTACAACATATAAAATAAGTATCATAAAATTTTCAGATTTTATTTCTGAAAATCGGATTTAATATGAATTTTAAAGTATAAATCTGTTTTAAAAATATAAAAATTGGTTTTATAAATACTTTTGCAAGTTTTATATTTTTAGTAAATGTAGCAGTGTTTAAAGTATACATGTTAAAAATTTCGTACTTTAACTGATTAAAATCGATTAAATATGAATTATTGAATAAAACTGTTTAAATAAAAAGAAAACAAAATACTATTCATTGTCTTCTTCCCCAAACTGGTCAACGATAGTCAAACATCGAAATTAACCGATCAAAACTGGTTTATTTTCAAATTAATTTTACAGGGGCATTCTATGAGTATAAACGAACGGATTTAACGATTAAAAACATACCGGTATCGTCTGTAATGTCGGAACGGAAAGATTCCGGCAACCGTGACTGTTCCGGCAGTTGCAGGTTTCTGTTTCCGATGAGAATCGATGTTTTAAAGTAATGTGAATGGTGTAGGATGTTCATGAAGGTACGGGGAACTTAAATAGCGTTTCAGATCGATCTCAGATTCGACCAAACATAGTGGGATCGATCCACTTTTATTTTTTATAAAAATTCTGATAACAATTGGTTTGGCACGTTGTTATGTCAAATTGGAGTGGGTAATCGAGTTGGCAAGTGATGGGGAACAACGTGGGAATGTTTCCGGATCAATTAAACGAATAAACAAACGAAACAGATCGAACCGGCAACTTGTCCGATTTAGATTTGATTTATTATATTTAATTCGTAAATAGTGTATAAGTATAATATAAATCAGTTATAGATCGGATGTGGCATGCCCGGCCGAGTGGTTGTGTGTTTGTTTGTTAACCGAGAGGTCTCGAGTTCGATCCTAGTTGTGGCCGGGTCTGTGGGTTATAAACCCCTTTTTTTTTTATTTATTTAAATAACTTAGAATTTACACTTAGGTCCCTGTGGTTTCAGGATTACTTAAATAATCCCTGAAATAGTTAACTGAGTAGATTAACTAGGTTAGTGTTTTAAACAAGAAATCCTTATAATTATTTAACCCGGTTAGGATCTTTGGTTAAAAACAATTTAGAAAATGACAATATCAGTCCCTGTAGTTCAAGTTTCTCAAAATGACCAATAGGTCCCTTGACTTATATTCAAAAATAAATATATTTATTTTATTTAAAATATAAGTTTCAAAAATGACAATTAGGACCCTAAACTTTTGTACTTTCTAAAAATGACGGTTTTAGTCCTCGGACTTAAAATCAACATTTTCAAGCAAGTTTCAAGGATTGAAAATTAGATCCCTCAAATTGTAGTTTCACAAAATGTCATAATAGGCCCTTATAGTTTATGTAGTCTTGTTTAATTGTATAAAACTCAACAAATTTGTAATTGTTTCACGTGTTTGTATTGGTATAAGTATGTATAAGCACAAAGCAAGTATGTTCAATTAAGTTTCATTCCAAACAGGATATTCGTTACTATGCAAGTCGGAATAAATGCGAGTGTAAAAACCAGGGTGGTTACACTAGACCCGTTTGGTCGATCATTAGGATCCGACCAAACATGTTTTGTGACTATAGTTGTATAGAGAATAACCTTTCGAGGTTATACCTTATGGTCACTTCGTTTAAGTAGTTGTATGATAGGTAGTTTATATGCCTTAGGAAAATGACCAAAATGCCTTTTTATGCATAATTGATATTTAAGCGTATGTAACCCAAACTTTTGTCACTTAACTGATTATGTAACATAATTAAATATGTTTAGGCATATAATACTTGTCATAGGACTAGTTAGGCGGTCTGAACGCGTTTTACGCGAACGACGCGTTAAAGTAGCGTAAGCTACCTAAACGGGTCGTAATGGGTCGTAAGCACTTAGGTTATGTTTCGTTTTAGTATGTAGGCTTTGTTAAACCATATCATATGAGTTCCAATACTCATTTGGTTTACGAAACCTCATTCTATCCGATCTTCCGATTTAGGTCCGGTTTATTTACATAGTTACCTATATTAGGTGCCGTTTGATTTTCGTGATCCCACTAGCTTTGCTTGGTTGTTATTCAATACTTCTAAGCATCCTTATGTGAGTACATAGTCCCTTCTTTTACTGTTTTCAATGTTTTGGGGTGAAACATGTGTACCTAATTGTTATGTTCATGATTTTAAAAGTATAATTGATTATACATGTTAATACTTATCTTTTGACAAACTGAATGATTATTTATGGTTTAAACACTAATTTTTCAAAGATTGTAACATTGAATTGTTAGATAGTACTCATTTTATGTTCACCAGACCGATTGGTAGTATGATATAGCGCTATAGGATTAGACACCCCATTCCTGTTGTAAGGAATGTCAGAACCCGATTTTTATCCAAATAGAGATTGCCTGTGTGGTATTTCTATAGTCTCAATTGGTGTAGTTTGATACACTAAGGTTTGAATGAATTCCAAATCACATTTTTATTGTATATTTTGTTATACTCCCAAAAGGTATAGTTTGATATGCTCTCATGTGTGATATTGTACAAAACCAACATATATTTTGTTAATTATTAAAACATAGTTTGATATGTTATTTATAAAATCAAAACATAGTTTAATATGTTATTTATAAAACCCAAAACATAGTTTAAATATGTTATTTATAAAACCCAAAACATAGTTTAATATGTTATTTATAAAACCAAAGCATAGTTTAATATGTTATTAATAAAACAAAAGTGTACTTATAATATACTACTGAAAATTATTATTTTGACGACTAAAGTATATTTAATATACTATTTGTTTAACAATTTTGGAACTGAAATATATTTTAATATATTACTTATTCGACTTTCTTAAAACTAAAGTATATTTTTATATATATATATATTACAAACCTTTTCATCAAAATATTGTTTTACAAACAATATATTTTACTTGGTTATTTATTTACCTATGTATTATTCTGTTATATCATCTGATTTCTTATAAATTTTAGTATGATTTATAAAAGAAAATATTTTAAGGTTCATGACTATTTTTGATTAAATATTTTTTTTTAAACTTATAAGTCATGAATCCTATTATAATAAAACCTATGTATCTCACAGGCATTTTTATGCTGATGTACCTATTTTTACACATGTTTCAATTGCTTTTATGTGATGATCGTTGATGCATGCTATACATAGGATGGACTCGTGCCTTAGCGACTTTAAAACTTGAAAGATAATATTTGTATTTATTTGATTTGTAATAAAACAATGAGTTGAATAATTCAATAAAACAAAATTATTTAATCCATGGTTATGAAACAATGATTCTGTTACGACACTCCCCGACGTTTCTGCCATGATTTGTTGTTTTACGTGGTCGGGGTGTGACAACTTGTTTTTCAAAAATGGATCTACGTTCTGGGTATCATCAGCTTCGAGTGCTTGAAGAAGATATTCCTAAGACTGCATTCCGCACAAGATATGGGTATTAAGAGTTCACTGTTATGCCATTCGGTTTGACTAATGATCCTGCTGTTTTCATGGACTTGATGAATAGGGTTTGTAAGCCTTATTTGGATAAGTTCATCATCGTTTTCATTGATGACATCTTGATTTATTCAAGGACACGAGCTGATCATGAACAACATCTCCGTCTTACTATGGAACTCCTGAAGAAAGAGCAACTTTTCACCAAATTCTCCAAGTGTGAATTTTGGCTTAAGGAAGTTCATTTTTTGGGACATATCATTAACGAACAAGGTATTCATGTAGATCCCTCCAAGATCAGTGCGATTAAGGATTGGGATACACCTACTACTCCTACTGAAGTTCGTTCATTTCTTGGTCTTGCGGGTTATTACCGCCACTTCATCGAAAACTTCTCCAAGATTGCAGTTCCTCTCACTACTCTAACTCAAAAGAGCAAACCCTTTGAATGGGGATCTAAACAGGAAGAAGCATTCAGACCTTGAAACAAAAACTTTGTGATGCACCTATTCTATCTTTACCTGAGGGCAACGATGATTTTGTGGTATATTGTGATGCATCCAATTTAGGTCTTGGCTGTGTTCTCATGCAAAGGAACAAAGTCATAGCTTATGCATCAAGACAGTTGAAGGTTCACGAGAAGAACTACACCACTCATGATCTTGAGTTAGGCGCCAGTTGTATTCGCTCTCAAAATCTGGAGACACTATCTGTATGGTACAAAATGTGTGGTTTTCACTAACCATAAAAGTCTTCAGCATATTTTCAATCAGAAAGAACTCAACATGAGGCAACGGCGTTGGGTTGAACTTCTAAACGACTACGATTGCGAAATTCGCTACCATCCTGGTAAGGCGAATGTTGTGGCTGACGCATTGAGTCATAAAGAACGAGTCAAGCTTCATTGTGTTCGTGTTCGATCTGATATTCAAACCCGCATCTCTTAGGCTCAACATACTTGTGTCTCGCAAGACTTGATGGGTAAGGAATTACCATATCACATTAAGCCTGATCTTGAACTGAAGGACAATGGATCGTATTATTTCATGGATCGTTTGTGGGTCCCAAGTCAAGATAATCTTCGCACCTTTCTTATGGATGAAGCTCATAAGTCTCGTTATTCTATTCATCCTGGTGCAGATAAAATGTATAAGGATCTTCGAACCCAGTATTGGTGGCCTGGTATGAAGAAAGACATTGCCTTATACGTATCCAAATGCCTTACTTGTCTTAAGGTTAAGGCTGAACATCAACATCCCCCTGGATTATTGGAGCAACCAGAGATTCCAGTTTGGAAATGGGAAAACATTGCTATGGATCTTATTACCAAACTTCCACGCACTAAGAAATGTCATGACGCTATATGGGTAGTTGTTGATCGTCTTACAAAATCAGCACATTTCTTGCCAATCCGTGAGGATCTATCTGCCGATAAGCTTGCTAACATCTATGTGGATGATATTGTATCCCGTCATGGCGTTCCTTTGAACATTATATCTGACAGGGATGCTCGATTCTCGTCTCGCTTTTGGAGAACCATGCAATCTGCTATGGGAACCCAACTTAATTTGAGCACAGCTTATCATCCGCAAACTGATGGTTAATCTGAAAGAATAATCCAGACATTGAAGGATATGCTTAGAGCTTGTGTGATCGATTTTGGTGGTAGTTGGGATTCGTATCTTCCGTTGATTGAATTCTCCAACAACAACAGTTATCACTCCAGCATCAACATGGCTCCTTTCGAGGCTTTATATGGTCGAAAATGTCATTCACCAGTTTGCTGGAATGAGATCGGTGAGGCTCAGCTTACTAGACCTGACCTCATTCTAGAGACAACAGATAAGGTTAAGAAAGTTCGCGATAACCTTTAGACAGCTAGAAGCCGTCAAAAGAGTTACGCGGATCGACGACGCAAGCCCTTGGAATTTCTAGTTGGTGATCGCGTTTTACTTAAGGTTTCACCTTGGAAAGGTGTGATCAGATTTGGAAAGACATGAAAACTTGCACCTAGATATGTTTGACCATTCAAGATCGTCGAAAGAATCGGAAAGGTAGCCTACAGAATTGAGTTACCTACTGAACTTGGAAATGTTCATCCAACTTTTCACGTGTCCAATCTCAAGAAGTGTTTAGCTGATGAAAACCTCCACATACCGCTTGATGAAATTCGTGTTGATGACACAATGCATTTTGTTGAGAAACCTGTGCAAATCAAGGACCGTGAAGTCAAATGGCTCAAACGCAAGCACATTTCACTTGTCAAAGTTCGCGGGGAATCTAAACGTAGACCAGAATTTACTTGGGAATGAGAAGATTAAAGGAAGGCGAAATATCCTCACCTATTCTCACAAGTTTCCTCAAAATAAAATTTCGGGACGAAATTTCCACAAGTAGGGGAGACTATGACATCTGTGCTTGTAATCAATGTATAAACTTTGAATAGTTCATTTATCAATAAAACAATGTTATTTGGCTCCAATATTTGTTTATTTATGTTTTACATTTTGCACGTTTTGATTTTTGTTCGATTTCAAACTCTATATCGTTTTCTAGAAAGTTATACGCAAACTGATGCGTAAACGTAATCAGTTTAAAGCGACAAACACTCCGGAACATCAACATATGCTTAACATACCTTAAATAACCTTTACATAACTTAGAAATAAGTTTTAAAGGGTTTGGTATGGCAAAATCAAGTTTATTCGCTTACAGGGACTATTTTCGACAAACTGTGAAAGTATGCCAATTCGTATGGTAATGAACATTCAGGAACTTGATCATAAGCTAAACTGTGACAATTCGAACTTTACAGGTTAGTGTCGTTTACTTTGGCGATTCTAAAACTCTCATTGTTTTCCTTCATGGTGCAATTCTTGATTTAGACACGTTAAATGTTGTGTGGTAACCTTAGACTTTGCGTTGCGGGCCACGAGTAACTTGGGTTACATTTATCTTAGTTACTTGTCATTCTAGGCCCAAATCCACACAAGTGGGCCGACTACTTGGATCCTGTTGTTTCTTTGTGCATTACTTGATTTAGAATTGATTACTTGAAAACCCTATTGCTTAGCACATTGCTTAACACATGGGGCTAGGGGATTTTATCCACTACACACACTGAATTAACGAGTGGGCCAGATTGAGTATTGAGCCCAAATAGGTTTTAGATCGGGGGCCGGCCTTTTGTATGGCTTGCTTAACACTAAAAAAAATTCATGTAACAAGTTAATATAATACCACGCACATACAAACCCTCCTCTCTAAAACTTGCGATCGGCAGGAAACCCCCCCCCCCCAAAACAGAACCTCGCCCCATCAAGTCACGGTTAGTAAATCTTGATTGTTAAGTTATTATTTGACTGTTAGTGCATCCATGCTCTTGATCGTCTCTGTTTAATGATTCTGCTTATGCGTGATGTTGATGTAGGGAATTTTACATGATTGGGTTGTATTAATATATAGTCATTCGGTTCTTGATCTATGGCAAATTCTTAGTAGACATATGATAGGTGCATGTGATTTAATTATGCTTGTCTAATCCATGCCCCATATGAATTCTTGTTTTGGTCCAACCACATGTAGTGTAACAACAACTGGTCGGCTAGGGAATTTAATGATGTTTGAATTCAAATATCAAGATTCACAAACTACAAACCCTCTACAAATTTTCGGTCCAATCATAGCATGAAAGAAATACTTAGTGTCGGCCATTATTGTCAAATTTATATAGATAAGTTATCAATGAAGGGGTAGGTGTATATATGTCATATTATATCCTGAATGTATTTACTGTTTTGCGATTATGTGGGTATAGATATTTATGGATTGAAATTGTTAACATGCCGCATAAAAATTGTTGATTAAACGTGTGTAATTAGTTTCTTAAAACTGGGCCGCACAGTCGGCCATGATCCGCTGATTTGGGGCTTAAGCCCAACTGTGTTTAGTAAATTGAATGATAGGGTTATTTTGTGTTAATTCTGGTATAAACTAGTATGGGCTGGTTGGTTTGGGAAATTAGTTGGGCTGCAACACATAAAAATCTGTTGGGGCATCACACTTAGATTCGGGCCGAGTGCATGATCAGATTGTATATGCATGTTAAATGGGTCACCACTGTTTACATGGATTTGCTTCGAATAATGGTATTGGGCCATAGACTGCTAGTGGGCTGGATTGTTTAGTTAATATTGGATTAATTTATTAATGCATTGGGCCGGATAGGATTTTTAGGTAGTATCCAAATGGCATATTAACTATTGGGGCAATAGCTTTTATAAACATTTCGTTTCATTTTGTTTTATCTCGACTTTAGTGGGGTTGTGATTTAGAGTGGGCGGTGAACATATCATATATTGTGCATATTGTTGGGGATTGTAACTTGTGAATGGGATTATACAAACATCTAGATAATGGAAGAGTTAAAATCCAAATATGTGATAATGAAATTTGATCAAGTAGGTGTGATTATATGAAACGTGATCTATGTGCTACCTGAATACGTGATTAAGGGTATGTGAACCTGACTAGACGTAAATACCTATGATAGGACGTGACTGAATAGAGTATATTGGCAAATAAATTATCTGCTGAGCAAATCAAGGTGAGTTCACACTTTCTACAAGGCATAGGATTCCCGTTGGTTTGGGAATGGGTTAATAAACTACATATCCTCCTTGGGTAGGATATGTACGGCCATCCTCCTTGGGTAGGATGCCACTATAATTCCTGTGCATTCTCCTTGGGTAGAACTACGTACGTTCGTCCTCCTTGGGTAGGACAACAACCTTAAACTTACTAGACAAAACTCTATCATGAAGTCCCTCACTTTATATCGACTTAATCGCCGAGGCTGATGGCGAGCGGGTCATTAGTTAATAGCGCTATTAGGTTTGACAAACCTCACACCGTGTCATTCGAACGGGCGTGTACTAATGGACTATGGCAAACTGTCAGTGATGATAGACACTGATGTAGGGCACAACTTATTTTTCGTTAGTATTCGATATGGTAACGGTCTAGTGGTTCACATGGGGAAGCCCCCCACTGGTTATGGTTATGGTTTGGGAAACAAATACTACTGGTTAACTCGTGGTTTACGAAATAACTTATGAATTCAAAACAAACTGGTAAAACTAAACAACCAACTGTGAACTCGCTCAACTTTGTTGTTGACTCGTTGTTACATGCCTTGCAGGTCTTTAGGTACTATTGGAGCTTGCACGGGGAGGAGCGATCGTTGTGGGATATGGACTGTTATGTCCTACGCTTAACATTTGAACGTTAAACTATGTTTTTGTTATTTACACATTACTATGCTTCCGCTGATTTCATAAACATGTTTGGTTTATTTTGAAACACCAACTATATTGGGTTTGGTTTTTAGTTACTTAATGGTATTGTTCAATATGATTGGTGGCTTGATCCTGGTCAGTCACGCCTCCATGCGGTGATACTCCGCTTGTGGATTTTGGGGGTGTGACAGATTGGTATCAGAGCCATTGGTTATAGTGAACTTGGTTTTAAAAAGGAGAAAAGCTTTTTGGTAAAACCTGACTATAACCTGTACAGTGCTCAACGATCCACAACGACGCTTCGCTCAACGTGCAAGGCTCAACACTATAGGTGATATGGTTTATGTTTATATTGCCTACTTGCTAGTTACATAGAACTTTGCTTATGGTATGCTTAGATAAACGTAACAACTATTGTTTGAAAACACATGTGTGCTTACTCTCTTCTGTCATCGCACTTTCGCGAACCTTTCTCACCCATGTTTCCTTTGATATGAAGATCATGAGTGGACGTGTTAACCTAACTCAAGCCCAGCTAACGGCTTTGATCAATGAACAAGTTACTGCAGCACTCGCAGCCGCTCAGGAAGGAGGTATAACCTGCCATTGCAACTTACTCTAGGACCTTTAGATCCTACTCTCGTGAACCAACACTTGTGTTTAACTTTGTCTCTTCTTACACACACAACAGGTCAACATGCTCAGCCTCCCACGTGTACTTTCAAAACTTTTATGGACTGCCGACCTACTACTTTCAATGGCACTGAAGGAGCTGTAGACCTCCTCCACTGGTTTGAGAAGCTCGAGTCTGTCTTCGAGATGTGTTAATTCCCTGAGGCACGTAGGGTGAAATATGCTATTGGTACCCTTGAGGGTATAGCGCTCACGTGGTGGAACGCTCAGGTTCAAATACTGGGGATAGTTGCTTCTAATGCCACCCCATGGAACGATTTCAAGGAACTGATCAAGGAAGAGTGCTGTAATCGAGATGATATTCACTGTTAGTGCACTACGTCTATTGACTTTGTCTTGTATCATGTAATAGGATAGAATAGGATATTCAGTGCTCAAGGTTCGAGAAATTGAGAAATGAGGTTTAAGTGAAGATTTCGCTTGAAACTGATTATGTGACATTTCAAGCGAAATCACACACAACAGATTTCGCTTGAACATGTTCTGGTTTCTTTCAAGCGAAATTCTCACCTCTATATATAGGGCACTTGTCATTTCATTCGGTACGCGACTTCTGAAAGTGTAACGAAGTGCTGCCGGTTTTCTGTCAGGTTGTAAACATTGTTATTATCAATACAAGCAACAGATTAAAGATTACAAGTTGTTTTCTTGTCCGGTTTACTGATTCCGCCTTTAAACTGGATGTAAAACTCTTCTGAACGACTCAGTCGGGTCAAACAACGATCCAACAAGTGGTATCAGAGCTCAGGAAGAAGAGTTTAGCTTGATATCATCTATTTTCTGACTTCTACACCTTCTTTTTCAATCTGGACGAGATTTAACGGTCAAAATGGTCTGAGTTTTTCACCGAACGTGTAAAACAGTATTCTAACAAATCCTTGAAAGTTTCATGGCAAAATTCAAAGTAAAAATGACAAAAATTGGACAGAAATTAGATTTCGCTTGAAAGAGTTCGTAGATAATGGGTTGATTTCGCTTCAAATCAGACTTATTGGACTATTTCGCTTGAAACTTCTGAAGCGAAATTAATTTTGCTGGATTTCGCTTGAATACAACTGAAGCGAAATAGTTGTTTTCGCTTGAAGCTGATTCGATTGGAACTTGTATTGTTGAAGCGAAATAGATCATTTGGGATTTCGCTTGAAGGATCTAATCATCTTGAAGCGAAATTGAAGTGCTGGAATTTCGCTTGAAACACTTAAGACAGATTTCGCTTGAACAGTATTATATTGTGCTGAATTCGCTTGAAGTAGTTAGTCAAAAGATTTCGCTTGAAGTCTCATTCTGTTTCAACTTGAGATTTCGCTTGAGTTTCCTAGTTCGATTGAAAAGTGGAATTTTGTGTCGGATCATTTCACGACGATCAAGTGTCAGTCATTTTCAGTTTATTTGATATTTGATTGTACTGATTGGGTTTGTTTGATCAATCTGTCAGGTCAAAGCATCGGATACTCGCCCAAGCGGATCCCCACCCGATCCATTGTCACGCGATTATTGTCACTGTTGACTTGTGTTGACTCACTCGATCGGATACTCGTGTGAATATCAAGGTTTACATCATGGCTGAAAACAAAGAAGAAAATATTGTTGTTGAGGTTAAAGAGAAAACAAGAGAAGAGATTTTGAGTGAGAAAACTTATCGAGAAAGAAACGTTGTCTACAATAGAATGGATGATATGCAAGAGGAGTATGAGATGGCTGTCGGTAGCAAAAGATGGGATAAAAAGAGAGAATGTTATTATAACAGAGAAGGAGAACCAGTTGTTCCCAAGAAAGACATAATCTTCGATGATGTTCTTCTTGCAGTCCCGTTAAGAGCTGAATACTATAGAAGAGTATTGAAAGATGACACATACGCTAAGAGATATGAAAAGGATATCAGATATGCCATGTTATCATGTCTAAGAAAAAGGGACGAAGAGAGAATGAAGAAGAAGGTTGAAGAAATGGTGAACAATCTGAAGAAAGATGCTGAAGAGGCTAAAACAGAAACTGTTGAAGTTGAAGTTGTGAAGGAAATCAAAAGTGAAGAAGTAGTTGTGAATGAAGAGGTTGAGGAAGCTGTTACTGAAGAACAGCAGATAAAAGAAAAGAATGAGAATGAGGAAGCTGATAATGTTGGTGATGAAGTCGGTGTTAAAGAAAAGCAGAATGTTGCTGAGCAGACAGAGGTTGCTGAAAACACCAAAGTGCCAATCACTGAGGTAAATTCTGATTTTGAAAATCTAAAACTGATTGATCAGTGCAAGAAATGCATGGAACCGTGCAGAGCTTGTACTGAAAAAGATGAGCAATTTAGAACAAGAGATCTTGAGTTCACAAAAATTGAAAATATTTTCAAAGAAAAATGCAAAGAAATGCTAGAAAAAGAAAAGGGTTTTAAAGAAAATGATGAAAAACTTTCAGAAAAATGTAACAAATTAGAGAAAGAAAATGAAGTTTTGAAAGAAAATGTTTTGAAAATGACAAATGAGTGTGAACAAAAAGAAATTGCTTGTCAAGAAATGAAAAAGGAATATGACTCAATGAAATTATCATATCACATTATGAAAGAGTCATATGATAAAGTAAAAGAAGAAATGAAATATGCTCAATCAAGAATGAATTATCTTTCTGAAACAACCAAAGAGCTTAAACGAATGTATGCTATAAAACAAGATGTTGTTAATTCCTATATTGAAGATGTTGCTAAGTTGAAGCGACAGATTGCTGATTTAGAACAGGATAACAACAAGTTAAAGAGTTACCACGTGTCGTCATATGTGCTTGAACGAATTTTCAATATAAAACCGGGTGATGGTGAGTCTGAGCAGAACAAGAAAGGCATTGGTTCAGAGTTTCATCAAGTTCCACCACCGGGAAAATTTGCATTTTATGATGAGGAAAAGGTCGAAGAAGCTTTCAACATGGTTGATCAATTGCCAGACAACATTGACATAACCTATTCCAAATCTGATGATTCTCATGATTCAGAGGTGGTAGGTAAAGTCGTTGAAAGTGTGTTGAAAGAAGAGTCGGTTGATATAGGTAAATCTGAATCACAGGATGAAAATGAAGGAAATCTTCATGATGGTGATCTGAAAAACACAAAATCCGAGAAAAATTTGAATGATGATTCAAAAGGATTGGTTTATACCATGATTGGATCGGATAAATTGTTCTTAGATGTTGTATTCCCGATTCAGAATGTGATTTCAGAAAAAGTCGACAAAGTTTTCAAAATGGTTGAGATTGATAAGTCTGAAATTTCAAAGTTTGTTGGTAAGAGTCATAAAGGTTCGTATAACAAACCTGGTTTCAAAAAGAAGAACATGAAGGCTGGGTTGGGTTATAAGAAGAAACAGAATCGAAACAAAAATGAAATGCCAAATTTTCAGGCAAGAATGAGTTTTGTTCAAGGAGGCAGTTTAGAAAAAGAAAAAGAACTTAAAATGAGACAGTCTAATGATGAATTCTTTGCTAAAAAGAAAAAGCAACAACCACAAGTCAAAGATGTGTCCATGAGAACATGTTTCAAATGTGATCAAAAAGGACATCTTGCACGCAAGTGTCCTAATCTAAAACTTGTGGATGATGACAAAAAGAAGTTTGATGCTGAGAAACAAAAATCTGAGAATGTGAGACAACGATCAACCAAATTTGATTTGAAACAAACTTGGAGGTACAATACAAACAAGTTTGCTTCAAATCAAAATTGGAAATCAAACCCGAACAGGTTCGATTCAAGACAGACTTGGAATTCTCACACACCCAGAGTCAGAACAACTCAAAATTGGAAAACAACTGTTGATATGACAAAACCCCAAGAGTTTTGGAAACCAAAAGTTGTTGTTCAAAATCAAAATGTTCAAAAAATTTCACATTTTTACAAACGAGGAACACCAAAAGGTCAAACATGGAGTGTTAAGAAACAAGTTGATTTGGTAAAAGATGAGAAAGTTGAAGTTAAAATTGAGAAAGTTTTTGTGAAAAATGACAAAGAATTTCCAGCATTGAATGAAAATTATTGTGTTGAAATGCCTAAGGTTCAACAGACCTGGGCTAAATTGTTCAAGTAATTCAGTTAGTTGAATGTGCAGGTGCTCACGGAATTCAAAGATTGTGAGAATGGAGGTTGGAGCAGCCTGGCACAACGAGGAGAGGAGGCTGCTGGATCCTGTGTTGGTTAAAACAGGAAGTTTATATGTTTTCTGTATATAAATAAACAATATCTTCAAAATCCTAAAAATTTGAAAATTTGAAAAAACCAAAAATATGTTTGTTTTTAATTTTTGTCAAATATTCAAAATTAAAAAAAAAATAATATATATGTTTTGATTGAATATGCCGAAACCCTCACGGCTGAACAAACATGATTACTTTCATCAGATTGAAAAACGGTTTTCAAACTGTAAAATATCAATGTGTTGTATATCATGGGGGTATGTTATATTTTCTGCTAAAAGTGTTATATTTTCTGCAAAACAGAGCATGAGATGCAGAAAATGGATGGCGAGACAAAGCTATCAGTGTTGGTTGTCAAATTTTCTTTAAATGGTTTTGCATTTTAGGGGGAGAAATATTGTCAGAAAATACAAAAACATTTGAAAATTTTGAAAAAGTAAAAAACATGATAAAATTAAAAAATTGAGTTTTTGCGTAAAAAGAGGAAATGATAGTACATCAGTAGACAGTTACAGTATGCTAAAGAAATGGAAAGTTTAAATGTGTTAAACGATCTCACCGTGGATGTGTCGGTAGATTTTTATACATTTAGTAAACTTTTTCGGGATATAAACCTAAATTCAAACTTGCTTATTTCGTGGGGAACACTACTTGGATATATAGGTAACCCCTGAAATCTCGTTTGAAAGGTCTCATAATCTGATATACTAGGTCTTTATACCCAATGATGTCTGGGGTATTATTCCGGGACTTCTGCTGAACGGTAGTTCTGACCTAGTCCTTGAATAATACTTTCTGCAAATGCTTGAAACATAGCATTAAACCCTCAGCATGCCGATGAAACAATAAAATTGATAGTCGCTGCTATTGTAAGCAAAAAGATCCTCTAAAGGGGACATACCGTAAAGTCGAAGCTGATATCTCTCTGCGTATACGGAAGTATCGACCTGAGATCCCTCGGCCCTCGCATACCTAATTTATATATAGATATCATTGCAGTATACTCACCTGTAAGACTGATTATTGGGATTCTGGATACTGGAGTATATTCAAGAAGTGGGACACATGAATGAGTTTAAGTTCTTAAAACATCTAATTCGTATCCTGATTAAGTTGAAATTTGTGTGAAAATTTAAGTGGATCAGTATATCGACAATCTAAGTGAATTGTTTAATACATAATGTGTTTTTAAGCTCAACGGTACGTGTGATTTGTCAGAAACTGATATGATCCTCTAACGCATACTCAAAACAAAAATATTGTCTGTAAATATGTTTGTACATATTTCTTTATTGCTTTATATTTTCAGAAAATACAAAAAGATTTTGATTTCTGTTTTATTTTCGACAACTGATGTCTGAGTGCTGAGTTTTAAAATCTAAGTATGTTGATTGTGTTTCTGAAAATGAAACAAGTTCATTAATTTGAAACTTGAAATTTTAAAATCAAAAACAGTTTGTGATATCTCCAAGGTCATTAATTTGAACTTGGATGATAAACTGTGAGGGAGTTGGATTCTTTAATATTGCTAAATCTATGAAGTTTGTTGATAGGGGGAGTGGATTAGAGAATTTGATTGATTGAAAATTCAAAATGCTGTTACTCATAAATGTTTGAGAAATTGCAGATGATAGTCCAGACTACGATCCCGAGAGCTGAGTCTAAGGGGGAGTCTGAAGACAAGCTGAAAGTTAGGAACGTGTATCTGGAAAGCTAGGTGTCGATCCCAAAGCACGGAAGCTTGATGAAAGGGGGAGCCTGAAGCTGATAGAAGAAGAGAAAGATTATTAGATGCTTAAAATGTTACAATTTGAGTGAAAAGGCAGAATGATCAAGACTGAAGATGTGTCATATTGAAGAATAGTCACTGAAGACTGCGTCAATATCCGAGGGGGAGTCTGTTAGTGCACTACGTCTATTGACTTCGTCTTGTATCATGTAATAGGATAGAATAGGATATTCAGTGCTCAAGGTTCGAGAAATTGAGAAATGAGGTTTAAGTGAAGATTTTGCTTGAAACTGATTATGTGACATTTCAAGCGAAATCACACACAACAGATTTCGCTTGAACATGTTCTGGTTTCTTTCAAGCGAAATTCTCACCTCTATATATAGGGCACTTGTCATTTCATTCGGTACGCGACTTCTGAAAGTGTAACGAAGTGCTGCCGGTTTTCTGTCAGGTTGTAAACATTGTTATTATCAATACAAGCAACAGATTAAAGATTACAAGCTGTTTTCGTGTCCGGTTTACTGATTCCGCCTTTAAACTGGATGTAAAACTCTTCTGAACGACTCAGTCGGGTCAAACAACGATCCAACATTCACAAGCTGGAAGTCGAGTTCTTCAACTTGAAGATGACAGGGTCAGAAATTGAAGCGTATACGAAAAGATCAAACGAGCTGGCAATCTTGTGTCCTACTATGGTGGATCCTCCTATCAAGCGCATCGAGCTCTACCTTAAAGGTTTAGTGCCAGAGATCCAGAGTCATGTGACAGCAGCAAACCCTGCCACTATCCAGCAAGCTATTCGTGTGGCTCACCGTATCACCGATCAGGCAGTCGAGCAGAACAAGTTGCCCAAGCGCATTGGTACTGCTACTACTTCTGATGCCCCAGGTGACAAAAAGCGCAAATGGGATGGAGTCTCAAGCAAGGGTTCGACATCAGCTCAGTCTCAGTCTCAGTAGCGAAAGACTGATGACTACCAGAGTCCGAGTCAGCAATCTTCTGGTAGTCAAGGGCAGGGTGGATACAGGGGAAACCATCCCAAGTTCAACCGATGCAGCAGGCATCCTAGTGGGCAGTGCAACAAGGGTCGTTGTCTGAGGTGTAACAAGTTCGGTCATGAAGCAAAGGATTGCAGGGGCGCACGACCTGTGAATCAGAATCGTCAACAGCAACAACAGGCTCCACAGAATCCGCCGCAGCAATAGCAGGGTAACAGGGGATGCTTTCAGTGTGGTGCTGAAGGTCACTTCAAGAGAAATTGCCCCCAGTTGAACCAGAATCAGAATAACAACAACAATCAGGGAAATGGAAACAACAATGGGGGTAACAACGGGGGAAACAATGGAGGCAATGGTGCCAGGGGACGAGCTTTTGTGATTGGTCAGGGTGATGCAAGGAATGATCCCAACGTCGTGATGGGTAAGTTTTTACTGGATGATTTTTATGTTAATGTTTTATTTGATTCGGGTGCCGATACTAGTTATGTGTCTCTAAAAGTTAGTCAAATGCTTAAATGTACCCCAACACTTTTGAACACCAAGCACATGGTAGAACTAGCAAACGGTAAAAGTCTTGAAGCCACGCACATAGTTAAGGGTTGTAATCTCGTCTTAGCTGGTCAGACCTTCTCTATCGACCATATTCCTATCGTTCTGGGTAGTTTCGACATCGTCATTGGTATGGATTGGTTATCTCGTCATCGAGCAGAGATCCTTTGCAAGGAAAAGATTGTCCGCATTCCTCGTTCAAATGGAGAACCTTTAGTGATACATGGCGACAAGAGTGGTGCTGTTGTTGGCATCATTTCTTTTCTTAAGGCCCATAAGTGTTTACGAAAGGGCGACGCTGCTATTCTAGCCCTCGTTACTGACGCCTTGAAGAAAGAGAAGAGGGTCGAAGATTTTCCGATCGTACGTGACTTTCCTGAGGTATTTCCTGAGGAATTACCTGGTCTTCCGCCTCATCGTCAGGTTGAGTTTTAAATCGAGCTAGCCCCTGGAGCAGCGCCTATAGCTCGAGCACCTTATCGTTTAGCTCCATCGGAACTTGAAGAACTGTCCACGCAACTACAAGAGCTCTTGGATAAGGGCTTTATTCGTCCTAGCTCTTCGCCTTGGGGAGCTCCAGTATTATTCGTGAAGAAGAAGGGCTGTACTTTTAGAATGTGTATTGACTACCGCGAACTCAACAAGGTGACTGTAAAGAATCGCTATCCACTTCCACACATTGATGACTTGTTCGATCAGCTGCAAGGGTCGAGCTACTACTCGAAGATTAATCTGAGGTCAGGCTACCATCAGCTGAGAGTCCGAGACGAGGATATCTCTAAGACAGCCTTCAGAACTCGTTATGGGCATTACGAATTCCTGGTTATGCCTTTTGGATTGACAAATTCGCCTACAGTCTTCATGGACCTTATGAACAGAGTGTGCAAACCTTACCTGGATAAGTTTGTTATAGTTTTCATCGACGACATCCTGATCTATTCTAAGAGTCAGGAGGAACACGAGTAGCATCTACGGCTTATCTTGGAACTCCTCAGAACAGAATAGTTGTACGCCAAGTTTTTGAAATGCGACTTTTGGCTTTGTGAAGTCCACTTTCTAGGCCACGTGGTAAACAAGGATGGGATACACGTTGATCCATCCAAGGTTGACTCAATCAAGAACTGGCCTGCACCCCGTACACCAACAGAAATTCGCCAATTCTTGGGTTTGGCGGGCTACTACAGAAGGTTCATCAAGGATTTCTCCAAGATTGCGCAACCTCTCACTTCACTAACTCAGAAAGGTGTCACCTATCGTTGGGGTGATGCACAGGAATCTGCATTTCAGCACTTAAAAGAGAGGCTTTGTAGTGAACCAATTCTCTCATTGCTAGAGGGCACAGACGATTTCGTGGTTTATTGTGACGCATCAATTCAGGGTCTTGGTTGTGTGTTGATGCAACGGGATAAAGTCATTGCTTATGCCTCGCGCCAACTTAAAGTTCATGAAAGGAATTACACTACACACGATCTAGAGCTGGGAGCTGTGGTTTTCGCGCTAAAGATATGGAGACATTACCTGTACGGTACCAAGTGCACCATTTACACCGATCACAGGAGTCTCGAGCATATCTTCAAGCAAAAGGGGTTAAACATGAGACAACGTCGATGGGTCGAACTCTTGAATGACTACGAATGTGCGATCAAGTACCATCCGGGCAAAGCCAATGTTGTGGCCCACGCCCTCAGTCGAAAGGATACTACACCTAAGCGTGTGTGAGAATTACAACTCACCATCCAATCTAGTCTTCCTACTCAGATACGAGACGCTCAGGTTGAAGCATTGAAAGCAGAGAACATCAGGGCGGAGTCCCTACGTGGATCGAGGAAATGGTTAGAGCAAAAGGAAGACGACGCCTACTATGTGAACGGGCGCATTTGGGTTCCATTTTATGGAAACTTACGCGAGATTGTGATGGATGAAGCGCACAAGTCTCGATACTCAGTACATCCTGGTTCGGATAAGAGGTACCACGATTTAAAGACTACATACTGGTGGCCTAGCATGAAAGCCCACATTGCAACTTACGTCAACAAATGTTTGACTTGTGCGAGAGTCAAGACTGAATATCAGAAACCATCGGGCCTACTCCAACAACCAGAGATCCCGAAATGGAAATGGGAGCAGATTTCCATGGATTTTGTTACTGGCCTGCCTAGATCTCAACGCGGAAATGACACTATTTGGGTGATAGTGGATCGATTGACTAAGTCTGCACACTTTTTAGCCATCAAAGAAACAGACAAGTTCTCTACTCTAGCAGACGTTTACTTGAAGGAAGTGGTTTCGAGGCACGGGGTGCCAACCTCTATCATATCTGATCGTGACGCGCGTTTCACTTCTGAACTGTGGCAAGCAATGCACAAGTCTTTTGGCTCACGTTTAGACATGAGCACCGCTTATCATCCACAAACGGATGGGCAGTCTGAACATGTCACACCCCCAAAATACCACATGCGGAAAACCCCCGCGAGGCGTGTGACATACCAGGATCTTAGCCATCAATCACATTGAACTCATAGTTACATGTAAATAAATCTTTCATTTATTAACATTAAGAGTTACAACGTTACATTAATTCACAGTTTACAGCGGAAGCATAAATCATCCGTTAAGTGTTTATAAACCACATGTAAAGAGCCATTAGTCTTGTATCGTATTTCCATGTATCTCGACCCATGACCACTCCAGCTTCCCAGACAGCAAGTTCCAATGTTAAGCACCTAAAGGCCTGCAAGGCATGTAACAATGAGTCAACAACAAAGTTGAGTGAATTCACAGTTGGGTGTTCGTTATAAGTTGTTTCCGAAAAGCATAGTTTGTCCTTAGCTGGCTTACTTGCCGTGGGGGTTACCCCATAGTTGGGAATATGATTAAGCAGTTTACCCTGTTTCTAAACCTTTTTTTATGATATTTAGTGGGGGCTTCCCATGTTGTATGTTACTAGACTAGTCGTATCCATAAGTGTCCTTCCCAATCCGAGGACAGTGTTAAGTATGAGTGAACGTAGGTTTTACGTACGTGCCCTTCCCAATCCGAGGACAGTAGTAAGTATGAGTGTACGTAGGTTTTACGTACGTGCCTTTTTCAATCCGAGGACAGTAGCAAGTATGAGTGTACGTAGGTTTTACGTACGTGCCCTTCTCAATCCGAGGACAGTAGTAGGTAGTCTAGTAGTTTTGATAATATAAATAGTTATTTAATCCCATTCCCAACCCACCGGGAATCCCATGCCTTTGGAGTGTGAACTCACTTCGGTTTGCTCGGTTTGACTAGTTACGTGTTCAAATTGCTCAAAACAATCCTAACATGGTTTATCAGTAACAATCAGTGTCGTATTCGTATTAAATCACGTATTTTGTCACATAATACACATGTTGCACTGCACATTGTTGTCCACATTATAACAGTTTATCACGACATACATTAATCAAGTTATCACAGTTTATCCCCATAACGGAATGTTCGTCCCATATACATGCTTACATAATACACTGTACATATTCGAAATACAAGTTATTTCGCATCACAAGTATTATTTACTAAATAACACTTTGACAATTTATTGCATCAACCCTTTTAAGGTGCGGCCCACATAATTTCAAGCCCAGTTATATGTACAGCCTGCTCGATAAACAATCCAGTACGCGGACCGTTTCATGCGGCCCAATTAACCAGTCAATAACATGTATGCTAGTGTGTGTATGTGTGTGGCCCATTCTTAGAATCCATAACTAACATGTGTGAGGTAATATCAAATACTTTTCCACCTTATATGAGAACATCGAACATCATCAACATCAGTCAATTAATACCTCACTAGATCTAAGTCAGAATCATTATCATGCATAAACAATACCAACCATCTTAATCATCATTATCCAATATCAATATTATACCCCATCATATGAAATCATCCCTAAATAATTACCAATTCACAGAATCATATAACAATAGAAAACATTATCACAAGTAATTATCATCGGTCTACATAATCCCATACAGTCAACTATCAATATATATATACATGCGCAGATTATCACGTTATTGAACAATGAAGGAGTGGCGGCTGGTTGGTAAACAAAATTCAACTCACACATAATTCTCATATCATTATGGCAGACAACTTTTGGAGATATTGGACTTGGTGAGAGGACATCATCATCATTTACTTCTTCACATAATATTAATCATATCATTCATGTGTACCTAATATTAATAACCTAGACTATACTGACCACACTATTGGGATAGGCACGTGGCTTGATATGATCAAAACTTCAACACACACATGGGCCGCCATTACTTATTCAAGGATTATCCAACTTTGTTCAACAACAACTTTAAATCCAATTATATTATCGAAGGTCCATGCATGAACATAAACAACACATAATTACATAGATTATATCCGAACACATGCAAACATGAAATTATATTAAGGTAGGCTATACTAACCGAGAGATAAGAAGGGGTGTTTAAGCACAAGGAGTTTAGGAAGAGGGAGGGGGTATGCCTGCTGCCGTCCAACAATCAAGAAGGACGAATAGGGGAGAGGTAGTTAGGGTTTCCTTATATCCTCGAATTAGTGTTTACGTGACACCAACCCCTTTAATATACAAATATGAAAACTCAATCATAATGTTGGCTCATGAGTTAATGGATTAAGTCCTAATAGTGGGCCGATTTATGGCATATGCAAAGTAAAGTTGGGCTTAAGTGATCAATATTGTGGGCCGATACAATGTAAGGTTTTTAGAGTGTGAACATGTGGCCCACTACATGTGCGGCCCATAATGCCAATGCACTAAATAATAAGTTCACACGTTTAACGGAGTTATAACGGCACAGATTAAACGTCATTGACCTTGAAAGTTCGGGTTGTCACATCATCCCCAACTTGAAAGAAATTTCGTCCCGAAATTTAGCACGTAGTCACTGAGGAAGCTAGTTAAGTTGCATGGTTTCCTGGTTTTTCTTCACATCATTCCCCCGTTGGTTTGGAATTTCGTCCCGAAATTCTGCAATAGCTTCAGCATCAGTAGTGGTTTCATTGTTCTCGAACAACTGGGGATATTTGTGTTTCATTTGGTCCTCTCGTTCCCAGACAAACTCTGGGCCACGACAGGAGTTCCCACGAATTCGAACAATAGCTCACCACTGACCGCCGATGGTGAGCTCCTTGAAAGGAACTGTGAGGGTTTCATCTGACAGACACTTCTTCAGATTCGACCCACGGAATACGTTGTGAACTCCAATGAGTTCCTCGGGTAGATTCAATCTGTAGGCCACCTTGCCAATTCTCTCCGTGATTTCGAAAGGTTCAACATATCGCGGTTTGAGTTTTGTCTCGTATACCAAAACGAAGTACACCTTCCCAGGGTGAGACTTTAGGTAGTACTCGATCCCCAACTTGGAACTCGAGTGGTTTCTTGCGCTTATCAGCGTAGCTTTTCTGACGTTCTTGAACTGCCGCCATTCGTTGTCCCATCTGAGCAATCTCCTCTATTGCATCTATGATGAGTTCTGGGCCAGTGATTTGGCCGTTTCCGACTTCTGCCCAACAAAGAGATGATTGGCACTTCCGTCCGTACGATGCCTCGAGTGGAGCAGCCTGAATGCTAGTGTGGTAACTGTTGTTATACGAAAGCTCCACTAAAGGGAGGTGTCTTCCTCGACCGTTGCCCAAGTCCATTTCACGTGCTCGAAGCATGTCCTCAAGAGTTTGGATGGTGCGTTCTGTCTGCCCATCCGTCTGTGGATGATACGCTGTGCTCATGTCTAAACGCAAGCTAAAGGATTTGTGCACAGCTTGGCACAAATCAGATGTAAATCGTGGGTCGCGATCAGAGATAATGGAGGTTGGCACCCCGTGTCTAGCAACCACTTCTTTCAGGTGGATGACTGCGAGTGTAGAAAACTTACCCGTTTCCTTGATGGCTGGAAGGTGTGCTGGTTACGTGAGGCAATCAACGATCATCTAGGTGATATTGTTTCCGTTTCGAGTTGTAAGTAGACTAGCGACCAAATCCATAGCAGTCTGTTTTCGCGTTCCATATAGGTGTTTTTGGTTGCTAAGACTTCACCTTCACTTTCCTACAAGTCAAACATCATTCCCATACCTAGCTAGATGGGCCTTCATGCTCGATGAACAGTACAAGGTTTGTAAATCCTAATGTCCCTTAACAAAACCCAGACGACTAAAATATCGAAGCCGGTGTGCTTTGCTCAACACAAGTTCCCTACAGTAGGCCGTATAATGAGACCCACATTCGTTCCATGAGGTAACGGGTATCGTCCGACCGGTAACAGGTTGCTTCTCCATGCCCAGCATGGGTTCCACTTGAACATCCTCTTCCTTTAGCTCTCCAGTTTGAACAGAGCGAGCCTGATCAGGTAAGTTAGAGTCGATAGCGAGATGCAGAGCTCGTATATGTTTAGGTTTCACCGTCGTTCCATCCAACGATGTCATTGCATGCTTTAGCTCTTTCGAACAGCGATACACGGGAGGCCCTTGTGATCGGTCTAGGTAACGCATTCGATACCGTCCAAGTAATGCCTCCAAATAAATCCAAAGACCACGGTTTCCACCATCGGTTGTGTCGTGCAGTTCCTCTTGTAACTCCATTACGTAAGTCATCACCCTCTTGTGTTACGTCGACGTGTAACTGGGACTCTGATTCAAACCATAAGGATATACCACTGAATCACCCGTACCCACGGGTAAAGACGATGCTTATAGCATTGCAGAGTTGGGATTCGAAAGCTGAAAAGACGTTCTCCTATTTTATTTCCCATGAATTCACAGCTCCCCGCTGTGCTAAGGAGGTTGATGTTGCGCAATCTTCGAATATCCAATGATGAATCTGCGATAGTATCCAGCGAACCCAAGGGATTGCTGCATCCCCGAAGGAATCTTTGGTGTCGATCAGTTCCTAACAAGATGCATCCTAGCGATATCCACGTGTATTCCCACTTTGTTGGTTACATGATCAAAATGCATTTCTCGAATCTAGATCTGACATTTAACAAGACTTCACACGTAATGGCTCCTCCCACAGAAGCGCTGAAATAGGCTACATAAGCCACCCATGGTGTTCCTTTCTTTGGTCATGATTCAGAACGTCATCAACAAATATGATCGGTTCATGTGATCCCTGAAGCTGCTGGTGTGTTGATCAACTCAATGATCCTGGTGTACAAAGTTGGAATGGCTGCATTGCGTTCGGCATGCTGTTCTAAGAGCATTCTCCTCTTAGACTTCCTTCTGATGATAGTTCGTTCACTAGCCAATCCTCGAATGGAAAATGGTTTCCTCGCAACTGGTCGACAGGTCCGACAAAAATCTTGTCCAATAGTTCCTGAAGTTGATTAGGCAGTTCCTGAAACCTTCCTGGTGTAAGAGAATAAGGAACATCCAGCAAGCAAGGGATGCTTCTGACATGATACAGGTCTGATATTCCATCTGACGATGTGGGGGGGGGGTAAACCTGATAGTTCTTCTGGTAGCACATAGGTAGAAATCACGAACAAGGGTGGACCCTCGATCCTCTTTTCCTCAACCCTAACATTAATAATAAGTGCTAACATGGTGGGATAATCCTTCCGTGGACACTTCCAAGCTTTCATTTCAGAATTGACGCTAACCATTGCGCCACTCTGGCGCGTTAGAACAGATAACAATCCTCCAGGAAGAAGAGGGATACGCAGAATTGTCTCCTCACAGGGTACATCTATCAAGAATAACAGAAGAAAGTTCGAGGTCGAACACTTGTCCCACAAGATCGTGTTTGCATCCCAACAATCATATAAGGTTTCCATTGTCTAGCCATCAGCCGATTCCACAACAGGTTTAAACTCTTAGGAGCATCAGGGTCAAACGGAACAGAGACGAAGCGGATTGCTACTCATACTAGCTACCTTGTCGTTAAATCCCTGACGTCGCCCACGCCAATTCTAAATGTCCTTTCAAGAGCATCATTTCTGGTGTTGCTGTTTTTCATTACTAGGATTCCAAGTACTGTCGTCGTTCCTTTGATCGTTGTCCTCTTAACTTAACCACGGCCAATCCATGTTATAGGCACCTTTATTTCCTTACCGTAGGCTAGGGTTACGAATACCTTGTTGTCGCTGTGACTGCTGCCCCCAATGTCGTTGCTCGAAACGAAGCCCTACGATTCTTCACCATCATAGTCCATCTTTTCACATTCAGAGCCACGTCCTAGAGCGCTACTCACTGTGCTGGCAGTTACGTATACCACACTAAGGTCAATTATCATCACTTATGCCTCGTTTGATTCGTAAGAGTTGACTCCCATGAGTCGCTGACAAGGGTTAAGGATTCGATTGAAGCAAATTCGCTGGTGCTCATTGCCGGTAATCAGGGTCGTTAAAGTACTGAGGTCGGTAAAGTGCTATGCTCATCCTCCTGCCCATCGATGTTGCAAGTTGCTTGAGTAATACACGGTCTGTTATGAGGGTATTGCAGAAGTGATCACACTTCGGTATCAAAGATGTCAATACATGAGTTCCAGCAAATCGAAGAGGATTAAGAAAGGTATCGATCAATCATTCGATGCTGCGACATCCAACTCAGGGGCGTTCGTATAAGCACCTAACATTCTACACGGTTCGCTAGGTGTTCAGATGGGTGCTCAAGTAATACTAGATAGCATCGAGATTCGAAGGGATTTAAAGTTGAATGAAAAGTTCACGTTCTAGTAGGGGGCAATCACTGCTATGACCCCTAGGTTTGTTATGTTTCACATCGATCAAATGACGGAACGTAACCCCTTTTCCATTTGTTAAGCCTCACTGGGACTCACATGCACCCACATTATTATTATGTGTACACCCACAATAATATTGTGATTTGCATGCTCACCTCAGCTCCTCTTAACTCATGTCAAATGGTTCCTCAAACTCGAGTAGCAAACAAAGAGTATCACGAAGCGTAAGTCATGAGGGTTTAGGGAAATACCACCCTATCAGTCACATAACACATGCGAGTATACATGAATTCGTACTGCTGTGCTAAACGTGCAATCACATGCAATATCATATGTAGGTGTTCACTAGTTATGCAGTACAATGAGTATATAAGAGGCGAACCTTGCAATCTGGAGCTGAGTGTCATGGTCGTGTTCACGTCTTCAGAACTGTTTGGTTATAGTCTGGTTTTACTAAAATGTTTTTCCCCTTTTTGAATAAAACCAAGTTCACTATAACCAATGGCTCTGATACCAATCTGTCACACCCCCAAAATACCACATGCGGAAAACCCCCGCGAGGCGTGTGACATACCAGGATCTTAGCCATCAATCACATTGAACTCATAGTTACATGTAAATAAAACTTTCATTTATTAACATTAAGAGTTACAACGTTACATTAATTCACAGTTTACAGCGGAAGCATAAATCATTCGTTAAGTGTTTATAAACCACATGTAAAGAGCCATTAGTCTTGTATCGTATTTCCATGTATCTCGACCCATGACCACTCCAGCTTCCCAGACAGCAAGTTCCAATGTTAAGCACCTAAAGGCTTGCAAGGCATGTAACAACGAGTCAACAACAAAGTTGAGTGAATTCACAGTTGGATGTTCGTTATAAGTTGTTTCCGAAAAGCATAGCTTGTCCTTAGCTGGCTTACTTGCCGTGGGGGTTACCCCATAGTTGGGAATATGATTAACCAGTTTACCCTGTTTCCCAAACCTTTTTTTTATGATATTTAGTGGGGGCTTCCCATGTTGTATGTTACTAGACTAGTCGTATCCATAAGTGTCCTTCCCAATCCGAGGACAGTGTTAAGTATGAGTGTACGTAGGTTTTATGTACATGCCCTTCCCAATCCGAGGACAGTAGTAAGTATGAGTGTACGTAGGTTTTACGTACGTGCCCTTCTCAATCCGAGGACAGTAGTAAGTATGAGTGTACGTAGGTTTTACGTACGTGCCCTTCTCAATCCGAGGACAGTAGTAGGTAGTCTAGTAGTGTTGATAATATAAATAGTTATTTAATCCCATTCCCAACCCACCGGGAATCCCATGCCTTAGGAGTGTGAACTCACCTCGGTTTGCTCGGTTTGACTAGTTACGTGTTCAAATTGCTCAAAACAATCCTAACATGGTTTATCAGTAACAATCAGTGTCGCATTCGTATTAAATCACGTATTTTATCACATAATACACAGGTTGCACTGCACATTGTTGTCCGCATTATAACAGTTAACCACGACATACATTAATCAAGTTATCACAGTTTATCCCCACAACGGAATGTTCGTCCCATATACATGCTTACATAATACACTGTATATATTCGGAATACAAGTTATTTCGCATCACAAGTATTATTTACTAAATAACACTTTGACAATTTATTGCATCAACCCTTTTAAGGTGCGGCCCACATAATTTCAAGCCCAGTTAAATGTACAGCCTACTCGATAAACAATCCAGTACGCGGACCGTTTCATGCGGCCCAATTAACCAGTCAATAACATGTATGCTAGTGTGTGTATGTGTGTGGCCCGTTCTTAGAATCCATAACTAACTTGTGTGAGGTAATATCAAATACTTTTCCACCTTATATGAGAACATCGAACATCATCAACATCAGTCAATTAATACCTCACTAGATCTAAGTCAGAATCATTATCATGCATAAACAATACCAACCATCTTAATCATCATTATCCAATATCAATATTATACCCCATCATATGAAATCATCCCTAAATAATTACCAATTCACAGAATCATATAACAATAGCAAACATTATCATAAGTAATTATCATCGATCTACATAATCCCATACAGTCAACTATCAATATATACATACATGCGCAGATTATCACGTTATTGAACAATGAAGGAGTGGCGGCTGGTTGGTAAACAAAATTCAACTCACACATAATTCTCATATCATTATGGCAGACAACTTTTGGAGATATTGGACTTGGTGAGAGGACATCATCATCATTTACTTCTTCACATAATATTAATCATATCATTCATGTGTACCTAATATTAATAACCTAGACTATACTGACCACACTATTGGGATAGGCACGTGGCTTGATATGATCAAAACTTCAACACACACATGGGCCGCCATTACTTATTCAAGGATTATCCAACTTTGTTCAACAACAACTTTAAATCCAATTATATTATCGAAGGTCCATGCATGAACATAAACAACACATAATTACATAGATTATATCCGAACACATGCAAACATGAAATTATATTAAGGTAGGCTATACTAACCGAGAGATAAGAAGGGGTGTTTAAGCACAAGGAGTTTAGGAAGAGGGAGGGGGTATGCCTGCTGCCGTCCAACAATCAAGAAGGACGAATAGGGGAGAGGTAGTTAGGGTTTCCTTATATCCTCGAATTAGTGTTTACGTGACCCCAACCCCTTTAATATACAAATATGAAAACTCAATCATAATGTGGGCTCATGAGTTAATGGATTAAGTCCTAATAGTGGGCCGATTTATGGCATATGCAAAGTAAAGTTGGGCTTAAGTGATCAATATTGTGGGCCGATACAATGTAAGGTTTCATGTGGCCCACTACATGTGCGGCCCATAGTGCCAGTACGCTAAATAATAAGTTATCACACGTTTAACGGAGTTATAACGTCACAGATTAAACGTCATTGACATTGAAAGTTCGGGTTGTCACAGAACGCACCATCCAAACCCTTGAAGACATGCTTAGGGCCTGTGTGATTGATTTTGGCAAAGGTTGTGAAAAACATCTCCCGTTAGTGGAGTTTTCATATAGCAACAGTTACCACACCAGTATTCAGGCCGCTCCGTTTGAGGCATTGTACGGACGTAAATGCCGATCACCTCTTTGCTGGGCAGAAGTTGGTGACAGCCAAATCACTGGTCCAGAACTGGTGGTAGACATGACTGAGAAGATTGCTCAGATACGACAATGAATGGCGGCAGCTCGTGACCGTCAGAAAAGCTACGCTGATAAGCGCAGGAAACCACTCGAGTTCCAGGTTAGGGATCGAGTGCTACTCAAAGTCTCTCCTTGGAAAGGTGTAGTTCATTTTGGAAAGTGAGGAAAACTCAATCCGCGTTATGTCGGACCGTTCGAAATCATCGAGAAAATTGGCAAAGTCGCTTACAAGTTGAATCTACCTGAAGAACTCAGCGGAGTTCACAACGTATTCCACGTATCAAATCTCAAGAAGTGTCTGTCAGATGAGACCCTCATAGTTCCTCTTAAGGAGCTCACTATCGACGATCAGCTGCGATTCGTCGAAGAACCAGTAGAGATTACTGACCGAGATGTTAAGATCTCAAGCGTACCAGAATACCTTGTAACATCTGTGCTTGTAATCATTATGAACAATCCTATTATCAATAAAACAATGTTATTTAATCCCAATGTTTGTTTGGTTGTGTTTTACATTTTTCATGTTTTGACTTTTATCCAATTTCAAACTCTATATCACTTTCTGGAGAGTTATACGCAAACTGGTGCGTAAACGTACTCAGTTTAATGCGACAAATACTCCGGAACATCAACATATACTTAACATACCTTAAATAACCCTTACATAACTTAGAAATAAGCTTTGAAGGCTTTGGTATAGCAAAAACAAGTAAATTCGCTTACATGGACTAAACCTGACAAACTGCGAAAGTATGCCAATGTGAAATGTAACGAACATTCCGGAACATGACCATAAGTTAAACATACCATAAATATCCTTTACATAGCTTATAAATAGGCTTTGAGGGGTTCGGTATGCTAAAATAAACTTTTGGGTCATTCAGGGACTAAAAGCGTCAAAAAGTGCACAAGTTTGCATTTTCTCGCATAACTCACGTTCTGAATACATCTGGACATCTAAAAATTTATGTAAGCACTAAAATATTTGATTTTAGTGTTTGGCATAAGAAAAATTCATTCGTCGCATCATTTGGATCGTTTTTCGCGCTTATGCGCATTCCGTCGTAATTAAGCGAACATCGCAATCGTACGGCCAAACGAATCGACATCCGAGATATTTTCAAGCATATTTCATGTTCCCTATGTCTTAACATCATTATGGAGCTTGAAATTTGGATTGACGGGTGTTAGAAGTGCCGTTACGCAACGAAATAATGTGCAGGGACCATTTCTGCAAAATCTGCCAAAACAGGGGCTAGGCGTGACGCGAGGGGCCTTAGCGACACGCGAGCCCCCTTCTAGACCAGATTCAGTGTTTAACCAGCTGTATTCAGCCCCTCAACTCCCCAAAGGGCAAGGCCACTTGTCAAAACCCTATGGTGAGTGCCAAATGAGCCACCACAACTTTCCAACAAGTGTACGGCTTAGATCGTGCCCCCTTTTCCAAGAAACGATCCTAACGGTTCGTGAAAAACTATAAATACCCAACCCCATCCATTGCTAAACCCACTAGAATTTTGATTTGAGAAACTCTAAGTTGAAACCATTGTTTCATACCTGAGATTCTTGGATCGAGATTAGCATTCGGGGACCCTTCGTAAGTATTCTTTCGTTCTTTTATTGCTTTTTGAGTCTTTTCGAGTCTGAAAGTCAAACTTTGTTTGACTTTCTGCGTTGACCAGTTTATGGTCAATGCGAAGTTCATTTGAACTTCGCAACGTGATTGTAATCACGATGGTCATAGTCCCTTGGGACTATGCCTACTGATTACCACGTTGTCTAGGGTCGTAGGGTAAGCGATCTAATAAATCGTTTATACCTTCGAACCCGACCCATTTGGTCGATCATTAGGATCCGACCAAATACATTAGGTGACCATAGTATATAGGGAATAACCTTCCAAGGTTATACCTTATGGTCGCTTCGTTAAGTAGTTGTATGATAGGTAGTTTATATGCCTTAGGTAAATTACCAGAATACCCTTTTCATGTATAATTGGTAATTAAGCATATGTAACCTAAACTTTTGTCACATAACTGATTATGTAACATGTTTAGGCATACAACACTTGTCATAGGACTAGTTAGACGTTCCGAACGCGTTTCACGCGAACGACGCGTTAAAGTAGCATAAGCTACCTAAATGGGTCGTAATGGGTCGTAATCACTCATGTTAGGTTTCATTTAGTATGTAGGCTTTGTTAAACCATATTACACGAGTCTCCATACTCGTTTGGTTTACGAACCCTCATTCTACCCGATCTTCCGATTTAGGTCCGGTTTATTAACATAGTTACCTATATTAGGTGCCGTTTGATTCCGTGATCTCTATCATTGTTTGGTTGTCACTCCAGGACTACTGAGTAATCTCAAGTGAGTACATAGACCCCTCTTTTACTGTTTTCCAAACTGTTTTGGGGTGAAACACATGTGCCTACTTGTTACTTTCATGCTTTCTATGTTTTCACATCATATACCTGCTATGTTCGTTAGTACATTATAGTACATGATTTCATTACATTTCATGCTATGTATGTCCATTTAGTTCATACTTAGTACATCGTTTTACATTACATTTTATGCTATGTATGTCCATTTAGTTCATACTTAGTACATCGTTTCACATCATATCACATGCTATGTATGTTCATTTGTTGCATACTTAGTACAGTTGTTTTCATCACATGCTTACATTTTGTTATGACATTTGGTTTGTTTAACATGGAACAATGCATTCATTAACATTGATCACGCCGTTCGTTAGTAGGTAGTGGTACCATAGGAATTGACAACTCCCGTTCCTGAAATCCTGGGTTTGTTTGGATTGGAAGGAATGACCGAATTCGATATACATAATTTAGATAAACCTTTAATTTGTTTAAGGGTTTATCGCCACAGTCTCAAGGCTTGGATGTATGCATTATAACAATACCGCAAAAATGTTTGTATCAGTATAGCATGCATTTGTTACACAAAACATAACTTTGATTTAAACTGTGTTTTACTTCAATACCTTGTTGTTGTGCATTTTACATATGGTTTAGTTGAAACATTTCACTTACCATACATGACATTTCTGGTTACACATCACATGATCTACATTAAACATAAACATTTTGACAGTGATATACACATTTAGTGGTTTACATTGAACATAGACATTTCGATATGGTTTACACATTAACACATGACAATTCATTTATACATAAACAATTTACAAAGATGGTTGGTTTGAGTAAGCGATTTGAGTAACGAGGCGTGTGTAATATGATACAAACATGGTGGATACGCCGCTGGTACTTCCTATAAACAAGTGTTTGTATGATATTACATGTCGTAGCGTTACTTAAATCATTTCAATATTTGACATATTACATTTTACATAAACAACTTATTTTTCACAAGACGTTGATTTACAAAACAACTTATCTTATACAAACTCATTTTTACTTGGTTATTCATTTAAACTTACATTATTCTCATACTTATACATATCATTGCTTTTTAATGATTTACAAAACAAAACAACGTACAAGATTCATGACTGACTGTTATTAAACAATTTTTCCTAAACTTATAAGTCATGAATCCTATTTTCACAAAACCTATGTATCTCACAGGCATTTTTATGCTGACGTACCTATTTTCACATGTGTTTTCAGGAGCTTTTCCGTAGGATGATGATTGTGACACTAGGGCGGACCTGTGCCTTAGAGACTAAAAACGAAGATAGACGTGTTTAATTATGTTATAAACTCTTTGATTACTGTTTGAAGCAATGAAACTCTTATGTTGTTAAATAAAATACAATTTTATATGCCATGGTTATGAAACAATTAATTCTGTTACAACACTCCCCGACGTTTTCCGCCACGTTTTGTATGTTACACGTGGTCGGGGTGTGATAGAAGAGTTGGTATCAGAGCCAATGGTTATAGGGAATTAGGTTATTAGTAATTCTTTGACCTAGACTATAACCTTTCTAGGACCCTAACACAAGTTATCTTGTGTTTAGATCTTAAAACATGCACATCACCTATCCTTAGGTGATTATCAAAACAAGAACCCAATATTTTCCGAAACGATTTTTGAAAAACAATCATCTGTTTTTGGATGATTTATTACAAGGTTTTGAACCCTCTATTGTAAGGTTTTGAACCCTTCCAGTTTGGTTTTTGGCCTTGTGCCTTCAAATTTTCAAAATCTCGTCAAAGTTTTGGGTTTTAAATAATGTGAACACGTGCAAAACTGGAAGAGTGAATGCCTGTATTCTGGGTTTTCTGTCTAGGCAAGCACTTCGTATATATCTCATCAGACGCGAGACCAGTTGTGCTTACCTGGGAATTCTTGGGATGAGTGTTCACTTATAGGCGAGCATGTCTTCGTGATACATCATTTTTGATCCATTTACTTTGATTAGTCACTGTGCGTCGTTTGTTTGCTTAGTAATGCGAACAAATGACCACCATCTTTGCGTTTGTTAATTTTGTTTCATCTCATTCTTTTCATCTAATCATCTCACTCGTTTCCTTTCATGTTTTCCTCTTTTAGAATGCCTCCTCGACGCGAAAACCAAATAGCGACTGCCGAACTGGCAGAAATCATTGCGCAGCAGATGGCTGCTCAATTCCCAAATCTCTTTGCTCAATGGCACCAAGCCAACAACAACAATAATGCTCCATGCAAATACAAGGATTTTAACTCGGCTAAACCACCCAAGTTTAGTGGTTCTGAAGGAGCGACTGGGCTTCTTCAATGGTTCGAGAGCATTGAGAATACTTTCCGCCACGTGCAGTGTCCGGATAATCGCAAGGTCGAGTTTTCTTCGAGCGTGTTTCAGAAGAGGGCTCTCACATGGTGGAACGGGGTTATGAGAGACCGAGGTGCAGAAGTTGCTCTAGCACAAACCTGGGCTGAACTTAGGGCCCTTATGATGAGGGAATTCTGTCCTCGCCATGAACAGCGAGCGTTGGAGAAAGAGTTTGATGACTTGAAGCAAGATAGTGGCGAGCACAGGGCATATACTGATAGGTTTGAGGAGTTGAGTCTGCTTTGCCCAACGATGGTCACCCCACTCGACAAGGCTATCGAAAGATATATCGACGGCCTACCTGACTCAGTGCAAGACATCATTACTGGTAGTAACCCTGCCACACTCCGTCAAGCGATCTAGTTATCAGCGACATTGACTGAGTCGCAGATTCGGAAGAATAAATTACACAGGAAAGGTGACAAGGGCAAGAAACAGTCGGCTGACAAGGAAGATAGCAAGAAAGGTCAAAACAAGAATGGAAAGAATTCTGGTTCTTCGAGAGGGTCAAAGAAGTGTAAGGCTTCCCAAAACTATGCTGTCACTGCCCAAGCTAACCAGGCAGCTCCCAACCAACCCGCACAGCCTCCCGCGAAGAAGCCCTATTCAGGGAATGCACCTTTGTGCAATAGATGCAACAGTCACCATCAGCCACAACATCAGTGTCGTTTCTGTACTAACTGTGGGAAGTGAGGTCATCTTGTCGATGTTTGTCGGTTTGCTCAGAATCGGGCAGTTCAGAACCCGGCTCAACAAGTTGCTCAGCCTCCTGCTCAGCAACAGGGTCAAGCTGCACGACCACCCTACCCACCAGGTGCTTGTTATAACTGTGGGGATCTGACCTATTACAGAAATCGACGCCCAAGGCTGGCTAACCAGAATCAGAATCCAAACCAGAATCAGGCTCAGGCTCGAGGGCGAGCTTTTAACTTGAATGCCCAAGAGGCGCAGGCGGACGATAAAGTGGTGAACGGTACGTTCTTTATTAATAATCAGCCTGCATCTGTTCTTTTTTATACTGGTGCCGACAAGAGTTTTGTGTCATTGTCTTTTGAGCCAATGCTTCGCGTGTCTAGAACGAAACTAGGAAAACCTTTGACAGTAGAGGTTGCTAGTGGTGAACCCATTATTCTTGATTCTGTTCTTCACAACTGCCAGTTAAATCTTAACGACCATCTTTTTCCTATCGACCTCACGCCTATGCAACTTGGAAGCTTCGACGTTATTGTGGGAATGGATTGGTTATCCAAGCATCACGCAGAGGTGGTTTGTTTCGAGAAGATCGTTCGTGTGCCGCTTTCGACAGGCGAGATCCTACAGGTTCAAGGTGAGAAACCTGCCGGTGGTCTCAAACTCATGTCTTGTTTTAAAGCTCGGAAGTATCTGCGAAAGAATTATGTGGCCTTCTTAGCACATGTTACAGCAGATAAAGGCAAGGGTAAGTCAATTTCAGATATTCCTGTCGTTCGGGATTATTTTGAAGTTTTCCCTGAAGAGTTACCTGGTCTACCTCCAGCACGCCAAGTCGAGTTCCGCATTGATCTCGTACCTGGTGCAAATCCCATTGCCAAAGCTCCATATCATCTTGCACCATCTGAGATGCAAGAGTTGTCTAAGCAGCATCAGGAGCTCTCTGACAAAGGTTTTATCGGTCCTAGCTTTTCACCTTGGGGTGCTCCCGTTCTTTTTGTCAAGAAGAAGGATGGATCCTTTAGGATGTGTATCGATTATCGTGAGCTTAACAAGCTTACCATCAAGAATCGATATACCCTACCGCGTATAGACGATCTCTTTGATCAGTTACAGGGCGCTTCTTATTTTTCGAAGATTGATCTACGTTCCGGATATCATCAACTTCGTGTGCATGAAGAAGATATTCCCAAGATGGCGTTCCGCACTCGGTATGGGCATTACGAGTTCACAGTCATGCCATTCGGTTTGACTAATGCTCCTGCTGTTTTCATGGACTTAATGAATAGGGTCTGCAAACCTTATTTGGATCAGTTCGTCATTGTTTTTATTGATGACATTTTGATATACTCTAAGACGCAAGCTGACCACGAGCAACATCTTCGTCTTACCCTAGAACTCCTAAAGAAAGAGCAACTTTTCGCCAAATTCTCCAAGTGTGAATTTTGGCTTAAAGAAGTTCAATTTTTGGGGCATATTATCAACGAACGAGGTATTCATGTAGATCCCTCCAAGATTAGTGCGATTAAGGATTGGGATACACCTTCTACTCCTACTGAAGTTCGTTCTTTTCTTGGTCTAGCGGGTTATTACCGCCGCTTCATTGAAAACTTCTCAAAGATTGCAGTTCCTCTAACTGCTCTAACTCAGAAGAACAAACCCTTTGATTGGGGATTCAAACAAGAGGAAGCTTTTCAATACTTGAAGCAGAAACTTTGTGACGCGCCTGTTCTAACTTTGCCTGAGGGCAATGATGATTTCGTCGTCTATTGCGATGCATCTAAATTGGGTCTTGGCTGTGTTTTGATGCAAAGGAACAAAGTCATAGCATACGCATCGAGGCAGTTGAAGATACATGAGAAGAACTACACCACTCATGATCTTGAGTTGGGTGCAGTTGTTTTCGCTCTTAAGATCTGGAGACACTATTTGTACGGTACAAAATGTGTGGTTTTCACGCACCACAAAAGTCTTCAGCATATCTTCAATCAGAAAGAACTCAACATGAGGCAACGACGTTGGGTTGAGCTCCTAAACGACTATGACTGCGAAATTCGCTACCATCCTGGTAAGGCGAATGTCGTAGCTGATGCATTGAGTCGTAAGGAACGTACTAAGCTTCATTGTGTACGTGTTCAATCTGTTATTCAAGCTCGATCCGATATCCAAGCATGCATTTCTCAGGCTCAACAATCTTGTGTTACACAAGGTTTAATGGATAAGGAATTTCCCTATCACATAACACCTGATCTAGAACTGAAGGACAATGGATCGTATTACTTCATGGACCGTTTGTGGGTCCCAAGCCAGGATGATCTTCGTACCTTGCTTATGAATGAAGCCCATAAGTCTCGTTATTCTATTCATCCGGGCTCGGATAAGATGTATAAGGATCTTCGTATTCACTATTGGTGGCCTGGTATGAAGAAAGACATTGCCTTATACGTATCAAAATGCCTTACTTGTCTTAAGGTTAAGGCTGAACATCAGCGTCCTTCGGGTTTATTGGTGCAACCAGAGATCCCAGTTTGGAAATGGGAAAACATTACTATGGATCTTGTTACTAAACTTCCGCGCACAAAGAAAGGTCACGATGCCATCTGGGTAGTTGTTGATCGTCTTACTAAGTCAACACATTTCTTGCCAATCCGTGAGGATTTTCCTGCTGACAAACTTGCTAAAATCTATGTGGATGAAATTGTAGCTCGACATGGTGTTCCTTTCAACATCATTTCTGACAGAGATGCTCGTTTCACTTCTCATTTTTGGAGAACCATGCAATCTGCTATGGGGACCCAACTTAATCTGAGCACGGCTTATCATCCGCAAACGGATCGTCAATCTGAAAGAACAATCCAGACTCTGGAGGACATGCTTAGAGCTTGTGTGATCGACTTTGGTGGTAGTTGGGATTCACATCTTCAGTTAATTGAATTCTCCTACAACAACAGTTATCACACCAGCATCAAAATGGCTCCTTTCAAGGCTCTCTATGGTCGAAAATGTCGTTCACCAGTCTACTGGAATGAGATCGGCGAGGCTCAACTTACTGGACCTGCCCTCATTTTAGAGACTACTGACAAGATCAAGAAAGTTCGTGATAACCTTCAGACAGCTAGAAGCCGTCAGAAGAGTTACGCGGACCCAAAACGCAAGCCCTTGGAATTTCAAGTCGGTGATCGAGTATTACTTAAGGTCTCACCTTGGAAAGGTGTGATCAGATTTGGAAAGAAAGGAAAACTTGTACCTAGATACGTTGGACCATTCAAGATCATCGAAAGAATCGGAAAGGTAGCCTACAGACTTGAGTTACCTCCTGAACTTGGAAATGTTCATCCAACCTTTCACGTGTCCAATCTCAAGAGGTGTTTAGCCGATGAGAACCTCCACATACCACTTGACGAAATCCGTGTTGGTAAAACACTGAAATTTGTTGAGAAGCCAGTGGAAATCATGGAACGTGAAGTCAAGTGGCTTAAACGCAAGCGCATTCCTTTGGTCAAAGTTCGCTGGGAAGCTAAACATGGACCCGAGTTACTTAGGAACGCGAAGATCAAATGAAGGCGAAATATCCACATCTTTTTCCACGAGTTTCCTCTAAATAAATTTCGGGACGAAATTTCCACAAGTAGGGGAGACTGTAACATCTGTGCTTGTAATCATTATGAACAGTCCTATTATCAATAAAAAAATGTTATTTAATCCCAATGTTTGTTTGGTTGTGTTTTACATTTTTCATGTTTTGACTTTTATCCAATTTCAAACTCTATATCACTTTTTGGAGAGTTATACGCAAACTGGTGCGTAAACGTACTCAGTTTAATGCGACAAATACTCTGGAACATCAACATATACTTAACATACCTTAAATAACCCTTACATAACTTAGAAATAAGTTTTGAAGGCTTTGGTATAGCAAAAACAAGTAAATTCGCTTACAGGGACTAAACCTGACAAACTGCGAAAGTATGCCAATGTGAAATGTAACGAACATTCCGGAACATGACCATAAGTTAAACATACCATAAATATCCTTTACATAGCTTAGAAATAGGCTTTGAGGGGTTCGGTATGCTAAAATAAACTTTTGGGTCATTCAGGGACTAAAAGCGTCAAAAAGTGCACAAGTTTGCATTTTCTCTCATAACTCACGTTCTGAATACATCCGGACATCCAAAAATTTATGTAAGCACTAAAATATTTGATTTTAGTGTTTGGCATAAGAAAAATCCATTCGTCGCGTCATTTGGATCGTTTTTCGCGCTTATGCGCATTCCGTCGTAATTAAGCGAACATCGCAATCGTACGGCCAAACGAACCGACATCCAAGATATTTTCAAGCATATTTCATGTTCCCTATGTCTTAACATCATTATGGAGCTTGAAATTGGGATTGACGGGTGTTAGAAGTGCCGTTACGCAACGAAATAATGTGCAGGGACCATTTCTGCAAAATCTGCCAAAACAGGGGCTAGACGTGACGCGAAGGGCCTTAGCGTCACGCGAGCCCCCTTCTGGACCAGATTCAGTGTTTAACCAGCTGTATTCAGCCCCTCAACTCCCCAAAGGGGAAGGCCACTTGTCAAAACCCTATGGTGAGTGCCAAATGAGCCACCACAACTTTCCAACAAGTGTACGGCTTAGATCGTGCCCCCTTTTCCTAGAAACGATCCTAACGGTTCGGGAAAAACTATAAATACCCAACCCCATCCATTGCTAAACCCACTAGAATTTTGATTTGAGAAACTCTAAGTTGAAACCATTGTTTCATACCTGAGATTCTTGGATCGAGATTAGCATTCGGGGACCCTTCGTAAGTATTCTTTCGTTCTTTTATTGCTTTTCGAGTCTTTTCGAGTCTGAAAGTCAAACTTTGTTTGACTTTCTGCGTTGACCAGTTTATCGTCAATGCGAAGTTCATTTGAACTTCGCAACGTGATTGTAATCACGATGGTCATAGTCCCTTGGGACTATGCCTACTGATTACCACGTTGTCTAGGGTCGTAGGGTAAGCGATCTAATAAATCGCTTATACCTTCGAACCCGACCCATGTGGTCGATCATTAGGATCCGACCAAATACATTAGGTGACCATAGTATATAGGGAATAACCTTCCAAGGTTATACCTTATGGTCGCTTCGTTAAGTAGTTGTATGATAGGTAGTTTATATGCCTTAGGTAAATTACCAGAATACCCTTTTCATGTATAATTGGTAATTAAGCATATGTAACCTAAACTTTTGTCACATAACTGATTATGTAACATGTTTAGGCATATAACACTTGTCATAGGACTAGTTAGACGTTCCGAACGCGTTTCACGCGAACGACGCGTTAAAGTAGCATAAGCTACCTAAATGGGTCGTAATGGGTCGTAATCACTCATGTTAGGTTTCATTTAGTATGTAGGCTTTGTTAAACCATATTACACGAGTCTCCATACTCGTTTGGTTTACGAACCCTCATTCTACCCGATCTTCCGATTTAGGTCCGGTTTATTAACATAGTTACCTATATTAGGTGCCGTTTGATTCCGTGATCTCTATCATTGTTTGGTTGTCACTCCAGGACTACTGAGTAATCTCAAGTGAGTACATAGACCCCTCTTTTACTGTTTTCCAAACTGTTTTGGGGTGAAACACATGTGCCTACTTGTTACTTTCATGCTTTCTATGTTTTCACATCATATACCTGCTATGTTCGTTAGTACATTATAGTACATGATTTCATTACATTTCATGCTATGTATGTCCATTTAGTTCATACTTAGTACATCGTTTTACATTACATTTTATGCTATGTATGTCCATTTAGTTCATACTTAGTACATCGTTTCACATCATATCACATGCTATGTATGTTCATTTGTTGCATACTTAGTACAATTGTTTTCATCACATGCTTACATTTTGTTATGACATTTGGTTTGTTTAACATGGAACAATACATTCATTAACATTGATCACGCCATTCGTTAGTAGGTAGTGGTACCATAGGAATTGACAACTCCCGTTTCTGAAATCCTGGGTTTGTTTGGATTGGAAGGAATGACCGAATTCGATATACATAATTTAGATAAACCTTTAATTTGTTTAAGCGTTTATCGCCACAGTCTCAAGGCTTGGATGTATGCATTATAACAATACCGCAAAAATGTTTGTATCAGTATAGCATGCATTTGTTACACAAAACATAACTTTGATTTAAACTGTGCTTTACTTCAATACCTTGTTGTTGTGCATTTTACATATGGTTTAGTTGAAACATTTCACTTACCATACATGACATTTCTGGTTACACATCACATGATCTACATTAAACATAAACATTTTGACAGTGATATACACATTTAGTGGTTTACATTGAACATAGACATTTCGATATGGTTTACACATTAACACATGACAATTCATTTATACATAAACAATTTACAAAGATGGTTGGTTTGAGTAAGCGATTTGAGTAACGAGGCGTGTGTAATATGATACAAACATGGTGGATACGCCGCTGGTACTTCCTATAAACAAGTGTTTGTATGATATTACATGTCGTAGCGTTACTTAAATCATTTCAATATTTGACATATTACATTTTACATAAACAACTTATTTTTCACAAGACGTTGATTTATAAAACAACTTATCTTATACAAACTCATTTTTACTTGGTTATTCATTTAACCTTACATTATTCTCATACTTATACATATCATTGCTTTTTAATGATTTACAAAACAAAACAACGTACAAGGTTCATGACTGACTGTTATTAAACAATTTTTCCTAAACTTATAAGTCATGAATCCTATTTTCACAAAACCTATGTATCTCACAGACATTTTTATGCTGACGTACCTATTTTCACATGTGTTTTCAGGAGCTTTTCCGTAGGATGATGATTGTGACACTAGGGCGGACCTGTGCCTTAGAGACTAAAAACGAAGATAGACGTGTTTAATTATGTTATAAACTCTTTGATTACTGTTTGAAACAATGAAACTCTTATGTTGTTAAATAAAATACAATTTTGTATGCCATGGTTATGAAACAATTAATTCTGTTACAACACTCCCCGACGTTTTCCGCCACGTTTTGTATGTTACACGTGGTCGGGGTGTGACATACCTCTTGTTCGAGTTCGTTGGAACTCCCGTCGTGGTCCAGAGTTCACCTGGGAATGAGAAGATCAAATGAAACACAAGTATCCCCAGTTGTTCGTGAAAAGTGCAGCCACTACTGAGGCTGAAGCTACTGCAGAATTTCGGGACGAAATTCCAATCCAACAGGGGGATGATGTGACACCCTAGGAAAACCAGGAAAACACGCAACGTAACTAGCTTTCTCAGTGACCATGTGCTAAATTTCGGGATGAAATTTCTTTCATGTTGGGGATAATGTGACAATTCGAACTTTACAGGTTAGTGTCGTTTACTTTGGCGATTCTAAAACTCTCATTGTTTTCCTTCATGGTGCAATTCTTGATTTAGACACGTTAAATGTTGTGTGTTAACCTTAGACTTTGCGTTGCGGGCCACGAGTAACTTGGGTTACATTTATCTTAGTTACTTGTCATTCTAGGCCCAAATCCACACAAGTGGCCGACTACTTGGATCATGTTGTTTCTTTGTGCATTACTTGATTTAGAATTGATTACTTGAAAACCCTATTGCTTAGCACATTGCTTAACACATGGGGCTAGGGGATTTTATCCACTACACACACCGAATTAACGAGTGGGCCAGATTGAGTATTGAGCCCAAATAGGTTTTAGATCGGGGGCCGGCCTTTTGTATGGCTTGCTTAACACTCAAAAAAAAATTCATGTAACAAGTTAATATAATACCACGCACATACAAACCCTCCTCTCTAAAACTTGCGATCGGCAGGAAACCCCCCCCCCCCCCCCCTGAAACAGAACCTCGCCCCATCAAGTCACGGTTAGTAAATCTTGATTGTTAAGTTATTATTGATTGTTAGTGCATCCATGCTCTTGATCGTCTCTGTTTAATGATTCTGCTTATGCGTGATGTTGATGTAGGGAATTTTACATGATTGGGTTGTATTAATATATAGTCATTCGGTTCTTGATCTATGGCAAATTCTTAGTAGACATATGATAGGTGCATGTGATTTAATTATGCTTGTCTAATCCATGCCTCATGTGAATTCTTGTTTTGGTCCAATCACATGTAGTGTAACAACAGCTGGTCGGCTAGGGAATTTAATGATGTTTGAATTCAAATATCAAGATTCACAAACTACAAACCCACTACAAATTTTCGATCCAATCATAGCATGAAAGAAATACTTAGTGTCGGCCATTATTGTCAAATTTATATAGATAAGTTATCAAAGAAGGGGTAGGTGTATATATGTCATATTATATCCTGAATGTATTTACTGTTTTGCGATTATGTGGGTATAGATATTTATGGATTGAAATTGTTAACATGCCGCATAAAAATTGTTGATTAAACGTGTGTAATTAGTTTCTTAAAACCGGGCCGCACAGTCGGCCATGATCCGCTGATTTGGGGCTTAAGCCCAACCGTGTTTAGTAAATTGAATGATAGGGTTATTTTGTGTTAATTCTGGTATAAATTAGTATGGGCTGGTTGGTTTGGGAAATTAGTTGGGCTGCAACACATAAAAATCTGTTGGGGCATCACACTTAGATTCGGGCCGAGTGCATGATCAGATTGTATATGCATGTTAAATGGGTCACCACTGTTTACATGGATTTGCTTCGAATAGTGGTATTGGGCCATAGACTGCTAGTGGGCTGGATTGTTTAGTTAATATTGGATTAATTTATTAATGCATTGGGCCGGATAGGATTTTTGGGTAGTATCTAAATGGCATATTAACTATTGGGGCAATAGCTTTTATAAACATTTCGTTTCATGTTGTTTTATCTCGACTTTAGTGGGGTTGTGATTTAGAGTGGGCGGTGAACATATCATATATTGTGCATATTGTTGGGGATTGTAACTTGTGAATGGGATTATACAAACATCTAGATAATGGAAGAGTAAAAATCCAAATATGTGATAATGAAATTTGATCAAGTAGGTGTGATTATATGAAACGTGATCTATGTCCTACCTGAATACGTGATTAATGGTATGTGAACCTGACTAGACGTAAATACCTATGATAGGACGTGATTGAATAGAGTATATTGGCAAATAAATTATCTGCTGAGCAAATCAAGGTGAGTTCACACTTTCTACAAGGCATGGGATTTCCGGTGGTTTGGGAATGGGTTAATAAACTAACACGGAACCTACATATTGTGACAACTCGAGTTTCCAAGATTTCCATCTTCGCATTTATTGCACGTAAATTTTTTTTTATGTTGTTTGTTACTCGACTTGTTTGTTTCACAACGCTTACATTTGTAAAACGTTAAATCGCATTGTGATGATATTTTATATTTGGGGTGCATATTATATTTGAGTATATGATAATAGTGTAATTTGTGTTAATTGGGATTGTATATTTTATTAAGGATCTTTGGCCCAACACCCTCATATGAAAACACCCTCCCTGATGAAAACACACATGGTGTTTTCGTCCATAGATGGCTGGCGAAAACAGCAAATGGGCTTTAGGCCCAGTGGTGAATTATATATATACATATTTATTTTATCACAATCTTGACGGAGAAGCTTTTCAATTGACAAACCCTAATCACAACATTCCTCTCTCCTTTTGAAACCCGACGGCTGCCTTGAACATATACATCACTCGGTTTGGTTGTCTCTTTGGTTTAGGTTAGTAATCGGCTATTGTTGTTTGTTTGATCGAATTCACCATAGGTTGTTTATTTAACATTCTGCATTAACTGCTATCATGAGATATGTATGAGCATACGACTGAACATCGATTGTTTAACAAATGGGTTAAAAATCTCTGTTATTAACTGGTCTTCGTTAGTCTCTGTGGTTAAGTGCATCGATTATAAGCTATTGATTTGGTGGGTTTATAATGTGGGTCTGAAGTTTAGAAACTGTTCTTGTTGCTGTTCTTGTTGAAAATCTTTTGTGTTGATGTCGATTTTTCTGATTGAACGATTGCTGGTTGAAATAGTAAACTGAAATGGGATTATAGTTGCTGGGTTTTATGTTACTGTAAGTGTTGTTGAAGATGATGAAGTACCAACGAAATCACCCACCACAATTATAAAGTGGACGAAATCACATAAGTGATTTCGGCCCACATAAGTGTTTTGGGCCCAAAGAGAGTTCGACCCACATTAGTGATTTCGGCCCATAAGGGGTTTTCAACCCAAGAGGGATTTCGTCCACATAGTGTTTTGGCATAAGTGATTTCGGCACTATTGGATTTTGTCGAAGTGGGCTGCATAGTTTATTTTATTAGTTAGATAACTCTGTTAGTTATTTAACCTCAGTTAGTTTAATTAACTCGAATAATTGATTAACTTTGTTTAGTTTATTGTCACTTTTAAATGGTTAACTCTATGAAAGCAGTAAACAATATTAGTTTACTAACCGTGTTGGTTGTAAATTCTATTTAACATGATACTGTTAAGCATGTTATATTAACCAGGTTAAGTGTGTTATGACTGTTTAGTTTATTAACTTGGTTAGATAGGCTAACCTTAATAAACTAGTTAACCTTGTTAAGTTGGAAACTCTGTTAGGTCTATTACTTCTGTTAGTCTGTTAATGGATAATCTTGTCATAATGGACTGTGAAAGCTTTTATGTGAAACATGAATTGCATAAGTTGGATTAACTGTTTACAAGATACAAGATACTAATTTCTAGGCACACTCTGTGATGTTAGTTTGATGATAGTTACATGTGAAGCTTTACAAACATGTACTGATTAAAAATACGTGCCTACTATAGGACTTGACTGATTTATTGTGAGCACTTAACTTAGCATACCGAGCAAAGCAAGGTGAGTTCACACTCTTACCAAGGCATGGTATTTCCGGTGTTGGGAATGGGTTGATTGATTAATTACGCTTAAGAATTATCGGAATTACATACCATAGGCCTCGGGAGAGGAAGGTTAATGGTAGATACTGCTAGACTAGTGATACATATACTCCTCTTCGCACACACGCCGGGATTGGCCGCGATACTAGAACAATCTTCGCAAACATGCCTGGAATGGCCGCGAACTATACTTTAATCTTCGCAAACATGCCTGGAGGGCCGCGATACAAATATACCTAGTCTAGAGAACATATGGGAAACCCCCACTAAACTTCGCAAACATGCCTAGAGGGCCGCGATACCATTACATACGATACATGATTACTAAACGAACTTACAATTTACGATATGAACACTATAACTGAATAACCAACTGTGAACTCGCTCAACTAGTTGTTGACTCTCTGTTACATGCCTTGCAGGACCATAGGTACTCTTGGAGCTTGCACGGGAGGCGCGGTCGTTGTGGGCACGGATTTTTGGATATTATGATACACTCTTTTGTGACACTTCAACTTAATACTTATGTTGGGTTTTTACATTATTGCTTCCGCTACACACTTGTTTATGTTTGGTTTTGAAAACACCTATCGTATTGACGAATGACTTTTACTATTTACTTATATGTTCAATATGATTGGTGGCTTGATCCTGGTCAGTCACGCCTCCAAGCGGTGGTACTCCGCGTGTGGATTTTGGGGGTGTGACAGATTGGTATCAGAGCCATTGGTTATAGAGAACTCGGTTTTAATAAGGGGAAAACGTTTTTATTAAAACCAGACTATAACCAGAACAGTGCTCAACGATCCACAACGACGCTTTGCTCCACGTGCAAGACTCAACATCCTAGGTAATATGGTATATGTTTTATTGCCTACTTGCTAGAATTACATAGAACTTTGCTCATGGTATTCTTAGATACACATAACTCCTATTGCTTGAGAATACTTGTGTGCTCACTCTCTTTTGTCATCGCACTATTCGCGAACCTTTCTTACTTATGTTACCTTTGCTATAAAGATTATGGCTGGACGCATTAACATGACACAAGCCCAGTTGACGGCTCTTATCAATGAACGAGTTGCTGCGGCACTTGCAGCCGCACAAGCAGGAGGTATACCCTGCAGTTGTAACTCACACTAGGATCTTTAGATCCTACACTCCAAAACCAACTCTTGTGCTTAATCTTGTCCTGGTTCTTATACACAACAGGTCAGCACGCTCAGCCACCTGTTTGCACCTTCAAAACTTTCATGGACTGTCGTCCTACTACTTTTAGTGGCACGGAAGGAGCGGTTGGACTCCTCCATTGGTTTGAAAAACTAGAGTCCGTATTTGAAATGTATGAATGCCCTGAGGCTCGCAGGGTGAAGTACGCCACTGGTACTCTAGAAGGCATTGCGCTGACTTGGTGGAATGCGCAAGTTCAGATGTTAGGGTTGGCTGTTGCAAACGCCACACCCTGGAATGATTTTAAGGAATTGATCAGAGAGGAATACTGTAGCCGTGATGACATTCATAAGCTGGAGGTAGAGTTTTACCACTTGGAAATGACGGGGTCAGAAATTGAAGCGTACACCAGAAGGTCGAATGAGTTGGCTATTCTGTGTCCTACTATGGTAGACCCTCCCATTAAGCGTATTGAACTGTATCTCAAGGGTCTGGTACCGGAAATTCAAAGTCACGTAACCTCAGCGAATCTTGGCACCATTCAACAAATCGTCAAGTTAGCTCATCGCCTCACCGATCAGGCAGTGGAACAGAACAAGCTGCCTAAACGTATCAGCGCTACTACTACCGCTACCACTTCAGCTACTCCTGCTACTCCCAGTGACAACAAGCGGAAATGGGAAGGGGATTCCAGCAGGGGTTCAGCTACCATTCAGTCTCAAGCACAGCAGCAGCGCAAGACTAGTGATTACCAGAGTCCGAGTCAGCAATCGTCTGGTGGTCAGGGACAGAGTGGATATCGGGGAATTCACCCATTGTGTAACAGGTGCAACAGACACCACAGTGGTCAGTGTCGTAAAGGCCGCTGTCAGAGATGTCTAAGGGTAGGTCATGAAGCTAAGGATTGCAGAAGTTCACGACCTGCGAATCAGAACCAGCAACAACAACCGCCCGCTCCACGAAACCAGCCACATCAACAACAACAAGGAAATAGGGCATGCTTTCAGTGTGGGGCTGAAGGCCACTTCAAGCGGAACTGTCCCCAGTTAAACCAGAACCAGAATAACAACAACAACAATCAGGGCAACAGGAACAACAATGAAGGAAACAACAACGGCAATGGTGCTAGGGGTCGTGCATTTGTGATTGGTCAGGCTGATGCAAGGAACGATCCTAATGTGGTTATGGGTAAGTTTCTTCTCGGCGACTTTAATGTTACTGTATTATTTGATTCGGGTGCGGATACCAGTTACATGTCTCTGAAGGTTAGTAAAATGCTTAAACGCGCACCAACACTTCTAAACACCAAACATGTCGTAGAGCTAGCTAACGGTAAAAGTCTAGAAGCCACACACGTAGTTCAGGGTTGTAATCTTATCCTCGCTGGTCAGACTTTCTCTATCGATCTCATTCCCATAACTTTGAGTAGTTTTGACATCGTCATTGGTATGGATTGGTTATCCCAACAACAAGCAGAGATCCTATGCAAGGAGAAGATCATTCGTATTCCCCGTACTGGCAAAGAACCTCTCGAAGTTCAAGGCGACAAGAGTGGTGTCGTGAGTGGCATCATCTCCTTCTTGAAGGCACAGAAGTGTTTGCGAAAGGGCCACACGGCTATTTTAGCACTCGTTACTGATACATCGACGACAGAGAAGAAGTTAGAGGATATCCCAGTTGTACGTGATTTTCCTCAAGTGTTTCCTGAAGAGTTACCTGGGCTACCGCCCCATCGCCAGGTCAAGTTTCAAATCGAGCTAGCTCCTGGAGCAGCACCCATAGCTCGAGCACCTTACCGCTTAGCTCCAACTGAACTGGAAGAACTGTCTAAGCAATTGCAAGAACTCTTGGAAAAGGGTTTCATATGTCCTAGCTCTTCGCCCTGGGGAGCTCCAGTATTATTTGTGAAGAAGAAAGACGGTACCTTCCGCATGTGTATAGACTACCGCGAACTGAACAAGGTGACTGTGAAGAATCGTTATCCTCTTCCACGCATCGACGACTTATTCGACCAGTTGCAAGGGTCGAGCTATTACTCAAAGATTGACCTGAGGTCAGGCTATCATCAACTGAGAGTCCGGGATGAGGACGTCTCCAAAACAGCATTCAGAACACGCTACGGCCACTACGAGTTTCTAGTCATGCCATTCGGACTAACGAACGCGCCTGCGGTTTTCATGGATCTTATGAACAGGGTGTGCAAACCTTATCTTGACAAGTTTGTTATTGTCTTCATCGATGACATCCTGATCTATTCGAAGAGTCAAGAGGAACACGAGCATCATTTACGACTTATTTTGGAACTTCTTCGAACGGAACAACTGTACGCCAAGTTTTCAAAATGCGACTTCTGGCTTCGTGAAGTCCACTTCCTAGGCCACGTGGTAAACAAGGATGGGATTCATGTTGATCCATCCAAGGTAGATTCGATCAGGAACTGGCCTGCACCTCGTACAGCAACCGAAATACGCCAATTCTTGGGTTTGGCGGGTTATTACAGACGGTTCATCAAAGACTTCTCAAAGATTGCACAGCCGCTTACATTACTGACACAGAAAGGTGTTGCTTACCGTTGGAGTAGTACACAGGAAACAGCGTTTCAGCACTTAAAGGATAGACTTTGTAGCGCACCTATCCTCTCATTGCCTGAAGGCACGGACGATTTTGTAGTCTACTGCGACGCATCTATCCAAGGTCTTGGATGTGTGTTGATGCAGCGGGATAACGTCATTGCTTATGCTTCGCGCCAACTTAAGATCCACGAACGGAACTACACTACACACGATTTAGAGCTGGGAGCTGTCGTTTTTGCGCTCAAGATATGGCGACATTACCTGTACGGCACCAAGTGCACCATCTACACCGATCACAGGAGTCTTGAGCATATCTTCAAGCAGAAAGAGTTGAACATGCGACAACGTCGATGGGTCGAGTTACTGAACGATTACGAATGTGCTATAAAGTACCATCCGGGCAAAGCCAATGTGGTGGCCGACACCGTCAGTCGAAAGGATACTACACCTAGGCGTGTACGAGCGTTGCAACTCACTATTCAGTCTAGTCTTCCTTCTCAGATACGATATGCTCAAGTAGAAGCATTGAAACCAGAAAACGTCAGGGCTGAAGCCCTACGCGGTTCAAGGCAACGGTTAGAACAAAAGGCAGACGGCGCCTACTATGCAACAGGACGCATTTGGGTCCCACACTATGGCAACCTACGCGAGCTTGTAATGGAAGAAGCTCATAAGTCTCGCTACTCAGTACATCCTGGTTCGGATAAGATGTACCACGACCTCAGAACTACATATTGGTGGCCTAGCATGAAGGCCCACATAGCAACTTACGTTAGTAAGTGTTTGACTTGTGCGAGAGTCAAAGCGGAATATCAGAAACCTTCAGGCCAACTCCAACAACCTGAGATACCACAATGGAAATGGGAGCAAATTTCCATGGATTTTGTTACTGGCCTACCTAGATCTCAGCGCGGAAATGACACTATTTGGGTGATCGTGGATCGACTCACAAAGTCTGCACACTTCTTGGCTATCAAGGAAACAGACAAGTTCTCTACTTTAGCAGACATTTACTTGAAGGAAGTGGTTTCGAGGCACGGGGTGCCAACCTCTATTATCTCTAATCGTGACGCACGTTTCACTTCCGAACTTTGGCAAGCGATGCACAAATCCTTTGGCTCTCGTTTAGACATGAGCACAGCTTATCATCCTCAGACAGATGGGCAGTCTGAGCGCACTATTCAAACTCTAGAAGACATGCTTCGGGCGTGCGTAATTGACTTTGGCAATGGCTGGGAAAAACATCTGCCACTGGTGGAATTTTCATACAATAACAGTTACCACACCAGCATTAAAGCTGCTCCATTTGAGGCATTGTACGGGCGTAAATGCCGATCACCTCTTTGTTGGGCAGAGGTGGGTGACAGTCAGATCACAGGTCCAGAAATGGTAGTTGATACTACTGAAAAGATTGCTCAAATACGACAACGCATGGCGGCAGCTCGTGACCGTCAGAAAGCATACGCCGATAAAGACAGGAAACTACTCGAATTCCAGGTTGGGGATCGAGCACTACTCAAAGTTTCACCCTGGAAGGGTGTTGTTCGTTTTGGCAAAAGGGGCAAACTCAATCCACGATACGTTGGACCATTTGAAGTCATTGAGAAAATAGGCAAAGTGGCCTACAGACTGAACTTACCAGCTGAACTCAGTGCAGTTCACAACGTCTTTCACGTGTCGAATCTTAAGAAGTGTCTGTCAGATGAGACCCTCATAGTTCCTTTGAAGGAGCTCACTATCGACGAACGGTTGCATTTCGTCGAAGAACCAGTTGAAATTACGGACCGGGATGTTAAGGTCCTCAAGAACACCAGAATACCTCTTGTTCGAGTTCGTTGGAACTCCCGTCGTGGCCCAGAGTATACCTGGGAACGAGAAGACCAAATGGAACTCAAATATCCCAGTTGTTCGAAAACAATGCAACTACTACTGAGGCTGAAGCTACTACAAAATTTCGGGATGAAATTCCAAATCAACGGGGGGATGATGTGACACCCCAGGAAAACCAGTAAACTACACAACACAACACAACTAGCTTCCTCAGTAACCATGTGCTAAATTTCGGGACGAAATTTCTTTCAAGTTGGGGATAATGTGACAACTCGAGTTTCCAAGATTTCCATCTTCGCATTTATTGCACGTAAATTTTTTTTATGTTGTTTGTTACTCGACTTGTTTGTTTCACAACGCTTACATTTGTAAAACGTTAAATCGCATTGTGATGATATTTTATATTTGGGGTGCATATTATATTTGAGTATATGATAATAGTGTAATTTGTGTTAATTGGGATTGTATAGTTTATTAAGGATCTTTGGCCCAACACCCTCATATGAAAACACCCTCCCTGATGAAAACACACATGGTGTTTTCGTCCATAGATGGCTGGCGAAAACAGCAAATGGGCTTTAGGCCCAGTGGTGAATTATATATATACATATTTATTTTATCACAATCTTGACGGAGAAGCTTTTCAATTGACAAACCCTAATCACAACATTCCTCTCTCCTTTTGAAACCCGACGGCTACCTTGAACATATACATCACTCGGTTTGGTTGTCTCTTTGGTTTAGGTTAGTAATCGGCTATTGTTGTTTGTTTGATCGAATTCACCATAGGTTGTTTATTTAACATTCTGCATTAACTGCTATCATGAGATATGTATGAGCATACGACTGAACATCGATTGTTTAACAAATGGGTTAAAAATCTCTGTTATTAACTGGTTTTCGTTAATCTCTGTGGTTAAGTGCATCGATTATAAGCTATTGATTTGGTGGGTTTGTAATGTGGGTATGAAGTTTAGAAACTGTTCTTGTTGCTGTTCTTGTTGAAAATCTTTTGTGTTGATGTCGATTTTTCTGATTGAACGATTGCTGGTTGAAATAGTAAACTGAAATGGGATTATAGTTGCTGGGTTTTATGTTACTGTAAGTGTTGTTGAAGATGATGAAGTACCAACGAAATCACCCACCACAATTATAAAGTGGACGAAATCACATAAGTGATTTCGGCCCACATAGGTGTTTTCGGCCCAAAGAGAGTTCGACCCACATTAGTGATTTCGGCCCATAAGGGGTTTTCGGCCCAAGAGGGATTTCGTCCACATAGTGTTTTGGCATAAGTGATTTCGGCACTATTGGATTTTGTCGAAGTGGGCTGCATAGTTTATTTTATTAGTTAGATAACTCTGTTAGTTATTTAACCTCAGTTAGTTTAATTAACTCAAATAATTGATTAACTTTGTTTAGTTTATTGTCACTTTTAAATGGTTAACTCTATGAAAGCAGTAAACAATATTAGTTTACTAACTGTGTTGGTTGTAAATTCTATTTAACATGATACTGTTAAGCATGTTATATTAACCAGGTTAAGTGTGTTATGACTGTTTAGTTTATTAACTTGGTTAGATAGGCTAACCTTAATAAACTAGTTAACCTTGTTAAGTTGGAAACTCTGTTAGGTCTATTACTTCTGTTAGTCTGTTAATGGATAATCTTGTCATAATGGACTGTGAAAGCTTTTATGTGAAACATGAATTGCATAAGTTGGATTAACTGTTTACAAGATACAAGATACTAATTTCTAGGCACACTCTGTGATGTTACTTTGATGATAGTTACATGTGAAGCTTTACAAACATGTACTGATTAAAAATACATGCCTACTATAGGACTTGACTGATTTATTGTGAGCACTTAACTTAGCATACCGAGCAAACCAAGGTGAGTTCACACTCTTACCAAGGCATGGGATTCCCGGTGTTGGGAATGGGTTGATTGATTAATTACGCTTAAGAATTATCGGAATTACATACCATAGGCCTCGGGAGAGGAAGGTTAATGGTAGATACTGCTAGACTAGTGATACATATACTCCTCTTCGCACACACGCCGGGATTGGCCGCGATACTAGAACAATCTTCGCAAACATGCCTGGAATGGCCGCGAACTATACTTTAATCTTCGCAAACATGCCTGGAGGGCCGCGATACAAATATACCTAGTCTAGAGAACATATGGGAAACCCCCACTAAACTTCGCAAACATGCCTAGAGGGCCGCGATACCATTACATACGATACATATTACTAAACGAACTTACGATTTACGATACGAACACTATAACTGAATAACCAACTGTGAACTCGCTCAACTAGTTGTTGACTCTCTGTTACATGCCTTGCAGGACCATAGGTACTCTTGGAGCTTGCACGGGAGGCGCGGTCGTTGTGGGCACGGATTTTTGGATGTTATGATACACTCTTTTGTGACACTTCAACTTAATACTTATGTTGGGTTTTTACATTATTGCTTCCGCTACACACTTGTTTATGTTTGGTTTTGAAAACACCTATCGTATTGACGAATGACTTTTACTATTTACTTATATGTTCAATATGATTGGTGGCTTGATCCTGGTCAGTCACGCCTCCAAGCGGTGGTACTCCGCGTGTGGATTTTGGGGGTGTGACACATATCCTCCTTGGGTAGGATATGTACGGCCATCCTCCTTGGGTAGGATGCCACTATAATTCCTGCGTATTCTCCTTGGGTAGAACTACGTACGTTCATCCTCCTTGGGTAGGACAACAACCTTAAACTTACTAGACAAAACTCTATCATGAAGTCCCTCACTTTATATCGACATAATCGCCGAGGCCGATGGCGAACGGGTCATTAGTTAATAGCGCTATTAGGTTTAACAAACCTCACACCGTGTCGTTCGAACGGGCGTGTACTAATGGACTATGGCAAAGTGTCAATGATGATAGACACTGATGTAGGGCACAACTTATTTTTCGTTAGTAGTCGATATGGTAATGGTCTAGTGGTTCACATGGGGAAGCCCCCCACTGGTTATGGTTATGGTTTGGGAAACAAATAGTACTGGTTAACTCGTGGTTTACGAAACAACTTATGAATTCAAAACAAACTGGTAAAACTAAACAACCAACTGTGAACTCGCTCAACTTTGTTGTTGACTCATTGTTACATGCCTTGCAGGTCGTTAGGTACTATTGGAGCTTACACGGGGAGGCGCGATCGTTGTGGGATATGGACTGTTATGTCCTACGCTTAACATTTGAACGTTAAACTATGTTTTTGTTATTTACACATTACTATGCTTCCACTGATTTCATAAACATGTTTGGTTTATTTTGAAACACCAATTATATTGGGTTTGGTTTTTATTTACTTAATGGTATTGTTCAATATGATTGGTGGCTTGATCCTGGTCAGTCACGCCTCCATGCGGAGATACTCCGCTTGTGGATTTTGGGGGTGTGACATAAACATACCCTAAATATCCTTTACATAGCTTAGAAATAGGATTTGAGGGGTTCGGTATGCTAAAATAAACTTTTTGGTCAGGGACTAAAAGCGTCAAAAAGTGCATAAGTTTGCATTTACGCGCATATCTTACGTTCTGAACATATTCGGAAATAAAAAAAAAATTGTAATCATTAAAATATTTTATTTTAGTGATTGGAATGCTAAAACTTCATTCGTTTTGTAGGATCGAATTCGGATCCGAACGAGTCGGTTAGAAGAGTTTTTCACCAAAACAAGAGGCGGAAACTAATGCTTTGGTGCGATTTCAGTTGGATTCACTTTAATTGTTGTTGTATTGATCACTGAAACGATTACAGACTCTGACAGCACTTCGGCAGCACTTCGTGGCTCACCGGAAGACAATCACCTACAACTATGTCTATGATTTCGCTCTTATGATCCTATATATAGCCAACAGGTTTCACTTTTATGTACATGACATAAAAGCGAACCTACTTGATGACATATGAGCGATACCTATCACTTGACACATAAGCGAACCTAAAACATGACATATGAGCGAAATCACCTAATTTACACATAAACAAAATTAGAATTGACACATGCAATCCTATTTTGTATCATCGTAATGATGCAATGATGACTTCATCATTATGATGTCATCATCAAAGATGGTGACATCATCCTCTTTCATATCCGCAATGAGACCGAGACTCGACATAAGACGAAGACGACAGATGAATGCACCAACAGACTCCCCCTCAGATGTTGACGAGTCTTAAGTGTCGAGTCTTTGCATCTTCAGTCTTTATCAGTCTTCGATCTTCCTCTGAAGTATTTGTCATTGCAAGAATCCTCATTCTCTATCTTTATCTTCAACAAACTCCTCTCTCTCAAATGTTGAATATCATGGTGTCTTCAGACTCCCCCTCTCAATCTGCTGGGATCATAGTCTGGAATTCACAAGATCATAACCTGGCTTTCATCCTGCTCTGGATCGAAACCTGGCCAACCTGCAAAAACTCTACCCAAAAATAAATTTTCTGATAACCATTTGTGGATAAGATTTTCAAATCTAATTTTCCACTTGCAGGAATAATGTTTTTTATTACAAAACATTTTCTCATTTCATTACAACAATCTTCAAACACTTTCACCCAAACCATTTGTTCATCATGTTTAGCACTCGGAATTTTGAAAATCAGCTCTCCAAAACCAGTTGTCGAAAATCTTTTTGTATTTTCAAAAATTTATGCTAAAACACACTAAAATCTTTTTGGATTTTCTGAAAGAAAATAACTGACATCACTTGTAGAATCAAGAAAATGCAGAAATGAAATGCAGTAAAGAAATATTTACAGACAATATTTTTGTGAGTTTGTGCAAGAGGATCATATCAGGTTATGAGACAAATCACCAACACCGTTAAGCTTCATTTCATTTTAAGTTTTAAACGATTCACTTAGATTGTCAGTATACTTGTCCACTTAAATTTTCACACAAAGTTCAACTGATCCGAGATATGATATTAATGTCTTAAGCACTTAAACTTAATCGCGTGTACCACCTCAGAATATACTCCCATATCCAGATCCCAATATTCAGTCTTACAGGTAATTATGACATAAATGATATCTGTAGGGGTTAATAAATTATGAAGAATCATGAGAGCTCAGGTCAGAACTACCGTTCAGCAGAGAGATCATGACTCAACTTTTGGGTGTGTCCCCTTTAGAGGATCTTTTTTACAACAGCATTGCTAAGCAATTTTATTATCTTATCATATATGCTGAGGGTGATGCTATGTTTCAAGCATTTTGCGGAAAGTATTATTCGAGGACTAGGTCAGAACTTCCATTCAGCAGAAGTCCCGGAATAATACCCCAGACATCATTGAGTATAAAGACCTAGTATATCAGAAAAAGGAATCTTTCAAACGAGATTTCGGGGGTTACCCATATATCCGAGAGATGTTTCCCCACGATATAAGCAAGTTTGAAATTTAGGTTTATATCTCGTCACAATCTACTAAATGTGTAAAAACCTACTCACACATCCACAGTGAGATCATTTATCACATTTAACTTTCCATTTCTTTAGCGTGTTATGACAGTCCACTGATGTACTATCATTTCCTCTTTTATGCAACAAAAACTCATTTTCATTTTTTACTGTTTTTGGTTTTTTCAAATTTTCTAATGTTTTTGGATTTTCAAAAATTTCTTACTCCCCCTAAAATGCAAACACATTTTAGGAAATTTGAAAACAAACTGTACAACAACGTGACAACTGATATCGAATTGCCTCAATTCGCCATCCACTTGGCATAAACAATGAGAACTCTCCCTCACAACAAACTATTTTCCCATTATGATTTCAAAACACTTAAGTTTGTTTTAATCAAATGGTTTTTCCGGAAAATAAGTTGTGTTGATTTTGTAAAACCATTAGTAGGTTAGGGATTTGGTTCATCACATTGTTTTTCAATCACTTGCAGAAAATCAGATACAACTTAATGTCCCTGATTTACCACTTGTAAGATCAATCCAATCAAACATTTTCAACCAATCATCATCTGTTGGTTGAATTCTCAAAGTGCCGATTCCTACTCCACACTTACCAACCTGGGAGTTCCGGCAAGTCCTACAAAACTTTCCAAAAAAATTTCAATTTTCAAACAAACAACAAAAGAATGATGCCGATTCATGATCCGCGATTACCAACTTGGGATCTCCGGCAAGTCAGGTTTTTACTGTTTGAAAAATATATCCACCAAAGCCTGACCTTCCTTGGGTGTAACAACCTCTTCTTCATTTTTACTTTCAACCGACCTGTGAACATTTCTTTTGGAAGCATAAAATTCTTTCACTCCTTTGGCCTTACCATCGACCATTTTTCCAAAAATGTATTTCACAGTTCCATTGAAAGCCTTATCAACATCAAATTTTTTCTTGTCAGAATAAAATTGATTTGAAATTTCAACTTTCCCAACTTTCTTTTTAAAATTCTCAGCCCGCAGAGGTGGAAAATTTTCATCATTCATAGTTGGAACTTGTTTTTCAACCTTTTTCTCAACACGTGGCTCCTCTGATTTTGTAGAATCAGATTCATCACCAGAATTATTACCTGAACCTTTCACAACCCATTTTTGATTTTTTACATTTTCTTTTCCTTTCAAAACACTCTTTGAACATTCTCCCTTCTCAAAGGTTGAATTTTCAAAGCCAGTAAATGGTTTGGTTGTAAGTTCAGTTTTCTCCACAACTTTCTCTTTCAATTTACAAGATACTTCCTGTTTTGGTTTGAATGTTTTCGGACAATTCCTAGCAACATGACCAGCAATCTTGCACTGAAAACAGGTTCTGGTTTCTATCTTCTTTGGAACAGCATTTTTCTTCAACTCTTCTTGCTTTTTGGAAAGGAATTCCTGATTCGTCTGCTTTCTGAATGCTTGTTCTTTCTCATCATCTAAAAAATTTCCTGAAACAAAGACGGTTTTTGGTTTAGAAAATTTTTCATTTTTATAATTTTTCGGTTGATTAAATCCTAATCCTTTCTTTTTGAAATTACAATTATGGTTTGGTTTCTTGTGAAAACTATAACCACAATTGTAACCCATTTTCTTGTTAATTCTTTGTTGATCTCTTGAAGTGTATTGTTTAGGTTTTCCGATAAGATTTAAATCTTTTATTTCAGAAATATTAATTTCTGTAATTTTGAAAACCTTTTGAATCATTTCAAATCTGACACTTCTTATTGGAAAAGTCTCATCAGAATATAATTTGTCAGAATCTTTCAAAGTATATGCTACTTTGACCGGTTCATCATTCAACTTAGATTTCGATAGCAAAAATTGTTTATCATAAACCCATTTGTCCTTTTTGATTGAAGACTTTGACGCAGACTCAGACTTTGACTCGGGTTTGGACTCCATGTTTGACTCCTCACTGTCATCTTTATCTAACACCTGATCGACCACACTTTTTATCAACTTTAACTCATGATCAGTGTCGGACGACGTGTATGTGACATCAATACTTTCTGGCAAGTTATCCGACGGCCCAGACTCCCATTGTAAGTTTATTGCCTTTTCGACTCTTTCGGAATTTGGATTTCAAGGTAAAAATCCATTTTCGACCGGGGATGGACATCTAGTGTAGACCACACTTGGTTTCTTACCAGAAATCTTCACTTTATCTTTGTCTTCTATCACCGATTTCTCTTCTTCTGAAGTCTTTAATTCTTCAAAAGTCTTCAAATTCTCCACAACTGGATAAATCCTGTCAACAACAAAAGTAGAACATGAATAACTTTCTAATAACTTGTTAACTCTTTCAGTTTCTATCTTTTGTGTTGCCAACTTCAACTCCAGATCAGCACACTTCTTTATGTGAAAGTTAACATCATCAAGCTGTATCAGGTACGCTTTCTTCAGCGTATTCATTGCCACAACTTGTTCACCGTTTGAATCAGTATACTTGTTAATTTCTCTGTTCAATGTATCATAGGATTCTTTCAATCTGTTTATGTTATGCAGCAACTCATTGTTTTGCTTGATTAAAGAATCACAGTTCATGCACTTTTCAGGAACTTTGACAGGTTTTGCATCAACTTTGACTTCAAATTCAGGAACCTCTTTGACTGTTCTGTTTGATCATAAAAATTCAGCTCCTCTTTTTCTCAGCTTCAGCTTTTAATCTCTCTTCCTCTTCTTCCTCTTCTTCAAGCTTTCTCCGTCTTGCTTCAGCAGCTTCCATTACTTTTCTGCACTTTTCGGCACATTTCAAATCATAGGCATTTGCAATGAAAGCTTTAGCATCTTTGGCCATAAGTTCTTGATCTGAGCAAAAATCGTTCCAACTGAAACCTTCAGCCAACTTTTCATCATCTTGTTCTGCCAAACACACTTTGCTGTTTGTTGGAAGATATTTATCCCAAGTAAAATTATCATACTTGCCCTGATTAACTATACATGCTCTTTTTGACCCTTCAATCATATCTCTTCCGTGAGCAGTTTGTGCCTGATGCGGTACTGGTGGTGTGACTTGATGATAAATCGCCTTTTTGTGATAATCGTTGTTTCCAAAAGGATTCTGGGCTCCAGTAGCTTCACGATTTTTGCACTCCCTCTTGAAATGCCCCTTTTCCCTGCAACGAAAACATGTAACTTTAGATTTATCAAAGCCTAAAGTTGAAACATGAGCCTCACGAAAATCATCTCGGCCTGTAATTTGTTTAAACTTCTCAGCTCGTCTCAACACACTTACCATGCACCATTTAATGTCCATCAATTCCATTTCCTCAGCATCTATTTGATCGTAATCCTCTTTAGTGAGCATTGGATTACCGATCTTTCTAGCCACAAAACTACTATAGGATTCCAACACCATTCCCAACAAAGACATTTGATTTTTAGCTACTTCTTCAGAATAATCTTGATCACTTTCAAGATTTAATACAATATTGCATTGAAGTTTTCTTCCGTTCTTTGTTGCAGAAATGTTTGGATCAAATGATGAAAATCTTGTGCTGCTTGATCCCTGAGATGATTTCTTTTCAGAAGAATCTTTTGCACTGTAAGCCGTTTCGACTTTTGGAGAAAAATTTGACTTTTCAGTAACACCACTCTTGTAATACAAGCTGATGTCCTGTTCTCCATCGTAGTTCTTCATCCTCGCGATCTTTCTTTGCTCCATCTCTTGAGCTTCCAGGTGTTTGATGAAGTCTCCCAGTGTCAAATTTTTGTAATCTTTTCTGTTGGATCTCAGCATCATCAGAAACGTTCCCCAAGTTTCATGAGGTAGTGCATCTGCAAGTTTTTCAATCAATTCATCAGTATCCTTTTTAATACCAAGTTTTGTCATATTTCTCACCAAGTTACAATATCTATCAATTATTTGCTTGGTGTTTTCAGATTTCAAACCACGTAATAAATCAAATTCTTTCTTCATGAGAGACATTTTGTTTTTGAGCATATCATCACTTCCAACAAATTTTGCTTCCAATTCTGTCCAGATTGAGTAAGCAGTTCCATTATGTTGAAGCAGTATCAAAATGTCTTCTTTTATCGCTTGCTGAAGCCGACTCACCATCAGTTTCTCATCTCGATATTTCTTTTTATCTTCCGTACTCATTTCTCGAATTGTTAACTGCACACCATTTGTTGTGGGTCTAACATATGGTTCTTCAGTGTGTTCCCACGCATCCAAGTGATAAGCTTCAACCCAATTTCCAAACCGTTCGGACCATCCATTGTAATCATCAATATCCATGAGTTTAGGCGGTTTCTGAGATGTCCCGGTTTCATTTTCCAAGTTCATATTCTGAGCAATAGAAACCGGAGTAGTCAGAGTAGCAAATGCGTTGTAAAAATCGTTGTCCATGATCTAGATTTTCAAATGAGTTGTATCACCTTGTAAAAATACCTGACAAAAACAAACAAACAATCAGTTTAACCGGACAAAAGATGTAAAAATGTATGACGATTGAATTGATCTAGGACTCGTGTCGAAGATTTGCGGTTTGACTAAAATCCAAATTGCACAAACTGAGTGAATGAGCCGAAACCAACTTTGTGTATCTGACACTAATCCAAATCACATGGGCCGGTGAAATGGACCTATTTATCAACTTCAAGTGTGACTGACAACAAGATTCAAGACAACAATTTTAATACATTGTCAAGTTGGGCCGAACTTTTTCAATTTACGTCTGATGAAGACCTTTGATTGTTGACAACCCAAAATCACATGCAAACTTTGATTAGAACGAGACACTTAATCAAATCTAGTGCAGCAATATCACATGCGCCTGACACATACCCACATTCTCATAAAGATGCTTGAACATCAAATCAATATTACATGCAAATCTCGAATGAAACCAAAATGACACACTGCAAACCAACACTTTCTTTTTACTTTTCACACACACCAATGTAAATGGCCGACACCATTAAGACCACTGAATTCCCATTGGACCTCAAATTATCATTCGGTGGGCTGCAACTATGTCACATATGTCTTCATCTTTTATCAGATCACATGTGCAAACTTATTAACTAATAGCTGACAACATTGGTCCTTTAAATGTGTTCACATGCAAACTCGGCAGACAACACATGCAATTCTGATTAGCCGACAACAAACAAAGGTTTTTTAATTCTTCATGGCCGACAACTCATTTAATGATCACATGCAAACTGAAATAACTCTGATCACCTAAACACTTTGGAGCTGAATTCCTAAGTGTCACTATGAGCGAAACCTAAATGTCACTATAAGCGGAACCTTAAGTTGTCACTGAAGCGAAACCACAATGTATTGTTCACAAGAGCGAAATCTGATTGTACCAATAAGCGGAATCAAGACAAACTTTGTGACATAAGAGTGAAATCAAAACCAAATAGCTGCTGACATCATCAAATGCACGAGTCCGTATAAGCGAAACCTCGAAAATCCTAAGATCTAAGTCGATTTTAGTTTTGAAACTTTCAAGGGTTTATTAATACATGATTACGAGTGTTATGTGTGAATTTGAGCTGGTTTTACCGTGAAAAATTTTGAAATTTTGAAGAAAGTGTAGAAAATCAGAATGAATGCAGCTAAAATGGCAAGAACTCTTCCTCCTGAGCTCTGATACCACTTGTAGGATCGAATTCGGATCCGAACGAGTCGGTTAGAAGAGTTTTTCACCAAAACAAGAGGCGGAAACTAATGCTTTGGTGCGATTTCAGCTGGATTCACTTTAATTGATGTTGTATTGATCACTGAAATGATTACAGACTCTGACAGCACTTCGGCAGCACTTCGTGGCTCACCGGAAGACAATCACCTACAACTATGTCTATGATTTCGCTCTTATGATCCTATATATAGCCAACAGGTTTCGCTTTTATGTACATGACATAAAAGCGAACCTACTTGATGACATATGAGCGATACCTATCACTTGACACATAAGCGAACCTAAAACATGACATATGAGCGAAATCACCTAATTTACACATAAACAAAATCAGAATTGACACATGCAATCCTATTTTGTCTCATTGTAATGATGCAATGATGACTTCATCATTATGATGTCATCATCAAAGATGGTGACATCATCCTCTTTCATATCCGCAATGAGACTGAGACTCGACATAAGACGAAGACGACAGATGAATGCACCAACACGTTTCGCAATTTGAGTCGTACACGCGTTCGTTACGATTTCCATCGTAATTAACCGAACAACGCAACCGTACAGCCAAACGAACCGACATCCGTGACATTTCTGAGCATATTTCAAGTTCCCTATGCTTTAACATCCTTATGGAACTTGAAGATGGGTTTGACGGGTGTTAGAAGTGCCAAAACGCAACAATACGCACACAGGGACCAAAACTGCCAAATTCCAAAACTTGCTGATCTGCAGACTACATACGGACCGTAAGCAGCATACCATACGGTCCGTAAGCCCTTGCCAGAAACCAGTTTCCTACAAAACCAAGTTGTTCCTTTGTTTTGTACATGGTTTCCTTCAAACATGGAGCTGGTTTTGGGCACCCATAGAATGCTAAAACAATGGGTAACACATGGAGGGTCAGGATTGAAGCTCGAAATTCAAGAAACGATCCTAACGGTTTTGGAAATCCTATATAAACCCACCACTTCATTCCCCATTTGCTCATTCCTGTCATTTGCTCTCATTTTCTGGACAATTGGGACTATCCCATCTGGTTGAAGGTCCCAATCTTCTTGTCTTCTTGTTCTATCTTCAAGGCTTGGACCTTTTGTAACTTTCCTTCATGCTTTTATGAATTTTTAAGCATGAAAGTCAAACAGTGTTTGACTTTCTGCTTTGACCAGTCTTTGGTCAACACAAAGTTCGTTTGAACTTTGCAACGTGAGCGTAATCATGATGGTCATAGTCCTTTGTGACTATACCTACTGATTTCCATGTTGATTAGGCGTAGTGACGAGTCATAGTTTCGATCAAAATACGTGTTTATGCGTATTTTGCCATGAAACTATCTTTGGATATCAAAACACTTTGTTTTGATATCAAACTTGTTTTCTAACTTAGTTAAACATGTTTTAACATGTTTAACTCGTCACTCTTAGTTTAGTGCTTATATAGGGTCGTAAGATAAGCGGTCTAAACAACCGCTTAGACTTTCGAACCCGACCCGTTTGGTCGATCACTAGGATCCGACCAAACACATTTTGTGACCATAGTTGTATAGGGAATAACCTTCCGAGGTTATACCTTATGGTCACTTCGTTTAGTTAGTTGTATGATAGGTAGTTTATATGCCTTAGGAAAATGACCAAAATGCCCTTTTTACGCATAATTTCATTTTAAGCATATGTAACCTAAATTTTGACATTTAAACTGATTAGGCAACATTATTAGACATGTTAAGACATATAATACTTGTCATAGGACTAGTTAGGCGGTCCGAGCGCGTTTTACGCGAACGATGCGTTAAAGTAGCGTAAGCTACCTAAACGAGTCGTAATGGGTCGTAAGCACTTAGGATAGGTTCCGATTTAGAATGTAGGCGTTGTTAAACCATATTACATGAGTTCTCATACTCATTTGGATTACGAAACCTCATTTTATCCGATCTTTCGATTTAGGTCCGGTTTATTAACATAGTTTTACCTATATGAGGTGCCGATTGATTCATTGATCCTTCTAGCTTTGTTTGGTTGTTATTGCAAGACTTCTAAGCATTCTCAAGTGAGTACATAGTCCCCCTTTTACTATTTTCAATTATTTTGGGGTGAAACACATGTGCCTACTTGTTACTTTCGTGCTTTTCGTGCTTTTATAACATATGCTTGCTGTGTTTATTAGTACACTTATAGTACATGATTTCATCCATGTTTATGCTATGTATGTTTAACTAACATGCTAGCACACTGATTCATAAAAACATTTGTTTTATATGTTCATTTCAGTATATGTACACATTGTTTTACATCACATTTTTGCTACGTATGTTCATTTAGCATACTTAGTACGTTGTTTTCATATAACATGCTTACGTTTGGTATGACATTTGGTTTCTTTAACGGGTCATAAATACGTTCATTAACATTGATCATGCCGCTCGGTAGTAAGTAGTGGTACCGTAGGAATTGACAACTCCCATTCCTGAAATCCTAGGTTTGTTTGGGTGGAAGGAATGACTGAATCCGATATACATAAATTTGATAAATCTTTAATTTGTTTAAAGGTTTGTCTCCACAGTCGCAAGGCTTGAATGTATGCGTTTTAACATTACCGCATAGATGTTTGTATCAATAAAGCATTTATTCTACAAAACATAACTTTTGATTTAAACTATGATTTATTCAAATACATTGTTTTGTGCATTTTACCTATGGCTTTAGTTGACACCTTTTTCTTGCCATACATAACATTTGATTATACACTATATGATTTACATGTGGCATTTGACATTTGACATTGTTTACACATAAACATTTTGACATTGGTTTAAACAAGGTATTTTGGTGGTTTGTTTGGGTAAGTGATTTAAATAACGAGGCATGTGTAATATGATAAAAGCATGGTGGATACGCCGCTGGTACTTCCTATATATAAGTGCTTTTATGATATTATATATCGTAGCATTATTTAAACCATTTCAATTTAGACATATTACATTTTATACAAAGAACATAACTTCACAAAACATTGTTTTACCAAAAACATATCTTATTCAAATTCATTTTACTTGGTTATTTACTTAACCACACATCTTTCTTTTATATCATCTGATTTCTTATCGATTTTCGTATGATTTATAAAAGAAAACATTTTACAAAATTCATGACTAACTTATGTTAAACATTTCTTTCAACTACAAGTTATGAATCCTATTTTAACAAAACCTATGTATCTCACAGGAATTTTTATGCGGACGTATCTATTTTCACATGTGTTTTCAGGAGCAGATGCATCGGGTTGTTCAAGATACACTTAGGCAGACTTGGGCCTTAGTGACAATAAAAGATGCTAGACTAGTTTAAATTACGTTATGTACTCTTTGTTTTCTTTGTTTTATGACATTTTAACCACTTTGTTAATAAATAAAACGAAACTTTAAATACCATGGTTGTGAAACAATAATTCTGCCACTCCACTCCCCGACGTTTCCGCCGCGGTTTGTTGTTTTACGCGGTTGGGGTGTGACACATATAGTTGTTTATTATAATTGAACACAATGATATTGAGCAAGTCACACATCATACGCTTTCGCAAAAGTTAGGGTGTGACAGTTTGGTATCAGAGCTTCAATTGTAGTGAACTAGGATTCTTTCTCGAGTCTAGACTACAATAACTAGGATTCTTTCACAAAAAACATTTTCACAAAATAAATTTTTCATTGCATTTACAAAAAGCGCCAAGACCCATGAGTCGAACATTTTTCAAAGGAAAGACAAAGCAAAGACAAAGCAAGGACATTAGTAGGGAAAGGAATACCCCGACTAACGTGCCAATTGAGGTACAGTCAGTCCATGTGGGATAGACTTGCCAAAGACAAAATGACCCCCCCCCCCCGAAGAATAAACGAGAGTTATATGTGACATGTTGCATTTATTTGCTTGTATACTAAGTAACATTGTTATCTATTATTATATGTGCATATATACGTATGGGATTATTATTGACGGGAACGAGATACCTTCGACTTCGAACTCTATTACTGTTCTTGACTCGCCACAATGCTACTATCGACCTCGTGTTTATTGTGAAGCTTGTGGCTGACGTAGTTACCAAAAGAGACCCTGAGCTTGTTTTCCCATAGGAGATGGCTATTCTTCCCTCTCGAATGCAAAGGCGTCTGACTACGACAATGACGGCGAGGCGGAAAAGGTAACCTTGGACATCAACCTTATCAGTGGGACGTGGTCCCTGAGGCATTTATGAAACTTGATTGACGACACTCATTTCAAGACAAAGAGAATGAAGTACTCATCTTAAAGGTGCCTCTCCAGCTACAATTACTAGGAACCCTCCTTATTCCTACTCTGTCTAAGCATTGTGCCATTTCGCGCGTAACAACAGCGGACGTTGGCGCGTGGACCATCATAAAGGTCCTTTCCCTGTTGAAGGTATGAGGACAGTAGTGTACCCTCTCTGACTGATCGGCTGCATTGAACAAGAGAAAATTAGGGTGACCGTGCAAGACAATTTATTATTGTGGGGGCCCACGTAATAACAACTGGTAGTGCATGGAAATCCTGATGGACTCTGAGGGTCAAGCATATGATCACTATCTATTTGAAATTCCTAAGTTATTCAACCCCCCCATCTAGTGGGACATTAACCGAGATGGTTACTATAATACTCCATAAGTTAGGGAGTCTGCCTATGCCTGCTTTGCACCTAACACTTCCACCTGTAGCACGAGTCGTTTGGGACCCGGTATCTAATTAAGTGAAGATGGTCAACACTCAGAAAAGGTTTTGCTCAACACCTTGAGATTCTTACTGTAAGGAGCCTACAACACCCCAACTTATCCATTGTAGTCACTACGAAAGACCCCAACATTCGATATCCGCTTTACCCCAAGGAGGTAGCATGGTGCGAGCTGTAGTGTAACTTATTTACCACACTCTGTTCGGCATTCCTGAAGACCGTACCAACCATATTGGGACTCCTGGAGCCCAAGCCAAATCAATGTATGCGTCACACAGCCCAGTGTGGCAAAGGGGTCCTCCCTATATTGGACAATCGAGAACCATGGAGTATAGGACACATATTATAAGGGCGGAAGTAATCACTCGATATTCTCAACAGATTGTTGTTCCATTTAGGCACATGGAAGACACATGCAAGAAGATTCTACTCGATCTACACCTCTATCAGTATCTCCGCACTCTCTATCCCGTAGTGCACCCTATCGTTAGGGTAGTGCATTCACACCCTGGAAACCGCTTTACGGTTGCTACAAGGTACAATTCGGTCCCGAGGAAGAAGTCATGTACCCTCCTGACTTTACTTATGTGTTTCCGCTATCACCCCCCCTGCACGTAGCAGTAATGCACAACGTCATCCTTGGGAAGTGTGCCCGTTTTTGTAAAAGTAAAGACTATGGAAGATTCGGAAACTTGAGGAAAAAAATAAGGAACAAGGTGAAGGGAATGCCTCACCGTATTTTGTATAGCACTGGATGACTTGCATCAGTCGGAGTAAGGTGACTCCGAGGAGGTTTTCTACGCAAGACTAATTGCAACAAGTTGATATGGTGTATGTAAAAGTCGATGTACCCCTAGAAAGATTCTGTTGTGACTCATTTCAATGATGAGATGAATATGGTGGGAAGATTTGCATAGGCCTCATTAGGAATTATCTTACCCTTATGCTTATAGTGCATGACTAATGAGCTTTGCTTTCACTAATCGACGACAATATTTATTCTGAAATAAATGCCTAATTTCGTCGATATGTTTTATGCATGTGAAGCTCATGGAACCGCAACAAAGGGACATGGGTCAGACCCAACCGGAACATTTACCTACAACAAGAGCTGTGCTTGAAGCTCTAGTAAACCAGAAAGTCGCTAAAGCAATCGACCAGTACGAAGCAAGCAACATTGTAAATAGCGGCGGACTATCAGGAACCATAATGGGAATCTCTCACGCAATAACTCTTGCCCTAGGACCTACCGAGGGCGGAGTAACGGTGGAGAAATCTATTGAAAAGCCAGTGGGGAAGAAGATGCATGTGGAGTCTTCTTCGGGTGGAACTAAGAGGAGGTATTCAAGCCTGAAGAAAGGAACCCAAGCGAGTCATGACAACTCAAACACAAACAAAAGAAGGGAAGCAAACCCGCCTCGTGGCACGGAAGCTTTTGGGGCCACCAATGAGGCCAAAGGAAAGGTTTATTTGGGGAATAAGCCGAGATGTGACGAATGCAGGTTTCACCATGAAGGTCAATGCTCGAAACCTAAGTGTGATAGATGTGGAAAGAAGGGACACAACAAGGATACATGTTTGGCAAGTTACCCCAACCAAGGAGGAAACAGTGACTACAACCAAGGAGATAACAACAACAACCAAGGAGGAAACAGTGACTACAACCAAGGAGATAACAACAACAACCAAGGCAGAAACAGTAATGATAGAGCTCCTGGTTGTTTCAGATGTGGTGACACGGGGCACTTTAGGAAAAATAGCCCAAAGAAGGACCAAGCACGAGGAAGAGGTTCACGAACGGAGCTCGTGAAGCGCGCCAGAACCTGAATATTGCGACGGGTACGTTCCCTATTAACTAACACTATGCATCCATTTTGATTGATACTAGCGCCAACTTTAGCCTTGTATCTATAAGATTTAAGAACCTACTTGGTCTAGAGGCAAGTAAGCTAGACACCCCCTATTCAATAGAAGTAGCAAATGGGAAATTAGTCGAAGAGAATGACGTTATTAAAGGTTGTACACTTGAGCTTGGGGAATGAAAGTTTTCTATTGACCTGCTACAAGTGGGTTTAGGAAGTTTTGATGTTGCGGTTGGTATGGATTGGGTATCCAAGAATGGAGCTAAAGTTGTTTGTCATGAGAAAATCATTCGCATCCCTCTTGCGAATGATGAAACACCTTTAGTACACGGCTTTCATACAGTTGATACGAGGACGTTGGGCCTTATTATGCGGAAGACTGTGACATTTCACATTGGTTATGGGAGCGTAGGAGTGTCTCCAAAGAGGCTGCATAGCTTTCCTTGCTCATAATGTCGACAAGGAGACCAAGGAGCCAAGATTAGAAGACATGCCCATTGCGAAGGAATATCCAGAAGTCTTTCCTGAAGACTGGCCTGGACTCCCTCCACAGCGACGAGTAGAGTTTCGAGTAGACTTAGTGCCAGGAGCAGCACCAGTGGCAAAGGTACCTTACCGATTAGTCTCATCCGAAATACAGAAGCTTTCAACGCGACTGCAAGAGCTGCCAGACAAGGGAATTTTTCAGTCCGAACTTCTCATCTTGGGGAGCTCTAGTGTTATTTGTTAGGAAGAAGGACAACAGTTTTCGTATGTACATACGGCCTGATCTAGGAGGAAATCAAAGAACTGATTAGGAAAAGGTATTGTTTTAGGTCGGAAATCCTGAAATTTGAACTGGTGAGGAAGAAGTATTGTGCATAAGTTGCAGGGAGTTAAACAACTAACCATCAAGAATCGGTACCCCTTACCGAGAATTGATGACTTGTTTGACCAACTACAAGGTTCCAGCTACTATTCCTAGATTGACTTAAGGACTGGATATCACTAGTTGAGGACACAAGAAGAAAGTATCCCTAAAACGGCCTTTAGGACTCGCTTTGGGCATTACGAGTTCCTTGTCATGCCGTTTGGCTTGACAAACGCACCAGCAGTATTCATGGACTCCATGAATCAGGTGTGCAAGCCATACCTGGATGAGGTCATGATTATATTTATCAACGACATTCTTATTTGCTCAAAGACCAAGGAAGGTCATGAGCAACATCTGCGAGCTATCTTGGAGCTTTTGAAGAAAGAACAGTTATATGCAAAGTTGTCGAAGTGCAAATTTTGGATTCGCGAGTGAAATTCTTAGGTTACGTGGTGAATAAGAATGGAATTCATGTTGACCCTGCCAAGGTCAAAGCGATCAAGAATTGGGAAACCCCCAAGACGCCAACTAAGATAGGACAATTTCTGGGGTTAGCGGGCTGTCACAGACGATTCATTGAGAATTTCTCAAGTATTACTCAGCCATTATCGACCCTAACCCAAAAAGGATAAGAAGTTTGATTAGGGAGAGAAACCAGTAACAGCTTTGCAGACATTGAAGAATAAACTGTGCAATGCACCTATCTTATCTTTACCTGACTGTACCGGTGGATTTGTAGTTTATAGTGATGATTCTTGACAAAGCCTTGGTTGCGTGTTGATACAACAGAATAAATTCATCGCTTACGCGTCACATCAATTAAAGGTGCATGAGAAGGACTACACGACGCACAACCGTGGACTAGGTGCTATGATCTTCGCATTGAAGATCTGGCGTCATTTCTAGTATGGTACTCGTTGCACGATCTTTACAGACCATAAGAGTTCGCAACACATCTTTGATCAGAAGGATGTGAATAGGAGACAGCGTAGATGGGTTAAGCCATTAAACGATTATGAATAGGAGACATCGTAGATGGGTTAAGCCGTTAAAGGATTTGAATAGGACGCAGCGTAGATGGGCAAGGCAAACGTGGTAGCCGACGCCTTGAGTCGCAAGGAACACACAAAGCCTATAAGAGTGCGAGCCTTAGAGATGACGATACAAACTGACCTCACAGTTCGGATTCGTGAAGCCCAGCAGGAAGCACTTAAACCAGAGAACCTACGAGTTGAATCACTGCGTGGTATGGAAGTGAAATTGGTTCCAAAGGAAAACGAAACATTATACTTCATGGAACGAATTTGGGCACCATCCTTCGGCAATCTACGAGCACTTATTCTGGACAAAGCTCATAAGTTGAGGTACTCGATCCATCCTGGATCCGACAAGATGTACCCAGACTTAAAAGATTGGTATCGGTGGCCCAAGATGAAAGCTGATATCGCTATATATGTGGGTAACTGCCTTACTTACGCAAAAGTTAAGGCAGAATACCAGAACCCGTCAGGGTTATTGCAACAACCGGAGATTCCCGTCTGGAAGTGGGAACAGATCTCCATGGATTTCATTACAAGGCTACCAAGAACACAAAAGGGCACGATATGATTTAGGTGATTATCGATCGACTCATGAAGTCTGCGCACTTTGTACCCATCAGTAAGAAAGACAACACAAAAGAGTTAGCAGAAATATCTCTCAGAAAGACTGTGGCACGTCATGGAATGCCTATATCCATCATATCCGACCGAGATGGTCACGTTTCCTGAAGGATTTGACAGACGTTTCAACAAGCGTTTGGTTCACAGTTGAATAGTAGCACAACCCTTCACCCTCTAACGGATGGCCAGAGTGAACGGATGATTCAGATTTGGAAAAACATGCTACGTGCTTGTGTAATGGACTTTGGTGGGAGTTGGGATACTCACCTGCCCTTGGTGGAGTTTTCCCTACAACAATAATTATCACACCAGCATTCAGGCCACCCCATTTGAAGCCTCATATGTACGTAAGTGTCGATCCCCGTTGTGATTGGGTGGAGACCAGAGATAAATGATTTATTGACCCCGAGTTGGTTCAGGAAACGACAGACAAGATTTCACAGATACATGATTGTATCAAGTCGGCTTGTGATAGACAGAAGAGTTACGCCGACAAGCGGCAGAAATCATTGGAATTTGAAGTGGATGATATGGTTATACTAAAGGTCTCGCCTTGGAAAGGCGTGGTACGATTCGATAAACACGGAAAGTTGAACCCACAGTACATTGGACCCTTCGAGATCCTGGAAAGGATCGAAACCGTCGCATACAAACTAAAGCTTTCAGAAGAGCTTAACGATGTTCCTGACACGTTCCACGTGTCTAATCTCAAGAAGAGCCCTACATAAGAAGCAGTCGTCATTTCTCATAGACGAGACTCTAGTTAACGACAAACTCCAATTTACTGAATAACCTGTCAAGGTTAAGGACTGGAAAGTCCACCAGACACGAAGAAGTCGTATTAAACTTGTCAAATTCATTGGAATTCATGTTATGGCCCAGAGTTTACTTGGGAGCGTAAGACCCTATTAAATCAAAGTAAAAGCATTTATTTCACGATTCCTTGTAACCAATAACACCGATTGAATTTCGGGACGAAATTCTTTTAACGGGGGGAGAATGTGACAACTGGCAATTTTCCACATATTCCGTACAATGATAAACAGTAATTTGTATCTTAATGATTGTGCCTGATTGAATTAATGACATAAATGATATCTGATTTTTGTCATATACATACAAGGGCATTACATGTTGCATGGTTCCATATCATTATTGCATGCAACACAATATGGTTCAATTAATGCACGAAACAAAGTTAGCATAGTTGTCAGACAAACTAGAAATATTGACGGGAGTTCAGTACTCAGACAGACATGATATTAAGACACAGAATGAGCCCGGAATCAAGAGTTACACTAGTATAGTGTGTAGGGAAGTAAGAATCATAAAACTGCCATCCTAGTGATAGTTACGTGCCGGAAAGTGCCTAAAACTCACAAAAACTACAGAATTCTGCATATTTCAGCAAAAATCAGCTTTTAAATAACAAAATATAATGCAGAATTATGGTTTAATGGTCTAGAACACCTTCCCAAGTGTCGGGAATCAAAACTGTCATAAAAGGGAACATAAAGCACACTAAACTGCGTAATTTAGCACCTTAACGAACCGGTAACCAACTGAACAACCGGACACTACCCGGAACACCAAATTTTCACTAGAAGCATTGTTTTAACATTTCTAAGCTAGTTATGGTCACCGAACATCATAATTCACATTAAAACACCATAACACATAAAACACTAACTAAGTCCCTTAAAACCTAACTAACTAACTATTGCAACCTAACTATACCCCCCCCCCCCTTACGGTTATAAACATGGGACCTACCCCATGATTTTATTCCAATTGTTTATTTGATTTGTAGATTTCTTTTGAAACACAATGACCATTAGGAAAAATGATGTTGGAAAGAATTACTTATAACCCACAAGTTCATACTCTAACTCATTTTCACAACTTCAAACCTCACAACTCCTCTCCTTCCTCTCCTTGCTTACGGCCTCAAACCACCACCACAACACCACCATTTTTCAATCATTCTCAACCAATCTAAGGTGATCCAAGGGTGCTAGGAGCTTAGTTAAGAAACTTGAAGGCATTGGAACTTGAAGGACCACTCCCTAGAGCTTTTATCCACCTTGTTCATCATCTTCTTCATCTTGATTCTTCCCTAGCCCTTGTGCTAGTAGTAAGCCTCTTGTAACTTGATTTTACTTCTTATTTTGATGGTTAAAAGATTATGTAAATGGTTAATCATAAGAATCATAAAGAACCAAGAAGATAATCTTTCACATAAAGCTTACTAACATAAGAAACTATGTTGATTTAGTGTATGTATGATACTTGATGATTGATTTCTTTTGTTTATGATGTTAATCATCATAAGAGGCTTGCTAGATTGTGATTAAACACATGATCTAGCAAGTGAGAGGATGAATCTTGTGAAAATCAAAATGATGATCCTTTATGTGAATCATGAACTTGAATATGAAGTTGTTTTTGTGTATGATGATGATGGATACATGTTAAAAGACTTGTAAATGGATGATTTCAAAGATAGTTTTCTCAAGAAACCAAAGTTATTTACAAGATTCACAAGATCATGATTTTTAAGGAAACTAATCATATTCTTAATGTTAAATCAAAGCTAGAAATATGTTGTTAACAACAAGAATACAAGAAAAATCATTTTTAGAAAATCTTCATGTAAGTTGTAAATGACTAAATTCACAAGAAAGGGATTTATAAAAAAAATAACCATATTTTTAAGGGTAACTAAACCTACTAAATAACATACTAAGTTACTACAGGTTTTTACAAAATTTCAAGTTCAAGATGTAGTGTAAATTGTATGATTTTGGCCCATGGTAAGTCTTGATTGAGTTGTTGATGATTGATGATGATTTTAAGAGAAAATGATATGCTATTTAAAGCATGGAAACCTTCATTTTTAAGGGGAAACTATGGAAAAAATTTTGTAGAATTTAAACACTTAGAAAATTATTTTTAAACAAATGTTTATAAGTAAACTTTGATCATGGTTTTTAAATAAAAACTTGCCAAAATTTTTGTTACAAAAATTACAAATATGGGAGGTTGATTTTTGATAAATAAAAGTGACTAAGTATATACTTAGGAAAATATATTTAGAAGTCACAATATGTGTGCTACTTGTATATTATGTGTATTAGTTATAATATTTTAGGACTTGAAAATAATATAACTTACCACAATACCTAAAATTGTAACACAAAATAATACTAAAATTCCAAGAAAACAAACATATGAATTATACCCGAATATCAGACAAGCTGGACAAGGACAATGGACTATGAATATATATATTACGGAATTAAATTCATATATTTTGACAAATGGGTTAAACGGTATTTTGGAAACCATAGAACGGATATTATAATTTTTACAAGTATTACAAAAATATATCATAATTTGTCAAGTAGAAAATATATTATTAAGTGGAGGAAAATATATATATATTTTCTTGAACGATTAGAAGATATATTATTTTGGGTGAAAAATGGAATTATAAATATTTTCTAAGTTAATCTTGAAAATATATTATTTTCAGGATTTATATGAAAATATATTATATTTTTGCCAAGAAAGATTTATGGATATTTTGCTATAAAAATTCTCTTAAAATATATATATATATATATATATATATTGAGACTACAAGTTGATGATTTTTAGTTTACTTAAAAATAATATTCCGGAAAATTAAATACAAGATTAAGTATAAAATACTTAATGAATACAAGAAAATACGTATTCTCGTACGTACAAATACACATCGGAATACGTCACCAATACTTAGCAAAATACACAAGACAAAAAATAACAAGTATAATGATACTATCCTTGGGAAATATTCATGAAGGAATTTCAAATGACATAAGTCAAGAATATATTATTTTAACAAATATTCCACGTAATTGACAAATATAATTTAAGTTAAAATATTATTATAATTGTACACCTTGGAATTATACAATGTACATCAAAAACGTAACTCAAAGGATACTAAGTCTTAACAAAGCAACTAAGACTAAAAGTCGTTACACGACCTAACCGTCTAATAAAACATGGCACATGTGTAGGTAGTCGTGCGACTCATAGAATGACCTTTGAGTATACGAGACAGCAGGACGCAAAATTGTGAGTTCATGTCCCCCCTTTTCTTTTAATTGTTTTCAGATTTACAACTCTCGGGGGTGAGATACATGTTTCAAATGTTCAAATGTTTCAATGGTATGATATAGCTAAGGAATGAACTGTTAGATCACGTGGATAATGTAATATCTCTCTTAAGTGCCATTAATCTAGTTTAAGACCGAGGGGCATGAGTGGTAGATCTATCTGGGTGTAGTGAGCCCCACCCATGGGTCCTTGTGTGACCGCATGTGGTGACTATGTCGTTCCCGCCGGATGGCCCGGAGGAAATTCGCGAGGTATGAGCACTTCCTACATACCACACATATTGATGTCTTAGCTACACATTAATGATCTGTTCAAAGACGCTTTCATACCGGATTACAAAGGCTTACATACAAATGTTTACAAGATTATTCGAACTCATACAAAATTACATGAACTCGCTCAACTTTTGTTGATGTTTTCAAAATTACTTGTATTTCAGGAAACAAGATGAATCTTGGGCGCTGGTGTTATTTTCAAGACATAAATTTCAAGTTTAGATGTCATCCACTTTTGATTTGGAACATAACTTGAGGATTTGTTGGTTGAAACCTAAATGAATTGTGTTGTAACATTTTAAGCTTATGAATGGATGAACATCATGTTTTAATCATATAGTTGTTTATTATAATTGAACGCAATGATATTGAGCAAGTCACACATCATACGCTTCCGCAAAAGTCAGGGTGTGACAAATCACAAGATGTAAGGATGAATAACTACATTTTATGTATGGATCAGTTCTACATGTTGTACGTTAAATATATAACACAAGTTTTATATGTACCCATGTATTTGAATGGTATGTTTGAATGTTTTTCGCTGCATATGAATGAAATTTCCTGTTTAATAACTACATTGGAACGTGTAAATCTAGCATATGAGACCCCCGTGTTTGAGGCGTTTCAGTAAATAACCTAAAAATGCTAAAATAGAAAAACGTCAACTTTACACCTGTCAAGTCCTATTGTATGACACGTAAATTATTTTGTCAAGGTTGTGCATATACACCACTATTATTTTGTTTTACAATCATGTACAGGAAAGGTCCCCAATTAGACATGTTGAGAAAGCTTACCTACGTACTAGAATGGTTAACCAAGTACGTGGATCGATGAGGTACAATCATCTTACCCGAGTCACAGAAATGGTTACCTGAGTTGAATTGTTACAGTCTACAACGCCAAATAACCATGCATAGCCTGGAAAACCCATCACATTGTAGTTTCCTTCCCATTGTAAATCCTTCAAGTAGTACTATCCACACATGTGCTCGAATCATGTCCCGTGTGAGTTAATGAATTTCAGAATATCTAGTAACTATGCATAAGTAAAAATCCTTCAAGTAGTACTATCCACCCATCACATTTTTTTTATTTTTATTTTTTTTCCTTTCAAAAAAAAAAAAAGTAAAAGTCACCGGTATGAACACAAAAAGCATTTGCACTTGGAGCATGTACAATCCCAAAACAGTTTTAAGTAAAAGGGACAACAAGTTACAAGAGTTAACGTAGTCCATAAGTGCATGTAAAATCAGTGGCGGACCCAAGAATTTTTCAATGGGGGTGCGGAACATTTTCAAAAATTTTAGGCCCCAAGGTATATAAATAAAAAATCGGTTCGTATCGGGTCAGTTCGGGTCGAGTCGGGCCATGTAAAACAAACAACTAAATTTATATAATCATCAAAAACACGTTAAACCTTGTTACAAACATAATTAAAACGTCGTCCTACGAGTTTTCATTTTTTGAAATCTATCCAAAACATCATTTAAACATACTTTCTTAAGCAATTATTTCTCTATATAACATATACAACCTTCACTTAAATTATCATCGCCAATCCGATTACGCAAGTATCCACATCAACGAATCTGGAAGACGTATCAACTTTCCTCTTGAGAAATCGCGCCATAACGTCCCTGCTCATTGTTCCTATAGGCTATCACAAACAAATTGATCTACAAGTTTATGGTTCCATAACATATTACATAATATATCAACTATGCAAGCTCTAAATATCATAATGTAAATCACCCTAAAAATCATCTAAACAACATATACACCATAAAAAAAGCGAAACGTTCTTCACTAAAAAAAAGCAAAAAATATTGTGGTATGCGGCTATAAAAAAAGGCAAAATATCATCACTAACAAAATATAACCCACAGTGGCGGAACTAGAAGATATATCCAGGGGTATCCCAATTTTTTTACTGTACATTTATAATAAACGGAAAACTTTTTTTACCTACTAATAACGGGACAGAGCCGATCCTGAAAATTCAAGTGCCCTGGGTGAGCCAAAAAAAGGTCCTTAGATAAGGACTTATTAACTTATATAAGTCATAAGTGATAAGTTATAAATAGTAACTTCTCAACACACAAAACCATCTTAAATAAGCTAACCCAAACATTATAAAAACAACTTATTAACTTTTATAAGTCAATAAGTTATAAGTCGCTCCAAAATAACCTAAACCAAACACCCCCTTAATTTAAATAGTTATGACTAATAATTGATAAAACAAAACCATCGTAAATGAAGTACAGAACTAATACAAAGATCGATGCAATGCCCTGAGTTGCGAAATAATGTTTTTTTTATTGTACCAATGTACCATTCAGTAGGGTCACAGGTATCCACTAGATAATTTGCACATATGTGAAAAGTAAAAATGGAAAAGAAAAAAAAATCTATAAATTCCAGTGCATTTCCTTTTCTCTCTCTTCCTTTTTTTAAACTTCATCTTCTTCAAAGAGCTTCATTCCACCATTAAACCTTCATTCAAGCTTCCAAAGCTCAACGAGTGCAGACGGAAAATTCCAAGGGGTGCGGACGGAAAATTCCATGGGGTGCGGACGAAAAATTCCAAGGGGTGCGGACGGGATTTTTGACGGAATTTAGCACTAAATTTTTTTTTCCCGAGGGTGCGCCCGCCCACCTTGGGCTGGGCTTAGGTCCGCCCCTGTGTAAAATCACTGGTGAAAGTACCTAATAAATAGCATAACATAATAAGCATATATATCAACACATAACCCACTTTAGTGGGTTAGGGGTTATGTGAAAATATAAGAAGAGGGTTATATTACAAAGGTGTGTTGTGTAACACCTCATACCCGTTATTACTTAATTATTTTTTTTTTATTTTTCATTTAATCTCAAAATATATAAAATTTAAAACAAAAAACATTTCATTAAATTAAAAAAACATCGCAATAATTAGAATAAACATTACAATAAAATTAAAAAAAATACTTTTAAACTCAAAGATTATAAGGGGGGACCTAGGTTATGGTGTGGGGGTGCCCCCTGTGAAAAAAAGTATTCAGTGTTATACGCGTGTGAAAATCTAGAGCGCGTAAATTTTTGCAATCGCCCCTTGTTAATCGACGACGAGCAATTTGTAGTTAAAAGAAAAACCGAAAAAGAATTATTTATCGGAAACTATTCGGAGTTCCAACAGGTGCACTGTCTTTTGAAGAAGATGATAGGTTTTTATATATTAGTAGGGGCATTTCTAGAATTGGGCATATACAATGCAAAAAACAAATGCAATTGTACCCGGTGAACTACTTTTCTAATTATTAACCTTATTTTATTTTATATAAATTGGGAAATAATTTGATAAAATTTATAACACAATAATAAATCTTCCATTACCTTTTATTTTTTTTTACCTTGTAACAAAAATTGTGAAGATTTTTTCCATTCTTTTTATTAAGTAAAAAACTTATTATTGTAATTAACCAATATGTGTTCGTCCATTTACGTGAGTGATAAATTTTGATATGCAAAAGATAAATTCAGTATGCGTAGGATAAAGTGTGTGATAAATGTAAAATAAATGATAAAGTGTATATGATAAATTTTGATATGTTAATTATCTTTTGTTATATTACCCGACCCGGTTAAACCTAAACCGGCGAAAAAAATTATTATATAGTGATAAACAAATTACCCCTAAAAATATTAGCACCCTTTGAAAAAATTTTATGGGTCCGCCACTCAAGATTTAATTTTTTCGATAATCGGCTTTCCTTTTAGAGCCATTTCCAACGCCTTCCCATTTGTTGCGTTTGGTTGTGTTCGTTTGCATCTCTGACTCCTCTTCTTCCATTTGTGTCTTAGGGACGAAGTCGGGCTCGCTTTGTGACGAGCCGAAACCTCCCAGGTTGTAGTTTGGATTCCAACGGTATTGAGTTGGGTCCTATGAGAGGGGTTGGTTCAAGAGATTCATGAAGCCGGTTTGGTTTTGATTATAATCGACAAACCCGGTTCCATAGGCGGTTGGTCGGGTGGGAACCGGAGCAACGCGTTGGTTAGGAGCGTTCGTTTGGTTCGGGTCGCCGCTAGATTGAGGAGGAACGTGTTGGTGACTTTTAATATGACAACAACTTTGTGTTGGTATTTGGATGTGTTGAAGACTTGGGTTCCGAGAAAGAGAGTTATTGAAGTTTCTGAAGAACATAGAGTTTCCGAGTTGGCAAATAAAGGAATTCGGAGTTGAAGATGTCTCGAGTTTGTGAACTGGTCCGAGTTCAAGAGTTGAAGTTGTTCGGAGTTTATGGATTAAAGAAGATTCCGAGTTTATCATATTATATAATATAGTATTCCGAGTTTTGCTTTTGGAATTCCGAGTTTGGTCTTCATTGTTGTTTTGAGTTTGTCTAATTGTTACGTGGGCGCCCAATGTGCATGTAACTGTATTACATAAACAGTTTTGCATTAGGGTTTTAGGTTAGACGTCTGGTGAGAAAGTTAAAGAGAGTTATTGGGAAAAAAACCAGAGAGTGGTTGTGAGTTATCTTGTGGTATTGATTGATTGTAAACAGTTGCTGGAGGAGCAACAAAGCATACTTCACCGTCAGCATCTGTCAAAATCTTAGTAGCTTTACTCTCATTAGGCAAGAAAGTTGTTGCACTATCACTCAAAGCATTCATAGAAGATGAAGAGGGCACTCTATAATACATCCCTGCATCTTGGACCTGATCATACCCTGTCTCCTTTCTCCACATATTAAGTTCATAGGATCTTAACTTTCCTACTACTTCTTCTAGCTCCATTGTATCGTACCCTTTGCTCATAAGTGTATAAATATTCCATTTAGCTGGAAGTACATCCAACAGCTTATCATTTGTCTCACCATCTGTGTATCTATCTATTCTATAATTTTGAACTTCTATAAGTAGATGATAAAATCTGGTGATAACCTTCTCTAGACACTCATTCTTCATACATTTGAACACGACAAATTGCTACTTCAATAAATTCACTTTACTCTTATTAACTTCTGCATTACCCTCATATCTCTTTTCCATTGCATCCCATAGCTCCTTTAAAGTAGTATACCTTTTAAAGGTATGTTTGATTTCATGAGGTAGAGCCATTTTGATCGCAGCTAATGCTCTCTTCTCAGCGTCGTACATCTTCTTTTCTTTATTGGGCATAGAAGCATAAGAAGTCACACGTTATCTTCCTTCAAATTTATGAGTGGGATTAGCATACCAATCACCAATACACATCCACATCCTAGTATCTCGATATTCTATAAAAGGATTCAAACCAATCCTTCCATTCCACATATTGCGAGATATGGAGCAATTTAGGCGATTTGTTTGTCGTTCCTACTTCATGATCCATTTTTATAAGTTGATTCAAGCTCGTTAAATGCGACATTTTTAACATACCAAAGTCTAGGATACAAGCATGAAGCAGATCTTCCAGTGTCTGGATAGTTCATTCTGATTGGCCGTTGGTTTGGGGATGATAAGTCGTACTCAGGTCTATTCTAGACCCAATAGTGTGAAGTAAAATGACTATCACGGTCTGAAATGATCGCAACCGGTACCCCGTGTCTAACCACAATTTCATTAGTGCAGATCTCGGCCAATTTCTAGGTTTTGTAGGCAGTACGAATCGGGATAAAATGCGCAAATTTGGTTAGTCTATCCACGACTACCCAAATCGCATCGTTACCTTAGGGTGTCTTTAGAAGGTGGGTCACAAAGTCCATCGTGATTTGCTCCCACTTCCATTTGTTAGTGCACTATTTGTGTGGCCATACTAGAAATCTAAATGTACATGTAATTTCTAGTGTGTTGAGTCTGTACAATACCAGACAGAGGTTTCGCTAGGCTGTATTAAGATTGTTTAGATCAGGTGTGACATTTGTACGTTTTCAGTCATTGAACAATTCTGGAACATTTTCGTATTTAATAAAATCTTGTATTATATTTACGAGAATGGATAATTTCAATCGTTGCACAAATTCGGTCATTTTCGTGTTCGATAAAGTTTTATACTTTATTTATGAATCGCGTGACCGTACAACCGAACGAACCGACATCCACGACATTTCCGAACAAAATCCAAGTTACCCATGCCTTAACACCTTTATATAACTTAAATATTAGGTTAAAATGGGTTAAAAATGGTAAACAAGTGAAAATAAAACTCCAAGGTCCAAAATTGTCAAAAAAAAAATAATAATAAATAAATACGTTTTTGCTTGATCACCAAGTTTGGCCATCTATCTCCATCTTTTCACACCTAGCATGATTTTTGCCACACTTAATATGGTGATGACACATGTTAGGACACTAATCTACACTTGTCATCACCTCCTTAATCCTAAAACACTATAAATACCCCTTTAATTCATCCATTTTCTTCGCACTACTTCAAAACACTTCAAAGCAAAGTGTGAAGAGCTTTTTTCTATCTTTATTGGAGCTTGTTTCCATCTTTTGGAAGCCTCCTATCTTGAGTTTTGAATGTGTTCTTCAACAAGAGTAAGTACTCTTCCTAATTCTTTCATTATTTTAGCTATTTTGAGCTAAAAGTCAAACAGTTTGGCTTTCTGTTTGACTTTCAGTTCTAACCATTTTGGTCTAGTCAAAGTTCAAATTGAACTTTGCAACGTGACCGTAATCACGAAAGTATTAATCCCTTGCGATTTCACCTTATAATTACCACGTTTAGTAGGCGAGATAACGAGTCCAAGTTTTACGAATTAAAAGCAAAAAAAATGCATAAAAGTGCATTTTACGACGAAAACGCTTTTGGGTATTAAAACTTAAACTTTTGTCATCAAATCAGTTTTATAACATTATTAGACATGTTCAAACATGTCTAACTCGTCATTTCTAGTTTAGTGCTTATTTATTAGTCATAAGTCGAGCGGTTTGGTTTGACTACCGCTTTGACTTTCGAATTTGACCCGTTTGCTCAATCTTAGGATTCGACCAAGCGCATTTTTATGACCATAGTAATATAGGGAATAACCCTCTGAGGTTATACCTTATGGTCATAAGGTTTGTTTTGTTATATGACGAGTCAATTTTTATGTACTTTAAAATGATCAAAACGCCCTTTTGGCGCATAAAATGGTTTTAAACATGTAAGACCATAGTTTTGACATCTAAACTGACATTATAACATAATCAAACTTGTTTTGACATATAAGACTCATCGTAGGACTTATTTAACCATCCGAACCCATAATTACGCTTACGACCCGTTAAAGTGGCGTAAACCACTTTAACGGGTCATAACGGGTCAAAGCACTTAGGAACTCTTTCAAATCAGAATGTTAAGCTTATTAAACCATTTCATACAAGTCCCAACACTCATGTGGTTTATAAGACTTCATTCTATCCAATCCTTCGATTAAAGTCACGACACACTAACATAGTATTCCGATACATTAGGACACACTTGAACTCTTCAATCTTTGAGCTTTTTTAGATCATTTGAACATGACATTTACGCAATCCCAAGTTAGTACATAGTCCCCTCTTTTACATTTTCAAATGTTTTGGGGTGATTCATATGTGCCTATCACTACTTTCTTGTTTTTATGACATTATAAATGGTTTGTTTACTTAGTACATATAGTACATGATTTCAAAGACACTTTTGCTTCGTATGTTGACTTAGCATACCTAGTACATGATTTCAAAGACATTTTTACTTCGTGTGTTGACTTAGCATACCTAGTACATGATTTCAAAGACATTTTGCTTCGTATGTTGACCTAGCATACCTAGCACATCGTTTCAAAAAAAATTCACAACATGCTTACATTGTTCTAGACATGTTGGTGTGTTGAACTCGATAATGACATTCATTAACATTAACCCCGCCGACCGGTAGAATGTTATGGTACCATAGGTTTGACACCCAATTCCTGCTTCCTAGTGTGACATTTGTGCCTCTACGACCATCATACAATTACGAATCCAATGAAATCTTGTGTTTCATTCCTGGGATTTGTATAATTACATGTAACAGTTACACATATCAAATTTCGTATGATTTCGAACTCTCGAGAAGCTTTTCTGGAAGTTTTACGCAAACGTTATCAGTTTAACGCAACGTACACTCCGGAATAGTGACATAAGCTAAACATACCCTAAATATCCTTTACATAACTTAGAAATAAGTTTTGAAGGGTTCGGTATGGGAAAAACAAGTTTGTTCGATCACATGGACTATTTACGACCAACTACGAAAGTCTGCCGATTCTCGTAGCAACGTACACTCCGGAACAAGGTCATAAGCTAAACATACCCTAAATACATTTAACATAGCTTATAAATAAGTTTTGGAGTGTAAGACCCGTCTCAGTTTAACACGATATAACATTAAAATACGCATTTCATACTAAAATGCGACTTTACAAAAATTTACCCAGTTAACATTCATACAAGGTTTAAACATTCAGAATATACTTTAAGTGTTTAAAAGTTCACTTTAATCGAAAACAAAATAGGATCATTGCGGAAGCTTGATCTTCATCCGGGACCTCTTGATATTCACCTATGTCCAAAACCAACTTAAAAGTTAGTTTTCATAACTTAAATATAAGATTAATCAAGTTCTATGCATCAAACAACAAATAAGACAAAGTTTGGCAGCTTTTATGTCTCTCGCGAGCCGCGAGAGACTAAGCCATATCCATCGTGGGCCGCCACTCACGTCGCGTGACGCGACAGTGACTCGTAGTGTTGGTCGCGCAGCGCGATACCTTGATTTCGACAAAATGTTTGGCTTTTGATGCTGCATCTGCCCAGCTCCATTTTTACTAACTTAATATGCACAAAAAGGTGCATAACTTTCAATTTACAACTCCGTTTTACATGATTCGTTTTCCTATGCGTTCGTAATTTTATTCTCAATCACATAGAGTTAAAATCCGATATCCGGATTAACAATTTTCTAGGCTTTAGGTCTTCGGATTAATTTTAATTATTATACTTTTAACAAAGCTTTTTGACCCGTTCATACTTTCATCAAACCAACTTGTTTGTTACACCCTAATTTTCATGGACATCATATTTTTAACGTTTCCTATCACACAAGGTTCAACTCACGGGTTATTATACATCATTAACCCGTTTATGCTTATGCGCTTATTTTGACCCGTTAAGGGTATTTAAGCACTTTTACGCATAAACCACGCTTATTCATCTCTAGCATCATATTTTCACCTTTCTTATTAAGTGGTCTTCCACCACAACTATTATTGTGGTGGATTTTATGCGTATCAATTGCTTATTCCGTATTTACCCTTTCGGATGGTTAATTAACGACGAAGACCATTTTGAGGTATTTGACTCAAAAAGAATTTATACCTACTCTTTTACACTTACCAAAGCTTTTCTTTATCATAATACTTATTCTCAAACGATTCATAAGGATTGTTTGCCCGATTTAACGTTCATGGGCATTTTGGTCAATCTTAGTCTCTTCTTTTACGATGAAGGACATTTTATCAATACATCTGACCAAAATTACACCTTTAAGTTTTAGTCTTACTTATGCGTAGCTGGCTCGGATCATAGGATTGACCTGTTCATATACCTTTCACTATTAATTACTAGTTAATAGCAACGCGAACCATATGTTAATTCCTGTGATCACAAAACACAACAAGAAATTATCAGATGTTATTGTCAAATGGTGTCAACAACACCATTTGACCCGTTTACTCTAAATGACTATTTATCAACATATGATGGTATTTTAATACCATCTCGCCCCTTGAGCCTATTTCGGTTTATACCGTGAGTTCTTATTACTTAAAAGACATCCCTTGAATTAATTGACCCATTAAGACTTATACCAAAAGGCTGTCTTTTCGCATCTTTTACCTATCCGTCAACTCATGTACGGATTATTATTCAACCACTTTTACCCATTACGGTTCACCCCATAACGTGATGTTCAAAATTCCATATTGGTTAGTCTTCACCTAACTAGTCTATCGTTTTTACCCTTTTTACCATAGTTTATGGTTTCTTACCATTCTTCCTTATTCCGACTTGCATTGTATCGTGCCGAAACATAGTATTTCAAATACTTAACATAATTCATAATCAATACTCACAAGTAAGTGTAATGTAACTAAAAGGGGGCGTAAGCTTAACTTACCTCGCATCCAAACTACGCTTTTCTTTTCCTTGTTGATTCGTTTGACCCGCTTCCTCCCTAAGCTTCAACCTAGCTCGTTAAGCGTCAAACTATCACAATCATTCACAAGGTGGTTAGATTAGTCATTACAATCACGACTATTCCACCTTACGTATTTTCTATGTTGAAACTACTATTCGACTCCGTCAATGGTTAGTTTAACTTTCCAAAAGTTAACTACCTTTAATCATATGATATGTGCAATTAAGCTAAATCGACTTCATAATTAGAATTCGTATTACCTCATATCACACGTAATTAATCAAATTAGGCAATTACGTGTTTCATTCATAATTTCAACATATGCACATTCATTTAGGCATTTTAGCAAACATCTTATGGGCATAATTTTATAAAATCAACAATCAAGTTTCATAACTAGTTATTTGGCCAAGTTTTAACATCATTCACAAGTTCTTATGTCTAGCATGCATAACAACACCTAGACTTACTTCATGGAAATCGAATAACACCAAATTGATGATCATAAATCTAGTGTTCATCATCTTCACACAAAACCCATTTAGCACTTTTGTAGATGATTATGAATTTCATATTTTATATCATCAATTCACCAAGTTTCTCAATCATAGTTCGTTCCTAAGCATGGATTCAACATAGTATCATTCATACATTCAATATTCTAGCAATAATTTCGTTTTCAATTTTTCACCAAGAATTCGAGATGAAACCAAATAAAGAAATTTGACATATCTTGTGATCCCTTCACTTGGGTGATCACTAAATTCAGCTTGGTTTTCAATTTAAACTTGATTTCCCCTTTCAATTTGGTTGATTTTGTGTATGCTAGGGTTTAATGTAGAGAACCCCTTTTGCTCATGTGGAAATCTCGACCAGAACACACACTATAGTGTGTGTTGTGGTGTTTTGTTTTTAATAAATTAAAAACCATTTTAGTTTTTTTGTCAACTTTGGTCCCTCCAATTATTCAAGTTTTATAAAGGGTGTTTTAACCAAATTTTCTTATTATTTTAAAACACTTAACTAACTAGTTTGATATTCCTAGTTACTTAGTGGGTTCCGAGAGTTATAACCTGTTTTATTTTAAGTCCCGTTAACTCGGGCTTCTTATGAACTTTGTTTCTTCAAAAGCTTTTATTCTCTTTTATCTAATATTAGGTTTATTTATTTAAATCCTAATATTTATCGGGTTAATTTTTACCACTAACGGTATTTTACCCGTTCGTTAATATTAACGTGGTTTGACTATCAAACCCGTTTTTGGGGTGTTATAACTCTACCCCCCTTAAATAGGTTTCGTCCCCGAAACCTTATTTACGTAGTTCATTGGTTTAAACAAAACGAACTTAGTTTCATTTTCAAGGCATTCATTCTTTTCGGTCAATAAGGTTTAAACATGTGCGTCTTTCATGTGTAAGTCCTTACGAATCGTAACTTTCATCTTATATTTCTTATCTTTGTCGCCTATTTGACCGAGTTGTCATTTGACCACTCAGTCGCGTTAGTCTGTCAACACGTTTGCTCCGCGCATGTCTTAGGTGCTGTTTGTTTTTTCTGCTGGAAAACCTCTTCTGCTGCAGGCCACATCTGCAGGCATCTGCAAGAGAAGAGGTGGACCAAATGTCTGCAGGCTGCAAGGAGAAGAGGGTTTGTTTTTTTTATATAAAACCTCTTCACCCAAAACACACACACACACAACAAAACAAACTGATCTCTCTCTACTCTCTCTCTCTACTCTCTCTCTACAACCTCTGCACCACCGCCATCATCATCACCGCCACCACTTCACCACCGCCACCACATCACCACCGTCATCATCACCACCGCCATCATCACCACCACTTCACCACCGCAATAATCTCCACCGCTATCATCATCAGCACCGTCATCATCACCACCGCCATCATCATCATCTACTCTCTCTCTACTCTCTCTCTAACAGATCGATGATGATGATGATGTAACAGCTCGATTTGGGATGTTTTGTTTGCCATCGATTTTAGGGTTTCGGAGGTGGAGGTCGATGGGTGTCGGCGGAGGTGGGGTGGAGGTGGAGGTGGAGGTGGTGGTGGCGGTGCAGGGGTGGTGGTGGAGGTGGTGTCGGTGCAGGTGGAGGTGGTGGTGGCGGAGCAGTGGTGTCGGTGCAGGTGGAGGTGGTGGTGGCGGAGCAGTGGTGTCGGTGCAGGTGGAGGTGGAGGTGGTGGTGGCGGAGCAGGGGCGGAGGTGGAGGTGGAGGTGGTGTCGGTGCAGGTGGAGGTGGTGGTGGCGGAGCAGGGGCGGAGGTGGAGGTGGTGTCGGTGCAGGGGTGGAGGTGGAGGTGGTGCCAAGAAGAGGTAAACCTCTTCTTGGAGAAGCTTACCTCTCATCACTTCCCCAAGAAGAGGTTGGGGAGAGGTAAAAAGCACTTCTCGAAAAAAAAAACAAACACTCTTCTGAGGCTAAACCTCTTCCCGCGTCTGCACAGTGCAGACAGAAGAGGCCAGGAAGCTCTTTTTGGAAAAAACAAACACCACCTTATATTGACAAGCGCTTTATATTGGTCATGACACCATCTTGACTTTGAATAGTTTTACCGGCTAGACTAATTAGGACCGTCACTTCATACCCCATCACCCGGGTATACTATATTGCCATCTCCGGCCTTATGTGTGTTTACGATTTATTAAACCACCTCATACTACTTATGTTTGTTAAAACGTTGCTTTTGACTAAAAACTAAATTTTAGTTTACGTTTTCTCTTTGTCTTACGTCTTTTTCTCATATCTAGAAATTTTACGTCCGATGATTTATTCCTTTCCATTATTATTTAATGTGGGGAATTATAACTAGTTCCCATGCTTAACCCAAGTAACCCGTAGGTTCTTTCACTTAGTCTCGTAGGCTATTTCTTTAGATTTCCACCTTTTTAAGATAAGATCCCAACAGTTCGTTTCTTTCTATTTGTAACTTATTTGTGCAAAATGTAACATATAAATTACATCAAATGAGGCATAAAACTAACCTTTTTTTAGTACTAATGTTGGAAAAAGTGTATTTTTGTCTTCCTTTTGAATTTACATGACCAAATGGGCTTAACCGAGCAAAAGGAACAAATATACAGCCAAAACCAACATAAATACAAAGAAAAGGAATAAACGTGACATGACTGACCCCTCGGCAGCATCCCCAAAGCAAAAACAAGACAACAGAGGACTGACCACGGGGCCGTGCCCACTGGACACGGGGGCGTGGTCAGGAGCCTGCAGAAAAGACAAAGTTGTAGAAGCTTCTACGCCCACCACGGGGGCGTGCCCAACTCAACACGGGGTGTGGTCAATGCTAAGATACGCAGAATCTTTCAAAATCTTGATAGTATAGATACGATTCTGACCACGGGGCCGTGCCCACTTGACACGGGGCCGTGTGGGACCCTCTGCTGACACTTGCATTTAATGAAGGAAGAGAAAAGGATGGCCACGGGGGCATGCCCACTGGACACGGGGCCGTGGCTAGAGCTCTGTGCAGGCTATAAATAAGGGTGCTTGGTTCACTTCAAAGGCATCCCTTGGCGAACCACTACTCTCCCACTTTGCCACCACTCCACCACCACCACCATCCATCTTTAGAGTGTGTAGTAGTCTCGGGATCCAAGATTGATCGTAAGGGTTCTTACCAATCAAAGGCCATGTTTTGTTAAGCCTCTTACATCACTTGGTGAAGAGAAGTCTTTTATGTATTACTTTTGATTTTTAATCTTTCGGCTCTTTTTATTTGGTTTTGTATTAATGACTTTAATAACTAGTTTCTTATGTTGAAGGTCAATTTTCTTTATCATTTGTCTATGGTGTCTTGGCGTTACTTTATTGTCTATATAAAGTAAAAGATTGCATCATTCATGTCTCTACGGTCTATATAGAGGCATGTTGGCTACCTGGTCGGGGGTTAAGGGAATGGTTTAGTAAGGTTCTTGCCTTGTTCAGTGTATAGATCCTACAAGGACCTGGTTCAAGCTTACTAGGACCCCCTTCAATACCCACTGGTATTGGATGGTGGGGGTGCGAATAGCTTGAACCCCTCATATGTAAACTACTATTAATACATTAAACAGGCTACTTGGGATTGTATCCCTGCTGACTCAAACCACTTAGCCGAGGGTAACGTCACCTTCAAAAGAGGGGCCTACCACTTTTCGCATTAATAACTTAATTAATTATCTTTCAATATTCCGACCCTTTGGGATTGTATCCTTGCTAACTCAAACCACTGGGTTGAGGGTAACGTCACCTTCAAAAGAGGGGCCTACTACTATAACTAAGATAATCTCTTAAAAAGTCCGAAAGTGCAAAAATCATCAAAGGATACATTAAAGGCGAGTCGGATCCAAGTGATTCATCTTGTCTATCTGTTTTTTTTATTTCTGCATTTTTAGTTTTTATTTTTATGTTTTAAACCTTTTCTCAAAAATTTAGATTGATTAGACGTTGAGGATAAACCGGTACTAAAAGCTCTTGTGTCCTTGGACGACCTCGGTGTCTTACCAACGCTATACTACGCTCACGATGGGTGCACTTGCCCAAGTGTGTGTTTAGTGTTAGTAGAATATCATGTTTTATAAATTTAAAACTTGACTAATGCGTAAAATGGGCTTAAAATATTAATAAACTCATATCACACCTAACGCACACCAAGTTTTTGGCGCCGTTGCCGGGGACACAAGCATTTTAAGAAAGTTTGGAATCAACGGCCTAATTATTTTTACTTATTTTTCTATTTTTTAGGATTTTTATTAATTTTTCAGCTTCTGCAGACTTCAGCACGGGCCGTGCCTGGTCGGACATGGGGCCGTGTCCAGCAAACTTACTGGCAGTTTTTGTTTTCTGCGTTACAGAAGAGTAACCACAGGGCCGTGGCGGTGCACCATGGGGTCGTGCTGAACTCCCCAGTAACTGGGATCCAGTAAATAACCACTGTAACCACGACCACCGACCGTGGTTAGCGACTACGGGGCCGTGGTGAGACATCTGACCAACGTTCTTTTTTTGCTTTTATCGCAGGACTTGGAACCCAGTCGCAGCACCTGAACTTTCTACATAGTGCATGAGCTCCAGTTCCAATAAAGACATAAAAGAACCTCTAGACGAACCCGAACGCTTTCTAAGAAAGAGACTAAAAGCTAAAAATCAAGAGAAAGCTTCTGGGGACCAACTTCCCATGGCGGATCAGCGTACCCTGATGGATTACCTATGGCCCACGGTAGGTAATCTCGGAGCCGCCAACAAATTCGAACTTCGGCCGCATTTGATTCAAATGGTCCAAAATTCGGCAACCTTCCATGGCCTAGCTGATGAAGATCCCCATTTGCATATTACCAACTTTTTGGAAATATATGATACTTTCCGGATCAACGGAGCATCAAACGACGCCATCCGCCTCCGAATGTTCCCATTTTCACTAAAAGACCGAGCTAAAGCTTGGCTTAACACCCTCTCAAGTGGTTCGGTAAACACTTGGGATGAACTTGCCAAAAGATTTCTACATAAGTATTTTCCGCCTTCTAAAACCGCTAAATTAGTGACTGAAATCAATACATATTCACAAGAGGACGGGAATCCTTATATGAAACTTGTGAAAGATTCAAGGAGCTATTAAGGAAATGTCCTAATCATGGTCTCGAGGTGTGGCAACATGTATCCACTTTCTATAATGGGTTGTCGCCACACACAAGACAAACACTCGACTCTAGCTCCGGGGGACTCCTAGGTAATCGTCGTCCAAATGAATTTATAATCAAATTGAGGAAATTGCTCAAAACAATTTTCAATGGCACACTCCCTGAGGCACAAAATCTATTGCCCCGGGCGCCCAAAAAGTGGATGAAAACACCTCTTTACAAGCCCAAATCAAGGCCCTATCTTCAAAATCAAAAAGTTAGAAATGGCAAAAACAGCCTCGGTTATGGCTTGCGAAGGGTATGGTGGGCCACATGAAAATTGGAGTTGTATGAAAGAAATGGATAATCAAACGGAAATGGTAAACTACATTGTTAATAGACCTAGGCCGTCGGGTCCCCCAACGGGCACATACAACCAAGGATGGTGTAACCACCCTAACCTTGGTTGGAGGGAGCGCGCCAATAGTAGTAACTAACAAAACCAAAACCAACGAACAAACTTTCAACAACAACCAAGAAATGTGTCACAAAATTTCTCTCAACAACAACAAGGGGGATGAGAGAGGCTTGAAGACACTGTTTCACACCTCATCTCCGAAACCGAAAAAAGGAACTTGGATCGATTCCTACGAGTGGAATCGAACTTTAGAAATCAACATGCTAGTATTTAAAACATTGAAAAACAACTAAATCAACTAGCCCAAAATTTCTCCGAGAGGCCACAAGGCGCACTACCTAGCAATACCGAAACTAACCCAAAGGCGCAAATACATCTCATAACACTAAGAAACCGGACCGTAGGTCCCGAGAAGGCCCCACTACCCCCATCCGAAAAAAATCCATACATTCAAATCACGACCTCACCACCAACCCATAAAGAAACAACTCCTCCGTTGTCACACCCCCAAAATACCACCTAGGAAATGTCCATGTTAGGCGTGTGACGTACCAATAACGAGCCACTAATTACGTTGAACGCATACAAGTTTCAAAATAAAATCCTTAATTATTAATGTAATATACCATCAACGAGTTTAAATGAAAACCAACATGTTCAGCAGAAGCAAATAGTAAACCAATGTTAAACTGTTTCAAAAATCAATGTATGATGTCAATAGTTCAATCACATGAATCCATCCAGTCGACCCATGACCACTCCAGCTACTCCAGACAGCAAGTTCCAATCCAAGACATCTAACGACCTACAAGCATGTAGACAAGTGTGTCAGACGACGCTGGTGAGTTCAAAGTTTTGTTAACGCGTTTAGTTACCAGGTATGTGTATAAAACAGTTCAACAGTTCAATAGTTCAATAATTTGATTTGATGTTGTTATTAACTCGATTACCGCAGATGGCTACATGATGTATTTGCCCAACCCCAATAGCTCTATCAAAACACTGGTCATGCTTTCAGGAAATTAGTTCACGCCCGTCCTCCCCGGTACGGTGTGAGGGTGCCAAACCTAATAGCGCTATCAACTAATAACCTCGTTGCCTCCCCGGAAACTGTCGGTAGATGTAAGGGGTCTTATGTGATAGACAATGAGTGTAATAACAAACATCCCATTAACCTGACGTTCCTCCCTGGAACGTTACCGATATCCCTCCCCAGGATGCATGCTTGGAAAAGAGCAGTGAACTCACCTGTGGTTTGCTCGGTAGGATTAGTTTACTTGTTTATCGTTGGACACCCAAAATCCTAATTTGGTTCCAATATAGTTAGTTTTATATACCCATAATTCACATACTGTTTACACACATTTCACAAGTAATAAGCAAGTATAACACATATCGAATGGTTCGGCTTAAACTCAAACAAACATGCAAGTACGAATAATACCCGACAAATATTTGTGTTACAAGCACCTTCGTATTACAATCATCTGTGACTAACAGCAATTGGACGGTCCATTACAGTGTTCATGATTTAATGGTAACAGTTATTAACAGCTTATGTTTATTGCATATCAATTAACTCGATAACCTGGCCTGCCCAACATACACCGAGAAAGATGCAGCCCAAATACCATTCGGGTATAATTGTGTTTGTGTGGCCCATATGTATACATAAGTTATTCTAGTGCCATAAGCAGCCCATAATTACAAGTCCATATCAACAATTAAGGTCCATAACACATTCTCCTTATTAGCCGATTATCATGTAATTAAATTCATGCATTAACAGTCCTAATCAAGTAGCATAATAGCATCAAGTCTAATAAAGTAGCATAACATCATCAAGTCACCCAACTTAGATCAACTATTTATCAACTCATCAAACACATATCACGGATCAACAGCTCATCAACATACAATTCTATACCCTAAACAATTAGTCAAATTCATCAACATAGTCTACAAGATAGTAAAACTGTTTTGTTGAATAATAATCATGTCATTGATATACATTACCGAAGCTAATGACCATTGTTCTTACTTTGTTAATATAATTTCGCCCTACTCTTTTAACATTCCTAACACATGTTAACGTATCAATCAGACTCCAATAAATTTGCAATAATACCCTAATCATCAACCATTCACTATCACACATGAACAATACCACACCAATACAAAAGTCAACAAGTAAGAACCACTAACCAAAACCTTGACGAATCAAGGTGATATCTCGAACAGGGGGGGGGGGGGGTCCACCACAGCCATGAGCGAATAGAGAGGTCTAGGGTTTGGGGATATGATTGTGTTATCATAATACGTATATCATGTGTGTAAATAAACTAAACCAAAGGTCGGCCCCCTAATTCAAGACCCACTTGGGCTATACCAAGCCCAATCATATATCTAGTGTATAAAGTGTGTCCCGTTTGGGCTTTAGTTGTTGTTGGGCTCGAGTAATGCAACCTGGGGTGGCTTGTGTGTATGGGCCGATCATGATTGTAATAAACGCGCCCAATTATAAACCAAGTGCATGTCAAGACGCGGCCCAACATGTTCGGCCCAAACACAAGGAATACGAGTTTCAAAAGAACCAGTGATAATACTAGCACAACGCGTTCAAACACAATTAAGAGGGATGAATAGTAAGAAATTAGAATCGCAGGATTAAACAACACTGACCTCGGAAGTTCGGGCTGTCACATCATCCCCAACTTGAAAGAAATTTCGTCCCGAAATTTGACAAGTAAGCACAGGGGAGTGAAGTGATAAATCAAGATTGTTGCTGGTTTTCCTCGGGTGCCACATCATCCCCAACTTGAAGAGGAATTTTGTCTCGAAATTCACCAGTTTCACCAGAATTAGTCTTGTCATCAGGAAAAAGTTAAGGATACTTAAGCTTCATCTGATCCTCGCGTTCCCACGTGAACTCCGGTCCATGCCTTGAGTTCCAACGAACTCTCACGATCGGGATACGACTATGTTTACGCACCTTGACCTCCCGGTCCATGATCTCTCTGGGTTCTTCAACAAACTGTAACTTGTCATCAATCTTCAACTCTTGAAACGGTACAACCAGTGCCTCGTCAGACATACACTTCTTCAATTGCGAAACATGAAAGACATCGTGAACATTACCCAACTCAGCAGGTAACTCAAGCTTGTAAGCCACTTTACCAGTCCGCTCCAGGATTTTGAATAGCCCAACGTAATGTGGATTAAGCTTGCCGCGTTTCCCAAAACACACCACACCCTTCCATGGTGAGACCTTCAACATGACACGATCATTAACTTCGAATTCCAAAGGTTTTCTACGCTTGTCGGCGTAGCTTTTCTGACGATTACGTGCTGCTGCCATACGATTCCTGATCTGAACAATCTTTTCTGAAGTTTCAAGAACAAGTTCCGGACCTGAAATCTAGATGTCACCCACCTTAGCCCAACAAAGAGGAGAACGACATTTCCGACCGTACAAGGCTTCAAACGGAGCTGCTTGATTGCTAGTGTGGTAACTGTTGTTGTAGGAGAACTCGATCAGTGGCAGATGTTTCTCCCAGCCCTTACCAAAATCAATCACACATGCTCGCAGCATGTCCTCAAGTGTCTGGATGGTTCGCTCGCTCTGACCATCCGTCTGTGGGTGATATGCAGTACTCATGTCAAGACGTGAGCCGAATGATTTATGCATCGATTGCCATAAATCAGATATGAAACGCGGATCACGATCAGATATAATAGAAGTTGGCGCTCCATGCCTAGAAACCACTTCTTTCAGATAAACAGCAACCAATTGAGAGAACTTATCCGTTTCCTTGATTACTAGAAAATGTGCTGACTTCGTGAGACGATCAACGATCACCCAGATGGTATCGTTTCCGTTTTGAGTTCTAGGTAAACCAGTGACAAAATCCATTGCTATCTGCTCCCATTTCCACATGGGTATTTCCGGTTGTTGCAGCAGGCCTGAGGGTTTCTGATACCCCACCTTGACTTTCGCACAGGTCAAACATTTACTCTCGTACGTTGCGATGTCAGCTTTCATCTTCGGCCACCAATACAAAACTTTGAGGTCCTGATACATCTTATCTGACCCCGGATGAATAGAGTATCGAGACTTGTGCGCTTCATCCATTACAAGTGCCCTAAGGTTACCGAACAAGGGAATCCATATCTGTTCCATGCAATAGAGAATACCATCAGATCTCTTTTCAAGTCGTTTCTCCATGCCCCGTAAGTATTCAGCTTCATAGTTTTCTTCCTTCAATGCTTCTGTCTGAGCCGAATGAATCTGGTCAGGAAGATTTGAGTGAATAGTGAGTTGCAATACTCGCACACGCTTGGGTTTCGTCTCCTTTCGGCTAAGGGCATCAGCTACAACGTTAGCTTTACTGGGGTGATACTTGATGGCACAATCGTAGTCGTTCAGTAGTTCTACCCAGCGACGCTGTCGCATATTTAATTCCTTCTGGTCGAAGATATGCTGAAGGCTTCTGTGATCGGTTTAGATGGTGCATTTGGTACCGTACAGATAGTGCCTCCAGATCTTCAACGCGAAAACCACAGCCCCCAATTCTAAATCGTGAGTCGTGTAATTCCTTTCATGAACCTTCAACTGTCGAGAAGCATAAGATATCACATTGTTGCGTTGCATCAGCACGCAACCAAGACCCTGAATGGAAGCATCACAATAAACCACAAAATCATCGGTGCCTTCAGGTAGAGACAAGATTGGTGCACTGCAGAGTTTCTGTTTCAATAGTTAGAACGCATCCTCCTGCTTTGTTCCCCAAGAATATACCACGCCTTTCTGTGTCAATGAGGTAAGAGGTTGAGCGATCTTCGAGAAATCCTTGATAAATCTTCAATAATACCCAGCGAGACCAAGAAATTGTCGCACCTCAGAAGGATTCTTTGGTGCCGCCCAATTCTTGACAGCATCATCCTTTGCAGGATCCACGGGTATCCCCAATTCATTAACAATGTGCCTAAGGAAGTGTACCTCTCGAATCCAGAAGTCACACTTGGAAAACTTCGCGTAGAGTTGCTCCTTCCTCAAGAGTTCCAAAATAAGACGTAAGTGCCACTCATGGTCCTCCTTGCTCTTAGAGTAGATTAAGATGTCATCAATAAACACGATAACGAAGTCGTCGAGATACGGCTTGCACACACGACTCATAAGATCCATGAAGACTGCGGGTGCGTTTGTCAATCCGAACGGCATAACTAAAAACTCGTAATGCCCATAACGCGTCCTAAAAGCTGTCTTTGGGACATCCTCCTCTCTGACTCTCACCTGATGATATCCCGATCTTAAGTCAATCTTCGAGTAAAAACTTGACCCTTGCAACTGGTCAAACAAGTCGTCAATACGCGGTAAAGGGTAGTGATTCTTGACTGTCACCTTGTTGAGCTCACGATAATCTATACACATCCGAAAGGACCCATCCTTCTTCTTCACAAATAGAACTGGGGCTCCGCAAGGTGAAGAGCTGGGTCGGATAAAACACCTATCCAACAGCTCTTGGAGTTGATTCGACAACTCCTGTAACTATCCTGGCGCAAGACGATAAGGAGCACGAGCAATCGGGGCTGCTCCTAGCGCGAGGTCAATCTGAAATTCCACCTGACGATGTGGAGGTAAACCAGGGAGTTCTTCAGGAAATACATAGGGAAATTCACGAACAACTAGAAGATCCTCGATCTTCCATTCTTCAGGTTGGGAATTGGTGACAAGAGCTAGAATGGCAGGGTAGCCCTTTCGTAGGCACTTATGGGCTTTCATGACTGAGATGATTCCAAACATGGCACCACTGCGATGCCCCTGTACTGACAAGGATTCGCCACTTGGGAGAGGGATACGCACGATTTTCTCCTTACAGAGAATTTATGCCTGATGCTTGGACAACCAATCCATGCCAACGACCACATCAAAACTTCCAAGGGTAACAGGGAGTAGGTCAATGTCAAACACTTGACCCATGAGATCAAGTTTACAACCAAATAGAACATGAGAAGCTTCTATTGATTTACCATCAGCTAGTTCTACTACATGCTTATTTACAAGAGGTGTGGGAGTCAACCCTAACTGACGACTGAACCCTAAGGACACATAACTCCAATCGGCACCAGAGTCGAATAAAACAGAAGCAAATAAATCATTTATCAAAAACGTACCAGTCACTACGTTGCCATCATTCCTGGCTTCCCCAACTCCAGTAGTGAACACCCTCCCGTGCGCACCATTTCCCCCATTGCCTCCATTGTTGTTGTTCCTGTTGTTATTATTCCCATTGTTGTTACCACTAGCACTCTGATTCAGTTGAAGGCAATCTCGCTTGATGTGACCCTCATCCCCACACTGGAAACACCCTTTCTTAAAGCCCTGGTTCTACTGGGGTTGTTATCGTTGCTGTCGTTGATGCTGCTGATTTTGCTGTTGCTGCTGCTTTGGTTGTGGGGCTCTACAGTCTTTGGCCTCATGGCCCACCTTTTCGCACCTATGGCAAGTCTGGACACACTGTCCACAGTGATGATAGCCACACTTGTTGCACTGTGGCTTCTTTCCAACGTAAGAGCCCTGATTCTGATTGCTGCCCTGGCCTTGATTAACTGATGAGGACTGGCTGTGACTGTGGTTGTTGCTGTTATCAGGCCTTTCCTGAGATTGACCAGCACTGGTTGCCTTATCAGCGTCGTTCCACTTGCGCTTGTTGTCACTGGCAGGTGTGTTAGCTGTTGCAGTAGAGGTAGTAGCAGAAACACGTGGTGGCAAATTGCCACGTTCGACCTCTTGGTCAGTAATCTTATGTGCCAAACGGATGATCCGGGTCAGATTGTCTAGGTTTGCAGCAGTGACATACCCCTTAACAGCTGGTGCTAAGCCCTTGAGATACAACTCAATCCGCCGATGTGGGAGTCAACCCTAACTGACGACTGAACCCTAAGGACACATAACTCCAATCGGCACCAGAGTCGAATAAAACAGAAGCAAATAAATCATTTATCAAAAACGTACCAGTCACTACGTTGCCATCATTCCTGGCTTCCCCAGCTCCAGTAGTGAACACCCTCCCGTGCGCACCATTTCCCCCATTGCCCCCATTATTGTTGTTCCTGTTGTTATTATTCCCATTGTTGTTACCACTAGCACTCTGATTCAGTTGAGGGCAATCTCGCTTGATGTGACCCTCATCCCCACACTGGAAACACCCTTTCTTAAAGCCCTGGTTCTACTGGGGTTGTTATCGTTGCTGTCGTTGATGCTGCTGATTTTGCTGTTGCTGCTGCTTTGGTTGTGGGGCTCTACAGTCTTTGGCCTCATGGCCCACCTTTTCGCACCTACGGCAAGTCTGGACACACTGTCCACAGTGATGATAGCCACACTTGTTGCACTGTGGCTTCTTTCCAACGTAAGAGCCCTGATTCTGATTGCTGCCCTGGCCTTGATTAACTGATGAGGACTGGCTGTGACTGTGGTTGTTGCTGTTATCAGGCCTTTTCTGAGATTGACTAGCACTGGTTGCCTTATCAGCGTCGTTCCACTTGCGCTTGTTGTCATTGGTAGGTGTGTTAGCTGTTGCAGTAGAGGTAGTAGCAGAAACACGTGGTGGCAAATTGCCACGTTCGACCTCTTGGTCAGTAATCTTATGTGCCAAACGGATGATCCGGGTCAGATTGTCTAGGTTTGCAGCAGTGACATACCCCTTAACAGCTGGTGCTAAGCCCTTGAGATACAACTCAATCCGCCGATGTGGGGGTCGAGACAGGTTAGGGCACAAAGTTGCTAGATCATGAGACCTCCTCGTGAATGCTTCAATCTCAGATCCCTCTGTTTTCAGATTATAGTACTTGTTTTCCAGTTTCTGAACCTCATCACGAGGACAATACTCCTCCCTCATCAACTCCTTAAAGTCTTCCCAAGTGGTGGCATTTGCCATTTCGATACCCAACATCTGAACCTGGGCATTCCACCATGTCAAGGCACTATCCTCGAGTGTGCCCGTAGCATACTTCACTTTGTCCCCAGCAGGACAGCTACACATTGCAAATACCGATTCTGCCTTCTCAAACCATCACAGGAGTCCTACAGCCCCTTCAGCCCCACTGAAGGTCTGTGGCTTACAATCCGTGAACATCTTGAACGTACAAGCAGGTAGATTGTTTTGATTCGCAGGTTGACCTAAAACGAAAGAACGTACAACGCACAAGTAAGATTCGAGTATACGACACAAGGATAGAAAGTAATTGGCACACATCGTACCAGCCTGGTAAGCCGCTAGGGCTTCAGCCACATGAGTGTTGATCAAGTTGGTTAATTCGGCCTGAGTCATAGCAATGCGGCCGCGTCCATGGCCTCGTCCGCTCATGTTTCTATATAAGAGAAGGGAACAAACTCAAGAGTCGAAATGAGGTAAAAGTCAAGTATCACGTTGAAATCTACAAACTACCATGTTTACACACAATAGGGCAGAACCATTCTCACACTCGTTAAGCCTCACTGGAACTTGCATGCACCTCACGTTATTATTATGTGTGCACCCATAATAATAAGGCAAGTTACATGCTTATCTCAGTGCCTCTTAACTTGCGCTCAAAGTTTCCCCCACATTCAAATAGTAAAACGAAAGGAATCACAGAATTTATAGTCACTAGAGTCGACGGGTAGTGCCACACTATCTAGCCCTACTAAGATATGCAGCACAGGTAATCACATCAAGGTACCAGATATGTTGTTTCATGCAAGTCATGTGTGTGTACTTACTAAGCAAGTAATGCATAAAGTAAATAGAAGACGAACCTTGCAATCTGGAGCAGAGTGTCATGGTCAATTTTCGAAGTTGTTCGGTTATAGTCTGGTTTTATAAAAACGGTTTTAAAACCTAGTTCACTATAACCAGTGGCTCTGATACCAAACTGTCACACCCCCAAAATACCACCTAGGAAATATCCCTGTTAGGCGTGTGACGTACCAATAACGAGCCACTAATTACATTGAACGCGTACAAGTTTCAAAATAAAATCCTTAATTATTAATGTAATATACCATCAACGAGTTTAAATAAAAACCAACATGTTCAGCAGAAGCAAATAGTAAACCAATGTTAAACTGTTTCAAAAACCAATGTATGATGTCAATTGTTCAATCACATGAATCCCTCCAGTCGACCCATGACCACTCTAGCTACTCCAGACAGCAAGTTCCAATCCAAGACATCTAACGACCTACAAGCATGCAGACAAGTGTGTCAGACGACGCTGGTGAGTTCAAGGTTTTGTTAACGCGTTTAGTTACCAGGTATGTGTATAAAACAGTTCAACAGTTCAATAGTTCAATAATTTGATTTGATGTTGTTATTAACTCGATTACCGCAGATGGCTACAGGATGTATTTGCCCAACCCCAATGGCTCTATCAAAACATTGGTCATGCTTTAAGGAAATTAGTTCACGCCCGTCCTCCCTGGTACGGTGTGAGGGTGCCAAACCTAATAGCGCTATCAACTAATAACCTCGTTGCCTCCCCGGCAACTATCGATAGATGTAAGGGGTCTTATGTGATAGACAATGAGTGTAATAATAAACATCCCATTAACCTGACGTTCCTCCCCGGAACGTTACCCGATATCCTTCCCCGGGATGCATGCTTGGAAAAGAGCAGTGAACTCACCTGTGGTTTGCTCGGTAAGATTAGTTTACTTGTTTATCATTAGACACCCAAAATCCTAATTTGGTTCCAATAATAGTCAGTTTTATATACCCATAATTCACATATTGTTTGCACACATTTCACAAGTAATAAGCAAGTGTAACACATATCGAATGGTTCGGCTTAAACTCAAACCAACATGCAAGTACGAATAATACCCGACAAATATTTGTGTTACAAGCACCTTCGTATTACAATCATGATTTAATGGTAACAATTACTAACAACTTATGTTTATTTCATATCAATTAACTCGATAACCTGGCCGGCCCAACATACACTGAGAAAGATGCAGCCCAAATACCATTCGGGTATAATTGTGTTTGTGTGGCCCATATGTATACATAAGTTATTCTAGTGCCATAAGCAGCCAATAATTACGAGTCCATATCAACAATTAAGGTCCATAACACATTCTCCTTATTAGCATATTATCATGTAATTAAATTCATGCATTAACAGTCCTAATCAAGTAGCATAACATCATCAAGAATCAAGTAGCATAACATCATCAAGTCACCCAACTTAGATCAACTATTTATAAACTCATCAAACATATATCATGGATCAACAGCTCATCAACATACAATTCTATACCCTAAACAATTAATCAAATTCATCAACATAGTCTACAAGATAGTAAAACTGTTTTGTTGAATAATAATCATGTCATTGATATACATTACCGAAGCTAATGACCATTTTTCTTACTTTGTTAATATAATTTTGCCCTACTCTTGAAACATTCCTAACACATGTTAACGTATCAATCAGACTCCAATAAATTTGCAATAATACCCTAATCATCAACCATTCACTATCACACATGAACAATACTACACCAATACAAAAGTCAACAAGTAAGAACCACTAACCAAAACCTTGAAGAATCAGGGTGCTATATCGAACCAGGGGGGTCCACCACAGCCGTGAGCGAATAGAGAGGTCTAGGGTTTGGGGATATGATTGTGTTATCATAATACGTATATCATGTGTGTAAATAAACTAAACCAAAGGTCGGGCCCCCTAATTCAAGACCCACTTGGGCTATACCAAGCCCAATCATATAACTAGTGTATAAAGTTTGTCCGGTTTGGGCTTTAGTTGTTGTTGGGCTCGAGTAATGCAACCTGGGGTGGCTTGTGTGTATGGGCCGATCATGATTGTAATAAACACGGCCCAATTATAAACCAAGTGCGTGTCAAGACGCGGCCCAACATGTTCGGCCCAAACACAAGGAATACGAGTTTCAAAAGAACCAGTGATAATACTAGCACAACGCGTTCAAACACAATTAAGAGGGATGAATAGTAAGAAATTAGAATCGCGGGATTAAACAACACTGACCTCGGAAGTTCGGGCTGTCACATCCGTCAAATCCCGAAGTTAGAAATGGCAAAAACAGCCTCGGTTATGGCTTGCGAAGGGTATGGTGGGCCACATGAAAATTGGAGTTGTATGAAAGAAATGGATAATCAAACGGAAATGGTAAACTACATTGTTAATAGACCTAGGCCGTCGGGTCCCCCAACGGGCACTTACAACCAAGGATGGTGTAACCACCCTAACCTTGGTTGGAGGGAGCGCGCCAATAGTAGTAACTAACAAAACCAAAACCAACGAACAAACTTTCAACAACAACCAAGAAATGTGTCACAAAATTTCTCTCAACAACAACAAGGGGGATGAGAGAGGCTTGAAGACACTGTTTCACACCTCATCTCCGAAACCGAAAAAAGGAACTTGGATCGATTCCTACGAGTGGAATCGAACTTTAGAAATCAACATGCTAGTATTTAAAACATTGAAAAACAACTAAATCAACTAGCCCAAAATTTCTCCGAGAGGCCACAAGGCGCACTACCTAGCAATACCGAAACTAACCCAAAGGCGCAAATACATCTCATAACACTAAGAAACCGGACCGTAGGTCCCGAGAAGGCCCCACTACCCCCATCCGAAAAAAATCCATACATTCAAATCGCGACCTCACCACCAACCCATAAAGAAACAACTCCTCCGTTGTCACACCCCCAAAATACCACCTAGGAAATGTCCATGTTAGGTGTGTGACGTACCAATAACGAGCCACTAATTACATTGAACGCATACAAGTTTCAAAATAAAATCCTTAATTATTAATGTAATATACCATCAACGAGTTTAAATGAAAACCAACATGTTCAGCAGAAGCAAATAGTAAACCAATGTTAAACTGTTTCAAAAATCAATGTATGATGTCAATAGTTCAATCACATGAATCCATCCAGTCGACCCATGACCACTCCAGCTACTCCAGACAGCAAGTTCCAATCCAAGACATCTAACGACCTACAAGCATGTAGACAAGTGTGTCAGACGACGCTGGTGAGTTCAAAGTTTTGTTAACGCGTTTAGTTACCAGGTATGTGTATAAAACAGTTCAACAGTTCAATAGTTCAATAATTTGATTTGATGTTGTTATTAACTCGATTACCGCAGATGGCTACATGATGTATTTGCCCAACCCCAATATCTCTATCAAAACACTGGTCATGCTTTCAGGAAATTAGTTCACGCCCGTCCTCCCCGGTACGGTGTGAGGGTGCCAAACCTAATAGCGCTATCAACTAATAACCTCGTTGCCTCCCCGGAAACTGTCGGTAGATGTAAGGGGTCTTATATGATAGACAATGAGTGTAATAACAAACATCCCATTAACCTGACGTTCCTCCCTGGAACGTTACCGATATCCCTCCCCGGGATGCATGCTTGGAAAAGAGCAGTGAACTCACCTGTGGTTTGCTCGGTAGGATTAGTTTACTTGTTTATCGTTGGACACCCAAAATCCTAATTTGGTTCCAATATAGTTAGTTTTATATACCCATAATTCACATACTGTTTACACACATTTCACAAGTAATAAGCAAGTGTAACACATATCGAATGGTTCGGCTTAAACTCAAACAAACATGCAAGTACGAATAATACCCGACAAATATTTGTGTTACAAGCACCTTCGTATTACAATCATCTGTGACTAACAGCAATTGGACGGTCCATTACAGTGTTCATGATTTAATGGTAACAGTTATTAACAGCTTATGTTTATTGCATATCAATTAACTCGATAACCTGGCCTGCCCAACATACACCGAGAAAGATGCAGCCCAAATACCATTCGGGTATAATTGTGTTTGTGTGGCCCATATGTATACATAAGTTATTCTAGTGCCATAAGCAGCCCATAATTACAAGTCCATATCAACAATTAAGGTCCATAACACATTCTCCTTATTAGCCGATTATCATGTAATTAAATTCATGCATTAACAGTCCTAATCAAGTAGCATAATAGCATCAAGTCTAATAAAGTAGCATAACATCATCAAGTCACCCAACTTAGATCAACTATTTATCAACTCATCAAACACATATCACGGATCAACAGCTCATCAACATACAATTCTATACCCTAAACAATTAGTCAAATTCATCAACATAGTCTACAAGATAGTAAAACTGTTTTGTTGAATAATAATCATGTCATTGATATACATTACCGAAGCTAATGACCATTGTTCTTACTTTGTTAATATAATTTCGCCCTACTCTTTTAACATTCCTAACACATGTTAACGTATCAATCAGACTCCAATAAATTTGCAATAATACCCTAATCATCAACCATTCACTATCACACATGAACAATACCACACCAATACAAAAGTCAACAAGTAAGAACCACTAACCAAAACCTTGACGAATCAAGGTGATATCTCGAACAGGGGGGGGGGGGGTCCACCACAGCCATGAGCGAATAGAGAGGTCTAGGGTTTGGGGATATGATTGTGTTATCATAATACGTATATCATGTGTGTAAATAAACTAAACCAAAGGTCGGCCCCCTAATTCAAGACCCACTTGGGCTATACCAAGCCCAATCATATATCTAGTGTATAAAGTGTGTCCCGTTTGGGCTTTAGTTGTTGTTGGGCTCGAGTAATGCAACCTGGGGTGGCTTGTGTGTATGGGCCGATCATGATTGTAATAAACGCGCCCAATTATAAACCAAGTGCGTGTCAAGACGCGGCCCAACATGTTCGGCCCAAACACAAGGAATACGAGTTTCAAAAGAACCAGTGATAATACTAGCACAACGCGTTCAAACACAATTAAGAGGGATGAATAGTAAGAAATTAGAATCGCAGGATTAAACAACACTGACCTCGGAAGTTCGGGCTGTCACATCATCCCCAACTTGAAAGAAATTTCGTCCCGAAATTTGACAAGTAAGCACAGGGGAGTGAAGTGATAAATCAAGATTGTTGCTGGTTTTCCTCGGGTGCCACATCATCCCCAACTTGAAGAGGAATTTTGTCTCGAAATTCACCAGTTTCACCAGAATTAGTCTTGTCATCAGGAAAAAGTTAAGGATACTTAAGCTTCATCTGATCCTCGCGTTCCCACGTGAACTCCGGTCCATGCCTTGAGTTCCAACGAACTCTCACGATCGGGATACGACTATGTTTACGCACCTTGACCTCCCGGTCCATGATCTCTCTGGGTTCTTCAACAAACTGTAACTTGTCATCAATCTTCAACTCTTGAAACGGTACAACCAGTGCCTCGTCAGACATACACTTCTTCAATTGCGAAACATGAAAGACATCGTGAACATTACCCAACTCAGCAGGTAACTCAAGCTTGTAAGCCACTTTACCAGTCCGCTCCAGGATTTTGAATAGCCCAACGTAATGTGGATTAAGCTTGCCGCGTTTCCCAAAACACACCACACCCTTCCATGGTGAGACCTTCAACATGACACGATCATTAACTTCGAATTCCAAAGGTTTTCTACGCTTGTCGGCGTAGCTTTTCTGACGATCACGCGCTGCTGCCATACGATTCCTGATCTGAACAATCTTTTCTGAAGTTTCAAGAACAAGTTCCGGACCTGAAATCTAGATGTCACCCACCTTAGCCCAACAAAGAGGAGAACGACATTTCCGACCGTACAAGGCTTCAAACGGAGCTGCTTGATTGCTAGTGTGGTAACTGTTGTTGTAGGAGAACTCGATCAGTGGCAGATGTTTCTCCCAGCCCTTACCAAAATCAATCACACATGCTCGCAGCATGTCCTCAAGTGTCTGGATGGTTCGCTCGCTCTGACCATCCGTCTGTGGGTGATATGCAGTACTCATGTCAAGACGTGAGCCGAACGATTTATGCATCGATTGCCATAAATCAGATATGAAACGCGGATCACGATCAGATATAATAGAAGTTGGCGCTCCATGCCTAGAAACCACTTCTTTCAGATAAACAGCAACCAATTGAGAGAACTTATCCGTTTCCTTGATTGCTATAAAATGTGCTGACTTCGTGAGACGATCGACGATCACCCAGATGGTATCGTTTCCGTTTTGAGTTCTAGGTAAACCAGTGACAAAATCCATTGCTATCTGCTCCCATTTCCACATGGGTATTTCCGGTTGTTGCAGCAGGCCTGAGGGTTTCTGATACCCCACCTTGACTTTTGCACAGGTCAAACATTTACTCACGTACGTTGCGATGTCAGCTTTCATCTTCGGCCACCAATACAAAACTTTGAGGTCCTGATACATCTTATCTGACCCCGGATGAATAGAGTATCGAGACTTGTGCGCTTCATCCATTACAAGTGCCCTAAGGTTACCGAACAAGGGAATCCATATATGTTCCATGCAATAGAGAATACCATCAGATCTCTTTTCAAGTCGTTTCTCCATGCCCCGTAAGTATTCAGCTTCATAGTTTTCTTCCTTCAATGCTTCTGTCTGAGCCGAATGAATCTGGTCAGGAAGATTTGAGTGAATAGTGAGTTGCAATACTCGCACACGCTTGGGTTTCGTCTCCTTTCGGCTAAGGGCATCAGCTACAACGTTAGCTTTACCGGGGTGATACTTGATGGCACAATCGTAGTCGTTCAGTAGTTCTACCCAGCGACGCTGTCGCATATTTAATTCCTTCTGGTCGAAGATATGCTGAAGGCTTCTGTGATCGGTTTAGATGGTGCATTTGGTACCGTACAGATAGTGCCTCCAGATCTTCAACGCGAAAACCACAGCCCCCAATTCTAAATCGTGAGTCGTGTAATTCCTTTCATGAACCTTCAACTGTCGAGAAGCATAAGATATCACATTGTTGCGTTGCATCAGCACGCAACCAAGACCCTGAATGGAAGCATCACAATAAACCACAAAATCCTCGGTGCCTTCAGGTAGAGACAAGATTGGTGCACTGCAGAGTTTCTGTTTCAATAGTTAGAACGCATCCTCCTGCTTTGTTCCCCAAGAATATACCACGACTTTCTGTGTCAATGAGGTAAGAGGTTGAGCGATCTTCGAGAAATCCTTGATAAATCTTCGATAATACCCAGCGAGACCAAGAAATTGTCGCACCTCAGAAGGATTCTTTGGTGCCGCCCAATTCTTAACAGCATCATCCTTTGCAGGATCCACGGGTATCCCCAATTCATTAACAATGTGCCTAAGGAAGTGTACCTCTCGAATCCAGAAGTCACACTTGGAAAACTTCGCGTAGAGTTGCTCCTTCCTCAAGAGTTCCAAAATAAGACGTAAGTGCCACTCATGGTCCTCCTTGCTCTTAGAGTAGATCAAGATGTCATCAATAAACACGATAACGAAGTCGTCGAGATACGGCTTGCACACACGACTCATAAGATCCATGAAGACTGCGGGTGTGTTTGTCAATCCGAACGGCATAACTAAAAACTCGTAATGCCCATAACGCGTCCTAAAAGCTGTCTTTGGGACATCCTCCTCTCTGACTCTCACCTGATGATATCCCGATCTTAAGTCAATCTTCGAGTAAAAACTTGACCCTCGCAACTGGTCAAACAAGTCGTCAATACGCAGTAAAGGGTAGTGATTCTTGACTGTCACCTTGTTGAGCTCACGATAATCTATACACATCCGAAAGGACCCATCCTTCTTCTTCACAAATAGAACTAGGGCTCCGCAAGGTGAAGAGCTGGGTCGGATAAAACACCTATCCAACAGCTCTTGGAGTTGATTCGACAACTCCTGTAACTATCCTGGCGCAAGACGATAAGGAGCACGAGCAATCGGGGCTGCTCCTAGCGCGAGGTCAATCTGAAATTCCACCTGACGATGTGGAGGTAAACCAGGGAGTTCTTCAGGAAATACATAGGGAAATTCATGAACAACTAGAAGATCCTCGATCTTCCATTCTTCAGGTTGGGAATTGGTGACAAGAGCTAGAATGGCAGGGTAGCCCTTTCGTAGGCACTTATGGGCTTTCATAACTGAGATGATTCCAAACATGGCACCACTGCGATGCCCCTGTACTGACAAGGATTCTCCACTTGGGAGAGGGATACGCACGATTTTCTCCTTACAGAGAATTTATGCCTGATGCTTGGACAACCAATCCATGCCAACGACCACATCAAAACTTCCAAGGGTAACAGGGAGTAGGTCAATGTCAAACACTTGACCCATGAGATCAAGTTTACAACCAAATAGAACATGAGAAGCTTCTATTGATTTACCATCAGCTAGTTCTACTACATGCTTATTTACAAGAGGTGTGGGAGTCAACCCTAACTGACGACTGAACCCTAAGGACACATAACTCCAATCGGCACCAGAGTCGAATAAAACAGAAGCAAATAAATCATTTATCAAAAACGTACCAGTCACTACGTTGCCATCATTCCTGGCTTCCCCAGCTCCAGTAGTGAACACCCTCCCGTGCGCACCATTTCCCCCATTGCCCCCATTGTTGTTGTTCCTGTTGTTATTATTCACATTGTTGTTACCACTAGCACTCTGATTCAGTTGAGGGCAATCTCGCTTGATGTGACCCTCATCCCCACACTGGAAACACCCTTTCTTAAAGCCCTGGTTCTACTGGGGTTGTTATCGTTGCTGTCGTTGATGCTGCTGATTTTGCTGTTGCTGCTGCTTTGGTTGTGGGGCTCTACAGTCTTTGGCCTCATGGCCCACCTTTTCGCACCTATGGCAAGTCTGGACACACTGTCCACAGTGATGATAGCCACACTTGTTGCACTGTGGCTTCTTTCCAACGTAAGAGCCCTGATTCTGATTGCTGCCCTGGCCTTGATTAACTGATGAGGACTGGCTGTGACTGTGGTTGTTGCTGTTATCAGGCCTTTTCTGAGATTGACTAGCACTGGTTGCGTTATCAGCGTCGTTCCACTTGCGCTTGTTGTCACTGGCAGGTGTGTTAGATGTTGCAGTAGAGGTAGTAGCAGAAACACGTGGTGGCAAATTGCCACGTTCGACCTCTTGGTCAGTAATCTTATGTGCCAAACGGATGATCCGGGTCAGATTGTCTAGGTTTGCAGCAGTGACATACCCCTTAACAGCTGGTGCTAAGCCCTTGAGATACAACTCAATCCGCCGATGTGGGAGTCAACCCTAACTGACGACTGAACCCTAAGGACACATAACTCCAATCGGCACCAGAGTCGAATAAAACAGAAGCAAATAAATCATTTATCAAAAACGTACCAGTCACTACCTTGCCATCATTCCTGGCTTCCCCAGCTCCAGTAGTGAACACCCTCCCGTGCGCACCATTTCCCCCATTGCCCCCATTGTTGTTGTTCCTGTTGTTATTATTCCCATTGTTGTTACCACTAGCACTCTGATTCAGTTGAGGGCAATCTCGCTTGATGTGACCCTCATCCCCACACTGGAAACACCCTTTCTTAAAGCCCTGGTTCTACTGGGGTTGTTATCGTTGCTGTCGTTGATGCTGCTGATTTTGCTGTTGCTGCTGCTTTGGTTGTGGGGCTCTACAGTCTTTGGCCTCATGGCCCACCTTTTCGCACCTACGGCAAGTCTGGACACACTGTCCACAGTGATGATAGCCACACTTGTTGCACTGTGGCTTCTTTCCAACGTAAGAGCCCTGATTCTGATTGCTGCCCTGGCCTTGATTAACTGATGAGGACTGGCTGTGACTGTGGTTGTTGCTGTTATCAGGCCTTTTCTGAGATTGACTAGCACTGGTTGCCTTATCAGCGTCGTTCCACTTGCGCTTGTTGTCACTGGCAGGTGTGTTAGCTGTTGCAGTAGAGGTAGTAGCAGAAACACGTGGTGGCAAATTGCCACGTTCGACCTCTTGGTCAGTAATCTTATGTGCCAAACGGATGATCCGGGTCAGATTGTCTAGGTTTGCAGCAGTGACATACCCCTTAACAGCTGGTGCTAAGCCCTTGAGATACAACTCAATCCGCCGATGTGGGGGTTGAGACAGGTTAGGGCACAAAGTTGCTAGATCATGAGACCTCCTCGTGAATGCTTCAATCTCAGATCCCTCTGTTTTCAGATTATAGTACTTGTTTTCCAGTTTCTGAACCTCATCACGAGGACAATACTCCTCCCTCATCAACTCCTTAAAGTCTTCCCAAGTGGTGGCATTTGCCATTTCGATACCCAACATCTGAACCTGGGCATTCCACCATGTCAAGGCACTATCCTCGAGTGTGCCCGTAGCATACTTCACTTTGTCCCCAGCAGGACAGCTACACATTGCAAATACCGATTCTGCCTTCTCAAACCATCACAGGAGTCCTACAGCCCCTTCAGCCCCACTGAAGGTCTGTGGCTTACAATCCGTGAACATCTTGAACGTACAAGCAGGTAGATTGTTTTGATTCGCGGGTTGACCTAAAACGAAAGAACGTACAACGCACAAGTAAGATTCGAGTATACGACACAAGGATAGAAAGTAATTGGCACACATCGTACCAGCCTGGTAAGCCGCTAGGGCTTCAGCCACATGAGTGTTGATCAAGTTGGTTAATTCGGCCTGAGTCATAGCAATGCGGCCGCGTCCATGGCCTCGTCCGCTCATGTTTCTATATAAGAGAAGGGAACAAACTCAAGAGTCGAAATGAGGTAAAAGTCAAGTATCACGTTGAAATCTACAAACTACCATGTTTACACACAATAGGGCAGAACCATTCTCACACTCGTTAAGCCTCACTGGAACTTGCATGCACCTCACGTTATTATTATGTGTGCACCCATAATAATAAGGCAAGTTGCATGCTTATCTCAGTGCCTCTTAACTTGCGCTCAAAGTTTCCCCCACATTCAAATAGTAAAACGAAAGGAATCACAGAATTTATAGTCACTAGAGTCGACGGGTAGTGCCACACTATCTAGCCCTACTAAGATATGCAGCACAGGTAATCACATCAAGGTACCAGATATGTTGTTTCATGCAAGTCATGTGTGTGTACTTACTAAGCAAGTAATGCATAAAGTAAATAGAAGACGAACCTTGCAATCTGGAGCAGAGTGTCATGGTCAATTTTCGAAGTTGTTCGGTTATAGTCTGGTTTTATAAAAACGGTTTTAAAACCTAGTTCACTATAACCAGTGGCTCTGATACCAAACTGTCACACCCCCAAAATACCACCTAGGAAATATCCCTGTTAGGCGTGTGACGTACCAATAACGAGCCACTAATTACATTGAACGCGTACAAGTTTCAAAATAAAATCCTTAATTATTAATGTAATATACCATCAACGAGTTTAAATAAAAACCAACATGTTCAGCAGAAGCAAATAGTAAACCAATGTTAAACTGTTTCAAAAACCAATGTATGATGTCAATTGTTCAATCACATGAATCCCTCCAGTCGACCCATGACCACTCTAGCTACTCCAGACAGCAAGTTCCAATCCAAGACATCTAACGACCTACAAGCATGCAGACAAGTGTGTCAGACGACGCTGGTGAGTTCAAGGTTTTGTTAACGCGTTTAGTTACCAGGTATGTGTATAAAACAGTTCAATAGTTCAATAATTTGATTTGATGTTGTTATTAACTCGATTACCGCAGATGGCTACAGGATGTATTTGCCCAACCCCAATGGCTCTATCAAAACATTGGTCATGCTTTAAGGAAATTAGTTCACGCCCGTCCTCCCCGGTACGGTGTGAGGGTGCCAAACCTAATAGCGCTATCAACTAATAACCTCGTTGCCTCCCCGGCAACTATCGGTAGATGTAAGGGGTCTTATGTGATAGACAATGAGTGTAATAACAAACATCCCATTAACCTGACGTTCCTCCCCGGAACGTTACCCGATATCCCTCCCCGGGATGCATGCTTGGAAAAGAGCAGTGAACTCACCTGTGGTTTGCTCGGTAAGATTAGTTTACTTGTTTATCATTAGACACCCAAAATCCTAATTTGGTTCCAATAATAGTCAGTTTTATATACCCATAATTCACATATTGTTTGCACACATTTCACAAGTAATAAGCAAGTGTAACACATATCGAATGGTTCGGCTTAAACTCAAACCAACATGCAAGTACGAATAATACCCGACAAATATTTGTGTTACAAGCACCTTCGTATTACAAGCACCTTCGTATTACAATCATGATTTAATGGTAACAATTACTAACAACTTATGTTTATTTCATATCAATTAACTCGATAACCTGGCCGGCCCAACATACATTGAGAAAGATGCAGCCCAAATACCATTCGGGTATAATTGTGTTTGTGTGGCCCATATGTATACATAAGTTATTCTAGTGCCATAAGCAGCCAATAATTACGAGTCCATATCAACAATTAAGGTCCATAACACATTCTCCTTATTAGCATATTATCATGTAATTAAATTCATGCATTAACAGTCCTAAACAAGTAGCATAACATCATCAAGAATCAAGTAGCATAACATCATCAAGTCACCCAACTTAGATCAACTATTTATAAACTCATCAAACATATATCATGGATCAACAGCTCATCAACATACAATTCTATACCCTAAACAATTAATCAAATTCATCAACATAGTCTACAAGATAGTAAAACTGTTTTGTTGAATAATAATCATGTCATTGATATACATTACCGAAGCTAATGACCATTGTTCTTACTTTGTTAATATAATTTTGCCCTACTCTTGAAACATTCCTAACACATGTTAACGTATCAATCAGACTCCAATAAATTTGCAATAATACCCTAATCATCAACCATTCACTATCACACATGAACAATACTACACCAATACAAAAGTCAACAAGTAAGAACCACTAACCAAAACCTTGATGAATCAGGGTGCTATATCGAACCAGGGGGGTCCACCACAGCCGTGAGCGAATAGAGAGGTCTAGGGTTTGGGGATATGATTGTGTTATCATAATACGTATATCATGTATGTAAATAAACTAAACCAAAGGTCAGGCCCCCTAATTCAAGACCCACTTGGGCTATACCAAGCCCAATCATATAACTAGTGTATAAAGTTTGTCCGGTTTGGGCTTTAGTTGTTGTTGGGCTCGAGTAATGCAACCTGGGGTGGCTTGTGTGTGTGGGCCGATCATGATTGTAATAAACACGGCCCAATTATAAACCAAGTGCGTGTCAAGACGCGGCCCAACATGTTCGGCCCAAACACAAGGAATACGAGTTTCAAAAGAACTAGTGATAATACTAGCACAACGCGTTCAAACACAATTAAGAGGGATGAATAGTAAGAAATTAGAATCGCGGGATTAAACAACACTGACCTCGGAAGTTCGGGCTGTCACATCCGTCAAATCCCAAAACTACCAAGAACCCCTCGGTGCCCTACCCCGGTCGGTTACTTCGCCAAAAGACCGACGAGCAATTCACAAAATTCATAAACTTACTAAAACAATTTCATATCAATCTTCCATTTGTGGAAGTCCTCACTCAAATGCCAAAATATTCAAAATTTATGAGAGACTTCTTCACTCACAAAAGGAATATTGAAACATTGCAATTGGTCAATTTAAGTGAAGAATGCTCCGTCGTGCTACTCAACAAACTCCCACAAAAGAAAATCGACCCCGGAAGCTTCACCATCCCTTGCTCCATTGGGGGATCACCTGTACGCAATGCACTAGCCGACCTTGGGGCTAGCATCAATCTCATGCTCGCATCAATGTTTGACCGACTCGGACTAGGTAAGACGAGCCCCACAAAGATGAGCATACAACTCGCCGATAGGTCTATAAAATACCCGCAAGGTGTCGCCGATAATTTATTGGTAAAAGTTGGAGACTTTGTCTTCCTGGCCGACTTTGTCATACTCGACATGGAGGAAGACACCGAAGTATCACTCATTATAGGAAGACCATTCCTTGCCACCGCTCACGCAATGGTGGATATGAGTGATGGGAAGTTAACATTGAGGGTCGGAGACAAAGAGATGAAATTCGGGGTTGGGAAAAGAGTAGAGGACGACCTGGTCAACTACATGGATGTTATAGACTCAAGCTTGGATGAGGCTCTCCGACGGTGCAACACGGGATGCGAGACATCCCGCTCGGGTAACATATGACTGACTTAGGGTCTGGCTAAGGACTCTTATAAACGTCGAGCACCACGGAGGCATTCCGCGGAACTATCCGTAGTTTTTAGTTTAGTGTAACTTTATATTTTCTAGTTTAGCTTTACTTTTCAGGAATAAAACACACTCGAAAAGGTGGAGGTTACCAAGGGAACGTTAAAACCACACTCCATGCACGAAAACAGAGTCTCCCGACAACTTTTCCAGCATTACAGCAAGTTCAGCACGGGGTCGTGCTCAGCCCAACATGCCCTGTGCCCAGGCTCTGCGGAAATTTGCCCAGTTCAGGTAACTGGCCACGGGGCCGTGCTCACTGAACACGCCCCGTGCCAAGCCTTTTGTTAAATTTTGTTACTGGCGATCTGACCACGGGGCCGTGCCCGGACCAACACGGGGCCGTGGCCAGACGCCCAGTAACATAAAATTTTGTTTTTCAACACCTTTTTACACATTCAATCAACCTAAAAACTTATTTTTGGGACACATTGAGGACAATGTGTAATTTAAGTGTGGGGGGGGGGGGGATGCTAAAACCTTGAATCTCGCAAGTCCTAATAACAAGCCTTATACAAAACTCTATTGGAACTGCTAATCACCCCAACTTTTTTTCAAAAATTTTCATTTTTTTTACTTGTCTTGATTTAATTTGGGAATAACAAGCTCTAAAAAGGTTATATTTTTACAAATTTACAACCGATAGCGTCGTGATAAAAAGAACCAAACAAGAAAATTATGAAAAGGCATGACAAATCTAATTAAAATTTGATTATATATACTTGATCACATTATAAACCCATTCCCACAACAAGTGAGTTTTGAGCCTTTATTGAGCATACAAACATATATCTTTAAACTAAATGCTCATTTTTCGTTTCTTGTGTGAATAGCCGCTTGGTTCTTAGGACTCTAGAACTTGCCAAGATGATACATTCCCGGTCCTTACCAACTTGAACCCAAGTAAGTAAATAATAGAGGCATTAGGACTAACCCATTTTCCTTTCAACACCTTTATTTTTCATTTTTTTTATCACCTACCCAAAATCCCCCTAGTAAACCCCTTTGAGCCTAAACCTTTTCATTTCTAAACCCACAAAACAAACACCCTTTACCCACCAAAACATTTTTCTTTTCAGCCCCTTTGTTTTAGTAACGTTTCTTTATAAAAAAAAATGAAATTCTTGCAATAAACAAACTAGTTCCTCAAAGAAACTTTGTTTGAATATGCTTAGTTTGAATAAAAGTCACAAAAACAAAAAGTTTTACGACAACCGACGCTTTTTACGCTTTTCACCATTTTTACTAACCACTAACCAAAACCACCTACCCTTAGCCCAAGCCTAACCCTTTTCCCAAAGTCCTCTTGATATTTACAAAGGTTTATAGTTAAAAAGGAGGAGGTTTGATTGCTAGGCAAGCATATAGTAGAAGTAAGTTCCATGCCGGTCTCGAGTGTTTCACAAAAATACATCTTCGGTCGAGTGTTGAGTGATCTCCCGTGAGGTATGTGAACTTGTATATAAATGGAATTTTAAAGAGGCATGTTATTCCCAAATAAGTAATTTTTCTTATAAATCGTTCTAAATAAATCGTGATGAATAAGATTGTAAATAAAATAAAAATAAAACCCAATAAAGATCTTAGATTCCCGACACTCAAGATAAGCCCAAAACTTCTCTTCTACCTCTTCCATTTGGGTGTGTAAGGCCACATATTAAGGAGTTTTGCTTGAGGACAAGCAAAGATTCAAGTGTGGGGGTATTTGATGTGTGCAAAATGTAACATATAAATTACATTACATCAAATGAGGCATAAAACTAACCCTTTTTAGTACTAATGTTGGAAAAAGTGTGTTTTTGTCTTCCTTTTGAATTTACAGGACCAAATGAGCTTAAACGAGCAAAAGGAACAAATATACAGCCAAAACCAACATAAATACAAAGAAAGAATAAATGTGACATGACCGACCCCTCGACAGCATCCCCAAAGCAAAAACAAGACAACAGAGGACTGACCTTGGGGTCGTGCCCACTGGACACGGGGGCGTGGTCAGGAGCCTGCAGAAAAGACAAAGTTGTAGAAGCTTCTACGCCCAGCACGGGGGCGTGCCCAGCTCAAAACGGGGCGTGGTCAACGCTAAGATACGCAGAATCTTGCAATATCTTGATAGTACAGATACGATTCTGACCACATGGTCGTGCCCACAGGACACGGGGCCGTGTGGGACCCTCTGCTGACACTTGCATTTAATGAAGTAAGAGAAAAGGCTGGCCACAGGGGCGTGCCCACTGGACACGGGGCCGTGGCCATAGCTCTGTGAAGGCTATAAATAAGGGTGTTTGGTTCACTTCAAAGGCATCCCTTGGCAAACCACTACTCTCCCACTTTGCCACCACTCCACCACCACTACACCACCAACACCCACCACCATCATCCATCATCCATCTTTAGAGTGTGTAGTAGTCTCAGGATCCAAGATTGATCGTAAGGGTTCTTACCAATCAAAGGCCATGTTTGGTTAAGCCTCTTACATCACTTGGTGAAGACAAGTCTTTTATGTATTAGTTTTGATTTTTAATTTTTCGGCACTTTTTATTTGGTTTTGTATTAATGACTTTAATAACTAGTTTCTTATGTTGAAGGTGAATTTTCTTTATCATTTGTCTATGGTGTCTTGGCGTTACTTTACGGTCTATATAGAGGCATTTTGGCTACCTGGTCGGGGGTTAAGGGAATGGTTTAGTAAGGTTCTTACCTTGTTCAGTGTATAGATCCTACAAGGACCTGGTTCAAGCTTACTAGGACCTCCTTCAATACCCACTGGTATTGGATGGCGGGGTACGAATAAATTGAACCCCTCATATGTAAACTACTATTAATACATTAAACCGGCTACTTGGGATTGTATCCCTGCTGACTCAAACCACTTAGCCGAGGGTAACGTCACCTTCTAAAGAGGGGCATACCACTTTTCGCATTAATAACTTAATTAATTATCTTTCAATATTCCGACCCTTTGGGATTGTATCCTTGCTTACTCAAACCACTGGGTTGAGTGTAACGTCACCTTCAAAAGAGGGGCCTACTACTATAACTAAAATAATCTCTTAAAAAGTCCGAAAGTGCGAAAATCATCAAAGGATACATTAAAGGCGAGTCGGATCCAAGTGATTCATCTTGTCTATCTATTTTTTTATTTTTATTTCTGCATTTTAGTTTTTATTTTTTTGTTTTAAACATTTTCTCAAAAATTTAGATTGATTAGACGTTGAGGATAAACCGGTACTAAAAGCTCTTGTGTCCTTGGATGACCTCGGTATCTTACCAACGCTATACTACGCTCACGATGGGTGCACTTGCCCAAGTGTGTGTTTAGTGTTAGTAGAATATCGTGTTTTATAAATTTAAAACTTGACTAATAATCAAAATGGGCTTAAAATATTAATAAAATCATATCACACCTAACACACACCAGTGACCCAAGGGTCTTTTTGGTCCCGTAGACCTTAACACGACTTATAATCCCGTAGGTTATGATGATCCCGTAGATCATCTTTTATTCGTGTCTCTATTCAAATGTATATATACATATATATATACATATATATATATATATATATGGCATTAAGGTACCCATTTTTATGTTTAAAATCAAACGAATTTCATTCTTGATCGTAGTCTAAGGCTTCATTCGTTTTCTTTCGGATTATCCTTCCGACTCTATGACTTCTTACGTCATTTACGCGTCGGTTTGTTCTCCACTGTGACACCTGTGCCTTCACGGCCATCAAACAAATACCGAACCAATGAAATATTGTATTTCATACTTGGGATTTGTATAAATATGTGTATCATTTGCACATATCAATTCTTGTTCGATTCCAAACTCTAAATCGCTTTCTGGAAGGTTATACGCGCACCGATGCGTAAATATAACCAGTTTAATGCAACGAACACTCCGGAATAGTGAAATAGGCTTAACATACCTTAAATAACCTTTACATAACTTAGAAATAAGTTTCGAAGGCTTTGGTATGGCAAAATCAAATTAAATCGCTTACAGGGACTAAAGTTGACAAACTGCGAAAGTATGCCAATTTGAACTGTAACAAACATTCCGGAACATGGCCATAAGTTAAACATACCATAAATATCCTTTACATAGCTTAGAAATAGGCTTTGAGGGGTTCGGTGTGCTAAAATAAACTTTTGGGTCATTCAGGGACTAAAAGTGTCAAAAAGTGCACAAGTTTGCATTTTCGCGCATAACTTACGTTCTGAATACATCCGGACATCCAAAAATTTATGTAAGCACTAAAACATTTTATTTTAGTGTTTGGCATAAGAAAAATCCATTCGTCGCGCAATTTGGATCGTTTTTCGCGCTTATGCGCATTCCGTCGTAATTAAGCGAACATCGCGATCGTACGACCAAACGAACCGACATCTGAGATATTTTTGAGCATTTTTTGAGTTCCCTATACTTTAACTTCATTTTAGAGCCTTGAAATGAGGTTAACGGGCCTTAAACGCATCGGAAAAGGCCTTATTACAGTACAGGGACCAAATCTGCCATTTTTGAAACTTTCTATGCAGAAACACTGAATCTGGCCTATACCACCTTTGCACATGGTTTTGGGCAATACTAGGGGCTGGTTTGATGTGCACATGGTATTACAATACCATGGGTGCAGGTGTATGGCCAAGATTGAAGCACGTTTTCCTAGAAACGATCCTAACGGTTCGGGAAATCCTATAAATACCCCATGCCTTCAATTTCAAAACCCACTAGAATTTTGATTTGAGAAACTCTAAGTTGAAACCATTGTTTCATACCTGAGTTACTTGAATCGAGATTAGCATTCGGGGACCCTTCGTAAGTATTCTTTCGTTTTTTTATTGCTTTTCGAGTCCGAAAGTCAAACTTTGTTTGACTTTCTGCGTTGACCAGTTTATGGTCAATGCGAAGTTCATTTGAACTTCGCAACATGATTGTAATCACGATGGTTATAGTCCCTTGGGACTATGCCTACTGATTACCACGTTGTCTAGGGTCGTAAGGGTAAGCGATCTAATAAATCGCTTATATCTTCGAACCCGACCCATTTGGTCGATCATTAGGATCCGACCAAATACCTTAGGTGACCATAGTATATAGGGAATAACCTTTCGAGGTTATACCTTATGGTCACGACGTTTAGTTAGTTGTATGATAGGTAGTTTATATGCCTTAGGTAAATTACCAAAATACCCCTTTGATGCCAAAATTCATTTTAAAAATATGTAACATAATTTTTGACATCTAAACTGATTTGACAACAATATTAGACATGTTAAGGCATATGTTACTTGTCATAGGACTAGTTAGGCGCTCCGAACGCGTTTTACGCGAACGACGCGTTAAAGTAGCATAAGCTACCTAAACGGGTCGTAATGGGTCGTAAGCACTTATGTTAGGTTTCATTTAGTATGTAGGCTTTGTTAAACCATATTACACGAGTCTCCATACTCGTTTGGTTTATGAACCCTCATCCTATCCGATCCTCCGATATAGGTCCGGTTTATTAACATAGTTACCTATATTAGGTGTCGTTTGATTCCGTGATCTCTAGCATTGTTTGGTTGTTACTCAAGGACTACTAAGAAATCTCAAGTGAGTACATAGACCCCTCTTTACCGTTTTCAAACTATTTTGGGGTGGAACACATGTGCCTACTTGTTACTTTCATGCTTTCCATGTTTTCACATCATATACCTGCTATGTTCGTTAGTACATTATAGTACATGATTTCATTACATTTCATGATATGTATGCCCATTGTGTGCGTACTTAGTACATCGTTTTGCATTACATTTTATGCTATGTATGTCCATTTAGTTCATACTTAGTACATCGTTTCACATTACATCACATGCTATGTATGTCCATTTAGTTCATACTTAGTACATCGTTTCACATCACATCACATGCTATGTATGTCCATTTTGTTCATACTTAGTACATCGTTTCACATCACATCACATGCTATGTATGTTTATTTATTGCATACTTAGTACATTTGTTTTCATCACATGCTTACATTTTGATATGATATTTGGGTTGTTTTGATGGATCAATATACATTCATTAACACCGATCACGCCGTTCGTTAGTAGGTAGTGGTACCATAGGAATTGACAACTCCCGTTCCTGAAATCCTAGGTTTGTTTGGATTGGAAGGAATGACCGAATTCGATATACATAAGCACAGATAATCCTTTAATTTGTTTAAGGGTTTCTCGCCACAGTCTCAAGGCTTGGATGTATGCATCCTCACAATACCGCATAAATGTCTATATCAGTATAGCATGCATTTACTACACAAAACATAACTTTGATTTAAACCAAGTTTTACTTCAATACTTTGTTTTGTGCATTTCACCTATGGTTTAGTTGATGCATTTCACTAGCCATACATATCATTTTGGTTACACATTACATGATTTACATTTGACACATAAACATTTTCGACATTGGTTATACATTACATGATTTACATTTGACACATAAACATTTTCAACATTGGTTATACGTTGCATGATTTACATCTTGACATAAACATTTTGGTATATTATTCAATACATTTGACAATTAGTTTAAACATAGACATCTTACATTGTTGGTTTGGTTTGAGTAAGTGATTTAAGTAACGAGGCGTGTGTAATATGATACAAGCATGGTGGATACGCCGCTGGTACTTCCTATATATAAGTGATTGTATGGTATTACATATCGTGGCGTTATTTGAATCATTTCAATTTGGACATATAACATTTTATACAAATAACATACTTTTCACAATACATTGTTTTACAAACAACTTATCTTATACAAACTCATTTTTACATGGTTATTCATTTAACCTTACATTTATTTATACATATCATCTGATCTTCTCGTTTTTCAAATGATTTACAAGACAAAGCAAATTACAAGGTTCATGACTAAACATTTTCTCAAACATAAGTCATGAATTCTATTTTCACAAAACCTATGTATCTCACAGGCATTTTTATGCTGACGTGCCTATTTTCACATGTGTTTTCAGGATATGATGCATAGTACTTGTCAAGATACACTTAGGCGGACTTGGGCCTTAGCGACAATAAAAGATGCAAGACTAGTTATTTATGTTATGTTTCTTTGATTGTCAAGGCATTGTAACTATTATATTCAATAAAACAATATTTCAATTTCCATGTGTTGTGAAACAATGATTCTGTTACAACACTCCCCGACGTTTCCGCCACGTTTGGTTGTCCTACGTGGTCGGGGTATGACAGAAAAGTTGGTATCAGAGCTCATGGTTATAGGGAATTAGGTTATTAGTAATACTTTGACCTAGTCTATAACCTTTCTAGGACCCTAACGCGAGTTTACTTGCGTTTAGTCATAAAACAATACTGTCACCTATCCTTAGGCGACAACCACAACAAGAACACAAATTTCAAAACCGCTTTGAAAACTAATCATCTGTTCTAGGATGATTGATTACTAGGTTTTGAACCCTCTATTGTAAGATTTTGAACTCTCTATTATATGGTTTTGAACCCCTCTGAGTTTTCAAATCTCGTCAAGGTTTTGGGTTTTAAATAATGTGAACACGTGCAAACTGGAAAGGTGAATGCCTGTATTCTGGGTTTTCTGTCTAGGCAAGCACTTCGTATACATCTCATCAGACGCGAGACCAGTTGTGCTTACCTGGAAATTCTTGGGATGAGTGTTCACTTATAGGCGAGCATGTCTTCGCGATACATTATTTTTGACCCATTTACTTTGATTTGTCACCATCTCATTTGTTTGCCTTAGGTAACAAACAAATGATCACAATTTTCATTCGTTACCATTCTGTATTGATTATCCAATAACCTTTCACTCGTTTCTTCCTATGTCTTTCATTTTCTTCTAGAATGTCTATTCCTCTCAGCACTGGTCAAATGTCCGAGCGAACAGCCAAATTTGCCCAGCAAATAGGTGAAGTGATTAAGAAGATTGTGGATTTAGGCATTGCCATGGCTCGTCTCAACAATGAAGCCTCTCGTCTCGACAATGAAGCCACTCAAGAGCCACCAAAGGAAGCAGAAGTCAAGCCAGCACCAAAATCAAGGAAGCGTAAGGCTTCAAGGAAACCCGCAGCGGTTACACCTAATCAAGCGGGACCTAGCCATGTGGCAAGGCCACCAGCTAGGAAGCCATACATAGGAACTGCCCCTTTGTGCAAACGATGCAACCGTCATCATTCAAACCTCATACCCTGCTCCAAATGTACCTACTGTGGACGGAGGGGACATTTGGTCAACACATGCCGCTGTGCTATCCAAAACAAAGCTGCTATAAACCTTGCTGCTACCCAACTCCAAGTCAACCCTACTCAAGCTCGTTTCCCGTCTGGTACTTGCTACAACTGCGGCGAGACGAGCCATTTCAGGAACAACTGCCCAAAGCTTGCTAATGCAAATCCAACCCACGGATGAGCAGTTGGCTGACTAGAAGATGTTGCTGTCTTATGCTTTTATTCTCCTGTTTTCTTGTAATGTGAAACAATCTGTTTTGTTTATAAATAAATTATTGTTCACAATTCTGATATACAAGTGTAGTTACATGTGTGTATGACTTTTCCTATGATACCTACATCAAGAAACTATGTACCTTGCAAACTACTCTTGTGATTTCTCTCTTTCAAATGATCGCTCATGATTCCCTCAAAAATTTTAAGTACTCGTTTCATTCTAAGGAACGAAGTACATGAAATAAAGTGAAATTATGAGTAATCGTGCTTGTTACACATCTGTGCCATTAAATCCTTGGTTAGATAACTAGGGGTAGTTTCAAATCTCATACCCATTACGTTTTGATTTTTTCAACATACATAGTACAAGTATTTCAAAAACAATCTTCATGATCTCAAAACATTTCATATAGTTTGAAAACAATTTTTTTCAAATGCATTGTCTATGTTATTTCAAAAACATTGGTTATGTTAAAAAAAAACAACTTTCATAATTTCAGAATATTTCATATAGCCTGAAAACAATATTAACACAGTATATTTTCTTATCAAGTGCATGATTTCAAAAGCATCATTCATGTTTTCCAAAAACCTTATACATAATTTCAAAAATTCATTTCGCATGATTTTAAAACATTTTTATAAATATACTTATCTAAAAACCTACTTTATGATTTCAAAAGTATTATATATAAGGTTTCAAAAACATTTTTAGGACCCCATGCATAGTTTTCCAAATATATTTTCCTCATCCATTTACTTAACCTTCAAATTCTGCTTCATATGTTGCCTTGGCATATCTAGCATCTCAACTTCATAAGCATTTTTACTTCATGTTTGACATAAGCACGTCCAGTGCAAGGTTTCAAAACATCTTCAACTTCTAAAATCCATATGGGATCTTTTTATCTTCACATTTAGACCCTTGTGGATGATCATCATTCAAATCAGAGTCCTTAATTGGATTCCTTATGTACCTTAATTCGAACATTTTGGTTCCTAATAATCGAAATCGAATTTTCTTTTTGAATCTTTCTATCTTTATAGTTAGATTCTTGATAACGTTTAAAGTACCAAATGAAATCCACGGGATGGATTCCTAGTGTGCTTTAAATGCATGTACGCAATTAACGAGGCAAATTAACAAACAATTTGTGGTTATATGACTATGTGTTATGTATCTTGTGTTTTCTTTTATACATTTTGTGTTTTTATACTCTGGGTATTAGTTATCCAAATCCTCGTAGAATCTTTCATATCTTTATATGAGGGATTCGTAGTAGGATATTCAAAAAGGTACTACCTTAAATCCTTAATGGGCTTCTATGTAATAGTTAAGACCCTTGGATTATATAGTACCACTCCATGATTCATAAGAGACCCTTTAGTGGTCTAGTCAAAAAGATTGATTCACAATTTGGTTAAAGAATGACATCTAGTGATGTAGCTGAACAGACTCCTTGATAGTCTATTTAGATCATATAATGATTTAATTAAAAGGACTCTATGGCGGTCTAGTCACACTCATCACAGGATTGTTCATTTGGTTTTACCCTACACATTATAAAATAGACTATATGAACTGTGCAAGGAATTGTCTAATTATGGACGCGTACATAATTATGAAATTTAGTGCACAGAAACCCAGTAAGATTTATTATGTGTAAGAACCGATAGTGACAACAATAACAAAATGAGAACGATGTAATGGAGGTACGGTGGACGCACCAATGACGCTTCATATACTTGTATATAAGTATCCCTCTTACATTGCAATCATGATGTTATTAAAGGTTACTAGAAGTTCAGAACCCTAACCAATGTTGTTCGATCTTTTCAACTTCATGTTTTCAAGCTCTCACAAGTTTCCTCTAAATAAATTTCGGGATGAAATTTCCTAAAGTAGGGGAGACTGTGACACCTGTGCCTTCACGGCCATCAAACAAATACCGAACCAATGAAATATTGTATTTCATACTTGGGATTTGTATAAATATGTGTATCATTTGCACATATCAATTCTTGTTTGATTCCAAACTCTAAATCGCTTTCTGGAAGGTTATACGCGCACCGATGCGTAAATATAACCAGTTTAATGCAACGAACACTCCGGAATAGTGAAATAGGCTTAACATACCTTAAATAACCTTTACATAACTTAGAAATAAGTTTCGAAGGCTTTGGTATGGCAAAATCAAATTAAATCGCTTACAGGGACTAAAGTTGACAAACTGCGAAAGTATGCCAATTTGAACTGTAACAAACATTCCGGAACATGGCCATAAGTTAAACATACCATAAATATCCTTTACATAGCTTAGAAATAGGCTTTGAGGGGTTCGGTGTGCTAAAATAAACTTTTGGGTCATTCAGGGACTAAAAGCGTCAAAAAGTGCACAAGTTTGCATTTTCGCGCATAACTTACGTTCTGAATACATCCGGACATCCAAAAATTTATGTAAGCACTAAAACATTTTATTTTAGTGTTTGGCATAAGAAAAATCCATTCGTCGCGCAATTTGGATCGTTTTTCGCGCTTATGCGCATTCCGTCGTAATTAAGCGAACATCGCGATCGTACGACTAAACGAACCGACATCTGAGATATTTTTGAGCATGTTTTGAGTTCTCTATACTTTAACTTCATTTTAGAGCCTTGAAATGAGGTTAACGGGCCTTAAACGCGTCGGAAAAGGCCTTATTACAGTACAGGGACCAAATCTGCCATTTTTGAAACTTTCTGTGCAGAAACATTGAATCTGGCCTATACCATCTTTGCACATGGTTTTGGGCAATACTAGGGGCTGGTTTGATGTGCACATGGTATTACAATACCATGGGTGCAAGTGTATGGCCAAGATTGAAGCACGTTTTCCTAGAAACGATCCTAACGGTTCGGGAAATCCTATAAATACCCCATGCCTTCAATTTCAAAACCCACTAGAATTTTGATTTGAGAAACTCTAAGTTGAAACCATTGTTTCATACCTGAGTTACTTGAATCGAGATTAGCATTCGGGGACCCTTCGTAAGTATTCTTTCGTTCTTTTATTGCTTTTCGAGTCCGAAAGTCAAACTTTGTTTGACTTTCTGCGTTGACCAGTTTATGGTCAATGCGAAGTTCGTTTGAACTTCGCAACGTGATTGTAATCACGATGGTTATAGTCCCTTGGGACTATGCCTACTGATTACCACGTTGTCTAGGGTCGTAAGGGTAAACGATCTAATAAATCGCTTATACCTTCGAACCCGACCCATTTGGTCGATCATTAGGATCCGACCAAATACCTTAGGTGACCATAGTATATAGGGAATAACCTTTCGAGGCTATACCTTATGGTCACGACGTTTAGTTAGTTGTATGATAGGTAGTTTATATGCCTTAGGTAAATTACCAAAATACCCCTTTGATGCCAAAATTCATTTTAAAAATATGTAACATAATTTTTGACATCTAAACTGATTTGACAACAATATTAGACATGTTAAGGCATATGTTACTTGTCATAGGACTAGTTAGGCGGTCCGAACGCGTTTTACGCGAACGACGCGTTAAAGTAACATAAGCTACCTAAACGGGTCGTAATGGGTCGTAAGAACTTATGTTAGGTTTCATTTAGTATGTAGGCTTTGTTAAACCATATTACACGAGTCTCCATACTCGTTTGGTTTACGAACCCTCATCCTATCCGATCCTCCGATATAGGTCCGGTTTATTAACATAGTTACCTATATTAGGTGCCGTTTGATTCCGTGATCTCTAGCATTGTTTGGTTGTTACTCAAGGACTACTAAGCAATCTCAAGTGAGTACATAGGCCCCTCTTTACCGTTTTCAAACTGTTTTGGGGTGGAACACATGTGCCTACTTTTTACTTTCATGCTTTCCATGTTTTCACATCATATACCTGCTATGTTCGTTAGTACATTATAGTACATGATTTCATTACATTTCATGCTATGTATGCCCATTGTGTGCGTACTTAGTACATCGTTTTGCATTACATTTTATGCTATGTATGTCCATTTAGTTCATACTTAGTACATCGTTTCACATTACATCACATGCTATGTATGTCCATTTAGTTCATACTTAGTACATCGTTTCACATCACATCACATGCTATGTATGTCCATTTAGTTCATACTTAGTACATCGTTTCACATCACATCACATGCTATGTATGTTTATTTATTGCATACTTAGTACATTTTTTTTCATCACATGCTTACATTTTGATATGATATTTGGGTTGTTTTGATGGATCAATATACATTCATTAACACCGATCACGCCGTTCGTTAGTAGGTAGTGGTACCATAGGAATTGACAACTCCCGTTCCTGAAATCCTGGGTTTGTTTAGATTGGAAGGAATGACTGAATTCGATATACATAAGCACAGATAATCCTTTAATTTGTTTAAGGGTTTCTCGCCACAGTCTCAAGGCTTGGATGTATGCATCCTCACAATACCGCATAAATGTCTATATCAGTATAGCATGCATTTACTACACAAAACATAACTTTGATTTAAACCAAGTTTTACTTCAATACTTTGTTTTGTGCATTTCACCTATGGTTTAGTTGATGCATTTCACTAGCCATACATATCATTTTGGTTACACATTACATGATTTACATTTGACACATAAACATTTTCGACATTGGTTATACATTACATGATTTACATTTGACACATAAACATTTTCAACATTGGTTATACGTTGCATGATTTACATCTTGACATAAACATTTTGGTATATTATTCAATACATTTGACAATTGGTTTAAACATAGACATCTTACATTGTTGGTTTGGTTTGAGTAAGTGATTTAAGTAACGAGGCGTGTGTAATATGATACAAGCATGGTGGATACGCCGCTGGTACTTCCTATATATAAGTGATTGTATGGTATTACATATCGTGACGTTATTTGAATCATTTCAATTTGGACATATAACATTTTATACAAATAACATACTTTTCACAATACATTGTTTTACAAACAACTTATCTTATACAAACTCATTTTTACATGGTTATTCATTTAACCTTACATTTATTTATACATATCATCTGATCTTATCGTTTTTCAAATGATTTACAAGACAAAGCAAATTACAAGGTTCATGACTAAACATTTTCTCAAACATAAGTCATGAATTCTATTTTCACAAAACCTATGTATCTCACAGGCATTTTTATGCTGACGTACCTATTTTCACATGTGTTTTCAGGATATGATGCATAGGACTTGTCAAGATACACTTAGGCGGACTTGGGCCTTAGCGACAATAAAAGATGCAAGACAAGTTATTTATGTTATGTTTCTTTGATTGTCAAGACATTGTAACTATTATATTCAATAAAACAATATTTCAATTTCCATGTGTTATGAAACAATGATTCTGTTACAACACTCCCCGACGTTTCTGCCACGTTTGGTTGTCCTACGTGGTCGGGGTGTGACATCCACTTACCATTATCCGATTCATTCCTATATTTCTTTACAACCCGTTACCCGAGTTCTTTTATCTTAATGTTTTTAATGCTCTCGTTGCCCGGTTTGCGTTTTCCTTACATTATCAAGCGTTATTCTTTATTTAACTCGTTTGACTTGTTTTGTGTGAAATTTCATCACTTATGAATGTCAGACTTCATTCTTTATTCGGCTCGTTCAATCTTTGAAATAGTTGAACATAATTTTCAAAAGTTATGTTTGCAAAATCTTGTCGTCTTTTAGTCATAACTCTTAATCCGAGTCTTTTAACTTTTAATCCACGTTCTCGTCTCTTAGTTTACGCGTACATCTGAAATCCTACCCATCTATCGGGCATTTTACCAAAGTCATCATTATTGCAACCTTTCCGGTATTCGTTAAGACTTCGTTTTGATTTATTTGGTCGTCCTAGCGAATTCCATTGCTTTTATTCGACCAAGTCCTCTATTCTTTGTTCAATCCGTTTTACTTATCCGCGTGAATTTCATCACTTATGGTAGTCAAACTTTATCCCGTATACCTTAGCATTCTCATTCGTCAGTTCGTATTTTCGTTTACTTCGATTCTTGTCCCTTCCCTCGGGCTCTTTATTTTAATGTAATATGCACCCGTTACCCGGTTTGCGTTTACATTTATTATCAAATACTTTATTTATTTGATCCGTTTTGGGTACCTTTTTAATTTGTCTCATTCACCCCGTCCTCACTACATCGGACGTAAATGTGTACATCATAAGAAGTTCATGGTATCATGTGTTCACTACTTACTTGGCCAGAGTAAGCGGTCAACACATGACACACATGACCTTTTTATAATTTTCACATCATGCCCTATATAAGTAATGCCTTTATTTATTTCTATATCTTTGATTTCATTCAGTAAAACTTTATTTAGTTGCTAAACAACAATCATTAGTTTTGCTCGTTTTGCACTTGAACATATAAAATGTTTTCTTTTTATCAAACTATTATGTAATCACATTCGTTATTATAATCGCTACTTTTGTCAATAGTATTTTATTGAGAATTATTCACTTGGATAATTACTCCCATCCAAGTTTCCACATAAACTATTTCTATTATTGTCTTGTTATTCACAATCGTGAATAACACATCTTTCTATTTGATTTCTCTTGGAAACATCAACCTGAATAGATATCCTATTCAGGTTTTCCAAGTTTTATCCTACATATGCAACCGTCATTCTCTACGTGTTTGTTGCATATTACTATTTGTGTGATTAAATTTAAAACGTGCACCTGGTAATGCTTGCCCCAACGGGCCTTCCTTGCCATTAACCTTGACCGTGATTGTTATGCGATTTAGGTCCTTGGTGAGCATACTCTACTTGTCATACTTCGGACCGTTCGTCTGTCATATTCGTCACTTGTTACACTCTCGCCATCTTCAGATTCGGGTATCCTTCAACTAAAACGTTTACAAATATTAGTAACGTCAATATTAATAAACGCCTGTACTATAATACAAGGCTTTCTACTATACGTGTCAACACACGTAATTTCGTTATCTATATTGATCCTTTATTAACTTCATTGGGGTAACGTGTCACACCCTGAAATATCAGAGCTGGCGTAACTGGACTGGTATCTTCATTGCCAGCGGAAGTGTTTGAGCTAAGACTTCTAAACAGTGAACGTCTGCTAGGTACTCGAATCCCCGTGGGTTCTCCTATTCCAACCGTTCCATAGTTTTGAAAATGCAAACTGAGAAAGAACATGAGAAAAATCAACATAAAGTTGAGCGAGTTCATAGTTTGTTTTGAAAAGATTTAAAATAAATCTTTTTAGTAACCGGTTTAAAAGTTGTTGAGAAAATATAGTAAAATCATTTTCTCGGCATGATATATGAAAACTGTGAGTCTAGCCCATGAGAGTCTTTGTGCAGGACCAACACGTCCTCTTACTTATACATAAGTGAAAAACGTTACCAAGTTCGTAAATCCATGTTTTATGAGTTTGCATCAAATGAATCTGTAAAACATTTGAAAGTTTAGGTATTCGAAATCCGGTATGTAAAGCGTCAATGAACATGCTGATCATTAATGTGTAGCTAGGACATTAATATGTGTGTCGACATAGAAAGCCACCAACACGTAAGCGATTTAGTACCGGTCCACCCGACGAGGGTAACAAAGGAAACTCCATGTGGCCACACAAGGACCCATGACTGGGGCTCGCTCTGTACCCGATAGATCTACCCCCTTTGTTCCGTGGTCTTAAACAAGATTAATGGTGCTTTAAGTATCAGCCTATTCGCACGTGATCTACTAATTCATTCCGTAGCTTAACCATACCAAAGTAACATGTATTCCCCCCCGAGAGTTGTAAAACCGAAACGTTAAAAAGAAAAGGGGGACATGAACTCACTGGGTTGTCTCGTTTTACGTACGCAGATCAACCCAGTCCCGTTATTGTAACTAGGACATTCCCGTCTCTAGTCATGAAAATCATGCACGTTTCGTAAATACGCGTGTGTTTTGTAAAACCGGTATATTTAGTATAAATCGTTCGTAAACCATTTGAGTTCTTTGTAATCCATTCGTAACCTGGTTTAGAAATATGAGTTTTCGTTTATCGATAAATTGTTTATTTGTGCAAAACTTGCATGTCTTTCCACCCCGAAAACGTTTATAAAATGTAAAACCATGAAAAGGTGGGGTTATGAACTCACCTTGACATTCCTGTGCAAAGCTAGCATAACGTGATTCCGTGATGTCATTCCAAGAATGTGAACTCGCTAGCGTGCAACTAAGGCATTCCTAATCAAGGAATAATTATAAGTTTCTAATTAAACGTAGCTAAACTACGTGTCCGAGCTCTACCAATTCGTTAATAAAACGACTCTACAAAGGTGTTGTTAGTTTGAAATAGAATAACCAATCCATGGTTATTTGATCCCGTTTTATAATTGGAAAAGAAACTAAGTCCCGGGTCGACTTAGTTTTCAAGTGATTAAGATATATATTTATATATATTCAAATATAAATATACACCTGCGATGTCGTGTTGGTCGTCGTGAATTAGAAAGCGTAGGTGAATAGTAGTGTGGCTCTTTCGAAATGTCATATATGATTCGGTAATATACGGTTGTGGTTTTCGTAGGATGGAAACAAATAGATATATATACATATATATACATATAAGAAGACTTGACGTTTGAAACAAATATAACAAATATATTCATTCTATAAGAATATTCGGATCCGAAATAATTGAAATAAATATAAACAATTATATTTATTTATGTGATTTCCGAATATTAAGCGTTTGAAATAATCTAAAATAAACTATATTTAGTTCCTAAGAAGGTTTTAAGTCGTCGTTTCAAAATAAATATAAGCGATTATATTTATTTTATAAAATAACACAAAGTAACGACGTTCGAAATAAATATAAGCAATTATTATTTTATAAAAGCGTTCAGTGTGACACCCATGACGAAACCAGGTACACCCTAAACGATCTAAAATTTTAAAGCGCACTTAACACTTTAATTGCGCGAAAACCCTAACAACATGTGTGACTTATGTGCTTGCTTGAACGATATTTGTTATGTCTCAGAGGAATCCGAGAACACGTTATGAATGACATGACACTAATAAGGGCCAACGGTGCGAAATTGGTATCCTTAGACTTTAAACACGTGTTAAACCAGAGCTTTCACGTTTAACAGCGCACTTAACCTTTGACATTGATTATTAGGTTATCGGTAGCATCATTTAAGATTTCGAGTTCCAGGAACATCTTAGTTTTGTGCCATAGACTGTGACATAAGGTTTGAAGCCAATCAGAGATCGGGCACGCAAAACGAAGCAGCTTCCCAGTTAGGGAAACGCCTTCGTTCCGGGCATAACAAAAAGCAACCAAACATGCAAGGAACGGTCAATCAAACTTAAAAACACTTAAACTACCCTAATACGAGGCTTTTATGATTAAAACGTAACCGGGTTCGGATTTTGAGACGGTTATGCACGATTTTTAAAACCGAGTATTTTGACACTAAGAACACGAAAAACGGAATCCGTTTCGCAAATCCAGAACGCGTGTGGGACCCGAAAATGAACCTAAACGCAAAACTGAAGATATACATCATCTTTTAACACGTAAAACGAAGCACGACAAAGCGGGGGTAGGGTAGGGGTACCCCCCCCCCTTATTATATAATTTCCTTTTTAGTTTTTTTTCATTATTTCTTTCATTTCTTCTTCACTTCCATCAAAATTCTGCTCATAAACACCAAGAACATAGCTGATCTTCTAATCAATTCCAGTCAAATCAAAGGTATTTTGCAAATTTTATATGGTTTTAATGAAGATTTCTTGTATAAACATGAACTAGATAAAGAAAACTCCTTTTAATCCATGATTATGGATGATTTAAGTGTGGTTCTTGGCTGAATAAGAACACCTCAGGAATTCCCTGGTGTTATATGGTAGCCAAGACCACAAAACTTCAGGTTTTGATATCCTAATCAACCCCTAATCGACCAAAAATTGATTAACAAAGCTATTAACGAAAAACTATGAAATAAGGCTTGATTGACATGAGTTATGGCATGTTTGGATTGCTCTTGGTATATAGGTACTGATTATGGCTCACACCCACTTCTGGACTCAAGAAAAACACTCGGACTCGAAGGAATCGCTAGGTATATCACCCGAAACTCGAAACTAGCATAGGCAGAATATTGTTTAGACCATAACTTGGTCCGTGGTTTTGGATTGACCTGAAATTTGGTGTGGTGATGTAAGGTATTTACAGGAAGGTCGAAATAAAATTTTAGAATTTTTGGAATTTTATACGAGTTTTGGTGAGTTTTTGACTGTTTTATTAAAAGAAATACAGAAAAATTACCAAACGAAGTCAATAAATCACCAAAATTTACATGACGCTAAGGAACATATGGGGAATGTTCTGGGAAGTTTAGGAGTCTATTGGTGGGGTTTTGATTCAGACTAAAAATCCACGTTTTTACGAGTTTTCGGTAGCCGGAAACGCACTGAAACGAATTCAAAAAAATTCAAAATTTTTACGGGGAGTTTCTGGACATGTAAGGGAGTTCCTGGAATATTTTGGGAATTTTTGGACACTGGATGATAAGCAAAGTGAATTATTCGGTTAAATATTGTTTAACAAATGATTTATTTAAGAAGTTAAAATAGCAAAATAAATTCCCGAATTATTTTTTTCATAATCTATATATTTTTAATGATTCTACAAAAATTCCCAGAATTTTATGAAATATGTGGATTAATTGGGATTTTTCGGATTTTAAAACGCTTCTTTTAACTAATTTCGGTAGTTTACCGGATAACGAACTGGCCGGAACTGGGAACTGACCCAACCCGAAAAATACTATAATTGAAACACCGGGAGTATGTTGGGAGGTTCCAGGGTAAGCGGGACATTCTGGGTGTGTTCCACCACCGTTCGGGAGGATCCACGACGGCGAGAATGGAAACTCAAAATTGGGCAACCTAGACTCCTCAAATACCCAAACTCCCTTGATTAAAAGTTAATCTTTCTTAAATCACAACACGTTGGCACTCTGGGTATTCTCGTACCATTATCCAAACGTGTCAAACAACCGACTCTGGCTGGCACGCGAACCGGTGCCCGGGAGCCAAACGTGAAACTAATCATACCCTAACATCCATCACCACACCAGGATACTATATGTACAATATGGACTGAAAATACCCACTTGGGCCAAGTTATCGATGTTACCGACTTAGCGACTGATATTAGTAATTACTTGCATGATTGCTGTTAAAGTCGAACAAGCTTACATATACTCCTATTGCTACCTGTGATGCTACTACACTGTGAGTTCCCTTCCCCCACTTTTAAACTATTTTCCTGTTTTCTGGGGTGAAGTGCATGTACAAACTGTGTTACTGTTTTGAAGTAATTTTCATGTTACAAACTGTGTAAATCTCACCAACTTATGATGATGTGAAATTGCCTAACCCACGAACTACCTCGATTGATTGTAACACGGACCGGCGAACTGGAGGTGTCCGTTGTGACACGGCCCAACCAGCTGAAGGTGCTGATTGTAACACAGACCAGCGAACTGGAGGTGTCGGTTGTGACACGGTCCGGCAAGCTGAAGGTGTCGATTCTAATACGGGCCGGCAAGCTGAAGGTGTCTAGTGTGACACGGTCCGGCGCGCTGAAGGTGTTGTGACCTCGTGAAATTCCATTTGTGATTGTGACACTCGTGTAATTCCATCTATGAACCGTAATATGTGCAATTAAACATGTTGAAACATTTTGAAACGAAACAACCAAACCAGTGGAACTCACCGGCTCGGTTAGCTGACCCTTTTTAAAACTAACATGCATTTCAGGTAACTTGAGACTGGTGTGATCCGTGAATTTTGTGCAAGACGTGTTTGTAGGCGAATACTGATATAGACGCATGCAGCTTAGAAGATTTATGTAGTTCATGGGAACACGCAGTTGTAACATACATGTAGTATGTAATCAACATTTTGTAATTAATAAAATGTAGTGTCTTTATAAACAATGTGCTTGTACCAGAGGTGTCTGTTGCATCCCACGTTTTCTTCCGCTGCAAATCGGGGTGTGACAGAAGATGGTATCAGAGCCATTGGTTATAGAGAATTAGGTGCCTTTAAGGAAACCTAGACTATAACTCCAGGCTCGGACCTTAGTGGACATCACTGGAAAATTAACCACTACTAAAAGTAGTTAATGAACACTGTAAAGTATCCTACTGGCGAGTACCCGGATGGCCTTGTGGGGCAAGTGGGTTATTATGGTCCGGAATGTAATAACAGACTTGCTCATACGAGGCGGTGTTGGGAAAGTCGTGGTAATAAACACGCTTATATATGTGGAGTGATACATGCGTGTACCAAGGTGATAGTGTGTGGATGTTTATGTGTGGATTGATACATGAATTGGGATTGGTGGATAATACGTTACTGCATGTGCCTTAGTGATAGGCAGAAAACTGGTATTACAGTCCATTCCACATTCCTACTGATCACATATTTAATATACACTAGAGTTGGATTCCTATCACTCACACAGTTGTTACTTATACTTTATGATGTGAGAACTCAAGACTTTATTATAATACGATCTCACCAACTCTACTCTTATAGCTACTATAAAGATGGTTATATACTAGAGTAATACTTCAAAAAGAACATAGATACCCAAAGAACGCGCAGGTCGTTCTGATAGACTGGGAGGACGTGTACGGATCCTTACTCCACTTCTCATTGCTTCACATTTGATTGTTATACAGTCGTAGAGTTTAAACATCTTACGAAACTTTTTCGTCCGTGAATCCACGATCCATTTGATTGTCTGCTGGATTCCTCTTTTGTTTACAATATTGGCTTTAGCCTTCACTTCATGTGATACTAGAATGCTTCGTGGTATTCCTTAGCACATGTTTCAATATATGTTATATCTGAATATGACGATCTCTGGGTTATGGAGATGGCATGGAGTGCGTGAATAAGTTATCCTTCCTGTTGTTATTCGGTTCCATTGGGTATAAATTTTGTGATGATACAGATTTCCTTGAAACGCTTTGCGTTGTGGAATATCGTTTGTGTGACCGTCGGTTACATTGTGTTTTTTTTCGATTAATGAGTGTTTCGGATTTCAGTTGGTTATTCACGGAAAGTAATATTAGGCCTGAATATTTTGGTGAACGGAACATTGATCTTGTATATGGGTGTGGTGGATATGCTGCGGTACTTCCTATATATAAACACCCGGCTACATTATCAAGGTACCGTTACTTAGGGCAGACGGGCTTCATGTTGCGATCCGTTCGGTTATGTTTTGGGCAATGTAGTGTTGAGACTTCGACCCTGGTTGATGCGATAGATGAGGCCATAGTTGTTATAACCACAATATCTATACACGTTTGCGGTAGTTCTAAATGAAAGGTAGTTGGGTCAACATATAACGACCTTTGGGTTAATCCTGGGGAAAGCTAAACCGTAAATCTAATAGTCCCGATCATTCCAGATGAAGGGACTAGTGAATCTTCCGAATACGTCCCTCGGATATCGTACTCATCCAAAGGGAGGATTTCCTGTGATAAGCACGTATTGTATACTTAGAAATAAGAATAAGATTTCAACGCTACAACTAATTCTCTTCAAACCTGAAGAGTTACTTAACATATGCTACGAATTGTAAATACCTCGATGTGCGATACCAAGTCAAACCAAATGACCCAAGTGGAAATCGGTGCTTGGTTGGATGCACCAACGGGTTGCAAAATGGCATTCATAACCTCTATTCGTATCCTAGCCGTCAGAGTGCTAGGCTTACCTCGATTGAGTACGGTTTTCATTCAGCTTTTCTTAAAGGTGATCCTGTTATTTCAAGAGGTGGCCGAGCGATTATGGATCTATGTTAGTACATTTCCCAGCAGCAGGTATTCCTTCCCTGCCTTATTAAGACACAGAACTGACTAATCCTAAGACAAAGGGCGAGAGACTCAACGACCCTAGTCTTGACCAACTAGGGGGCCGGGTCTTCTTTTCTTGTTTATAGTGTTACGGATATGAGACTATCGGGAAAAATCAAATTCAGTGGTCAACTGTCCCTATCGGAACTAAGGTGACTATGGATTCGGGCTTTAGCCCATGGGTTCATAAAACTACACGATTTTCCTAATCTAAACCCAGATGGTTTTCCATGAGCTGAACTCAACGAAACCCTTACGTTTAATCGGTGATTTAGATGGCGGAGGTGCTAAGATGGGAAAGTATCATATCTTTCTATAATCATGTATAGTTTTAGATCATAACATATCCGAGTTGACTCGAAAAACCACGAGGCCGAGACGGTCAAGTGGTGATAAACCATCTTGTGACTAGTATGGGCAAGATTCGCCTATGCATTATGTAATCTTTCGAGAACATGATGGGAAATGATTACTTCTCGTTGTTTCCATTAATGATATCATTACGAAACGTTAGTTAAGCGTGGCTATGTTCCTACCCTGTGAGGGGTACTCCGTGATGGGGAATCTTGATTCGATGACTCCTTAGTTAATCATCTTTTACAGAATTACCTGTACGTCTACGATCAATTCTGGTCCTATGTGTAGGGGCATCATGGAGATACTTGTGATCATTAGACACTCATCGCGCCTCAATTATTTCTACGTGATACAGTAGCTTTCTATAAGCGGTGTTACTTGAATTAAAGCTGCATTGGGTACACACTCTATCATTCCTGATAATATGGGAATTTCTATACGATTATCTCCTGGAGAATTACATCGATGTTATCAAAGTTACTAAGTTATTTCTTTCTGGAGAAGACATAAACAGTGTACAACAGCTGGAGCCAAGCTCCCGACACCTAACACAAACTTGAATTATTATTATAAAAATTTTGTATCCTTGCGACGTAATCCGACTACTTGTGAGTAGTGTGAACACACCACTGATGTAAGTGTGCAGATTCGTTGTTAGTTGTGTACATGCTCGTCTTATGGCAGCCTTAGTCTCTCAAAAGCCTTTCTCTTTCTATTCTCTACTATAGAGTAGAGACTCTCGTGATCGGTTAATATTAACTAAAGACTCTCACGTACACGATAACAAGGGAAGATTGTTGCTCACAACTCGGGGAAACCAGATTTATTCCCTTTACACAAACATGCGAAGCATGGTGCTCACTATTACGACATTTGCGACGAACCCTGGAAGGGTATCCATACTCCTCCTAAATCGTTAATGAAATCGATGGTGTTTGAGTGGTGAAAAAGATGAATGTGAAGAAAAACATAATAATTGCAGTTATCTGCAAGATGAATAGGAGACTTCTATTCTACTGTGACTCTGACGGATGGTCCACGGGACAACCCTTAATGATGTTAAAAGACGAAATTATCCTTCACTTAATCGTGTAATTATCTTGAATTAGATAACTACGTTTGCTTATGTTTCAGGTGCGGTTCGGGAGCTTAAAAGGGATAAAATGCAGCTTTGGACGGTTTGGAGATGAACGGGTCGTGCGTGGAACGAATGAAGAAACAAAACACACAAGTCAGGGTGCCACCGTAAATTACGGTGGCCACTGTAATTTACGGTGGCCCTGAAACTTGCCTGAATCCCACCGTAACTCAGGAAACACTCACCGTAACACCTTGAAGACCACCGTAATTTACGGTGGTACCGTAAATTATAGTGGAGGCTGCGACAGTATCCGTAACTGCCTCATTTAATCAGTTTTTGGGGTGTCTTTTCACATATCTCATGATTGGACAGTTTCTCTGCACTCTAGGGGCGATTTTGGCTGATTCTTGTTGGTTGGAAACAATTCTAAACATTTGGTGCTTGTTTTTGATTCTTATGAACTTGACTTTTAATGTTATGATGATCAACCGAACAATGTCCGGCTAAACTTGTGGTGATCATCTTAGGTGAAGGTTTCTCTAAACTTTTGTGTGTTTATTCCGTTATTTCGAGAATGATAACTTGTGTTTGCTTGATTATCATGGTGTATGCATAATTGTTTGTAGCTTGTTAATTGATAGTGCAATTTCTAGTCTCAATCGTACGTTCTTGGTGCCGTTGGTAATCGGGATATCACGGGAAGGGTTAGGGTTGGTTATTGATTAAGTGATCATCGGGAAACAACCTCGCGTTTATATAATCCGAGTACTTTGTTCCCTTTTATCACTTCGATTATTTATGCACGAGTTATGTCTATGTAACTCTTTCTAGTTGGAATTTCACACAATTGTTAAAAGAAACTGAATCCTAAGATGGTCATTGTTTTCCTAATCTGCTTTACAACCAACCTTTGATTTGAAGTTATTTAGTAAATTTTAGTTATTACAACCAAACAATCCAAATTATTGATCTTTACTTTTTGCAACGTAGGTTAATTTTAGTTTAAGTGCAAAGCTATAAAATCAACACATTTTCCACATACTCCCTGAGTTCGATACCCATTTACCACTATCTATAGTTGTTATTTGGATTAAATTTGCGTGTACCACGACATTCACGTCAAATTTTGGCGCCGTTGCCGGGGAGTTGTGCGCAACGTGTGTCAGTTTGTTAGTTTTGCTTTGTTATTTTCGGGTTTACACTGGTGTGTTTAGTGTGTAGGTTCTACAGGTGCATGCATACTAGAGGCTCTCACAAGTCATCACCATTGTCATTTGATCCGGAGATCGAAAGAACACTAAGGCAAAACAGAGTTTTACTAATAGAAAACAGAATCGTTGGTTCACCTACTTCACCCATCACACCACGAAACATCATGCAAGAATCTCAAATACCACCCACAACGGGTCAAACGACCTCATCATTCATACCTACTTCCACACAACCATCACCAAACACCACTATACCAAACTCCACTACAATTCCTACTCCACCTCATGACACTACACCAACCAACACCACACAACCGATTACTACTCAAGTTGAACCCAATCTTACCTTTAGTCCTTCAGCCACGATCCCACCATTATCACACTTCTTTCCTCCATCTACGGGTCAAACATCTTCCCACTATTCAATACCACCAAATTCCACCATTGTCCATGCTACTTCAACATTCTGACCATCGAACCAATCGGGCTTTCAATACTCGACCCTTCCATTTGGGCAATCTTCGGGTATAGGGGGAGATGGATATGAGGAAGGTTATGAAGATTTTGAGGGTTATGATGAGGACGGGTATGCTTATGGGGGTTATGGTGATCAAGGAGAGTTCGGTTATGTGCAAGGCCAATCTCAAGGGATGGCAAGTGTAGGTGGAATGCCACAACAACAACAACTCATACCGCAACATATTCGGCCAAGACCACAAGGGCTACAATTGCAACGCCCTACACCATTGCAACAAGTTCGCCCACAAAATGTACAACCACAATTCCAAAGGCCGATTCAACACCAACCGATGCCACAACAGCAATTTCAACCATCATTCGCACCACAAGGGCATATACCAAGGCCAATGGGTCTTGTTCGACCAAGGGTTAGGTTGGGGGTGCCAAGAAGGCATCTTAGAGAACATGCGAGAGGAATTGAAGCGCATTTTAGGCCGGTAATCACTCAAAATCCCTCACCGGTAGTTATTCCTCATAATGATCAAGGGAGGACCTTTGAAGTGAGAACAAATTCTTTGCAAAGGGCTAGCAACGGAGGAACCGTATTTCCACTTAGAGGCCTATGACTCAATTTGCAATACTCTTGGGAGTCAAGGTTTTTCGGCTGATGATGTCAAGTTAGTCCTGTTTCAATTTTCTTTGGAGGACAAGCCAAAGAAGTGGTTCTACACTTTGCCTTCAGCATCTATTTATACTTGGGTGGAGATGCAACAAATTTTCCTAGACGAATTTTACACCGCTCAAAAGACCAACGATGCTAGGATGGGGTTGAGGAGTTTTCAACAACAACAAGGCGAAATGTTTCATGAAGCCTTTGAGCGTTTCAACATGATGATCAGGAATTGTCCTCACCATGTGATTGAACTTTGGGAGTTGATGAATGCTTTTCATGAGGGGTTGAGTGCCGAAGATGCTCGCGACTTAATGTCTATTACCGGTGGGACTTTTGGCACAAACTACGAGAATGACGATTGGGAGTTTTTGGAGCAAATGGCAATTACTTCAAAGAGGAAAGCTCAAGCATCGAGGAGAGCACGACCGGCCATTTCCCGACCTCAAGTGCACGCAATAGATGATGGTAATGTTCAAACCACTAACCAAATTTATGATGTTTGTGCATTGTGTAATGAAATAGGTCATGCGGCTGACAATTGCCAAGGAATGGTGGAAGGGCAATATGAAGAACTTCATGCGGTTCAAGGTCAAGGAGGGGGTGGTAGAAACTACAACATGAATTCTAATACTTACCACCTCGGGTTGAGGAACCACCCAAATTTTCGGTATGGGAACCCTTCAAATCAACCTAACCCGAACTTTCAAGGTAGCCAAGGTAACGTTGGTTCACGCCAACCTTACAACAACCAAAGTGGATATCGAAGTGGGAACAACCAAGGGTATCAAAAGCAATATCAAACGGGTCAAGAACAAGGGGGGTCCTCGGGTGGAAATGAGATGATGGAAATGCTAAAAAGCATGCAAGCGGAGATGCAAAAATGGAACCAACTCGATGAAGTTCGAATGCAAAAGGATGAGGTTCGTGACAAAAGCATCCAATCACTAACAACACAAATGGGTCAATTGGCAACCGATGTGGAGGAATTGAAGAAAAACAAGGGTCAACTTCCTAGCGACACCAAGGTAAATCCTTCACACGGTTCGTCATGATGTAATGTTAATGTTCATCATGTTAGTGTTTTAAGAAGTGGAAAAGAATTTAAAGCCAATTTGTCACCTGAATTGGTTGAGGGGGTAGTTGAGGACATTACGGGTAATGATAGTGATGATGAAGTTTCACCGGTTAAACCTAAACAATCAAATGTTAAAAAACCGGGGTTGGGTGAAAATAAAGAAAATGAAAAAAGTGAAAAAGTTGAGGGTGAACCGAGTCAAGTCCCGTTTCCATCGGCTTTACTTGACCCGGGAAAGAAGAATTTTATTGCATCAAGAGGTCCTCAAAAAGAGGAATTGTGGGACATGTTTAAACAAGTTAAAATTAACCTTCCACTCCTTGACGCAATAAAACAAGTACCCGCCTATGCAAAATTTTTAAAAGATTTATGTACACAAAAGAGGCAACAAAAGAAGAAAATGCCTAAGCGGGTAGATTTGACCGGGCAAGTGAGTGCGGTTTTGAACGGGGAGCTTCCTCCTAAGCTCCAAGATACGGGCACGCCATTAATTAACATACAAGTTGGTAACTTTCAAATGGCGAAGGCGTTACTAGATCTTGGAGCCAGAGTTAGCATATTACCGGGGGGCTTATATGACCAATATGACTTTGGTCCGTTAGCTAGGGTAGAGACAACGGTTTTTTTAGCCGATTTGTCTCATAAGTTACCCCGGGGGATGGTTCAAAATGCAATTGTTAAAATTGATGAGTTCTATTACCCGGTTGACTTTTTAGTCTTGGACTACTCGTCCGCGGACCCAAAGCAACAACAAAATGTAATTTTGGGTCGGCCATTTTTTAGCACCGCACATGTAGTGATCGATTGTAGATTTGGTACAGTCGATATGACTTTTGGGAATCGAAAAATGCGTTTGAATGTTTTTACTAACAATTCTAATGCTAATGGTGTTGATGAGTGTTTCATGGCAGATATAGTTGACGGATGCAACCCGCATGAGTATGAGGAGGATGGTATGGATGTTTGCTTGTGTGATTTTTCTGAACAGGTACATGCTTATGCATTACGGGTTGAAGAGGAAAAACAGGATGCCATGGCTTTGAAGGAAGGTCGACCACCATGGACTCATCAATTCGAAGGCTTACCGGCGGAAATAAGTTCGGGTACAAAACCATCATTAGAGGAACCGCCAAAGTTGGAACTTAAGGACTTGTCGAGCCACTTGAAGTATGCTTTCTTAGGGGATAATGACACTCTACCGGTCATTATTGCCTCTAATTTAGAGTTTGCGCAAGAGCAAGCATTGTTGGAAGTGTTAAAGGAGAACAAGGGAGCTATTGGATGGACGATTGCCGATCTTAAAGGAATTAGTCCATCAATCTTCATGCACAAAATTATTACCACCGAAGATGCAAAACCAACATGAGAAGCTCAAAGGCGATTGAATCCGAACCTAAGGGAGGTAGTTAAAAAAGAGGTAATTAAATGGTTGGACGCGGGAATCATCTATCCAATTTCGGATAGTGCTTGGGTGAGTCCCACCCAAGTTGTGCCTAAGAAGGCCGGCATTCAAGTAGTCAAAGATGAAAATGGTGAACAAATTGCCACCCGACCGGTCACCGGGTGGCGTGTATGTATTGACTACCGAAAGTTGAATGCCGCCACTTCTAAGGACCATTTCCCGTTGCCTTTTATTGACCAAATCATTGAAAAACTGTCGGGTCAAAAATATTACTGCTTTTTGGACGGGTATTCGGGTTACAATCAAATAGCAATACACCTGGATGACCAACACAAGACCACCTTCACTTGTCCATATGGTACCTTTGCCTTTCGGCGAATGCCATTTGGCTTGTGCAATGCACCGGCAACTTTCCAACGATGTATGATGAGTATCTTCTCGGACATGGTTGGAGAGTCGCTTGAAGTATTTATGGATGACTTCTCAATCTTTGGCACTAGTTTTGAATCTTGTCTCAACGAATTACAAAAAGTTTTAAAAAGGTGTGTTGAGAAAAATCTAGTGCTTAGTTGGGAGAAAAGTCATTTTATGGTGCAAGAGGGAATTGTGTTGGGTCATGTAATTTCGGAAAGGGGAATGGAGGTGGATAGGGCAAAAATACGAGTAATAGCATCTTTGCCACCTCCGAAAAATGTTAAGGGTGTAAGGTCATTTTTGGGACATGCGGGTTTCTATAGACGTTTCATAAAAGGTTTTAGTGTTATCACCAAACCTTTATGCAACTTGTTATTAAAAGATGTCCCATTTGATTTTACTAATGAGTGTATGCAAGCTTTCACTGTTTTGAAGGAACACTTGGTCAAAGCTCCTATTTTGCAACCACCGGATTGGTCAAAGCCGTTCGAGATTATATGTGATGCAAGCGACACTACTATTGGTGCAGTTTTGGGTCAACGGGTTGATAAAAAGCCGGTGGTGATTTACTATGCAAGCAAGACTTTATCTGAAGCGCAACTCAATTACACCACAACCGAAAAGGAGTTATTAGCGGGGGTGTATGCTTTGGATAAGTTTCGTGCGTATATTTGGGGGAGCAAGGTGGTGGTTTATTCGGATCATAGTGCGGTCCAATATTTGATGGAGAAAAAGGACGCAGCCTCGCTTAATTCGGTGGGTGTTGTTATTACAAGAGTTTGATTTAGAGATCCGAGACAAAAAGGGAAGTGAGAACGTAGTGGTGGATCACTTGTCTCGAATTCCGGTTGGAGGAATTGATGATGTTAGTGAAATAAATGAAAGTTTTCCCGACGAGCAACTCTTAGCCGTTTCCACCTTTGTTGCACCGTGGTATGCTCATTACGTAAATTACTTAGCCACGGGTGCCATCCCAAGTCATTGGACCAAGAAGCGACGACAACAATTTATGGTCCAAGTGAAGCAATACATTTGGGATGAACCGGATCTTTTCAAGATAGGGCCGGATCAAGTTATTCGGAGGTGTGTACCCGAAACGGAGGTGATGGAAATTTTGACTCATGCTCATTCATCCGCATGTGGAGGTCACTTTAGTGGGCATAAAATGGGTTACCGGGTTCTCTCATGTGGGTTTTATTGGCCCACAATTTTCAAAGACGCATGTGAGTTTGCAAGGAATTGCGTGAATTGTCAAAAGATGGGAAGCATATCGAAGAGTGATGAGATGCCATTACAACCAATCTTGGTTGTTGAAATATTTGATGTATGGGGTATTGACTTTATGGGTCCCTTCCCGAATTCGAATGGCTTTCTATACATTTTGGTAGCGGTGGATTACGTCTCGAAATGGATTGAAGCTATTGCAACACGAACAAACGACCATTCGGTTGTTTGTAAATTTGTTCAATCCAACATCTTCTCTCGTTTTGGCATCCCGCGTGTTATTATAAGTGATGGTGGTTCGCATTTCAAGAACTTCAATTTTGGGAAATTGTTGAAGAGATATAGCGTGAATCACCGAATTGCCACACCTTACCATCCGCAAACGAGTGGACAAGTCGAAGTGTCCAATCGTCAAATCAAAGAAATTCTCATGAAGACGGTTAGAACGGATAGGAAGGATTGGTCGAGCAAGTTGGATGATGCGTTGTGGGCATACCGAACGGCCTACAAGACTCCAATTGGCACAACCCCTTATCGGATGGTTTATGGAAAGGGTTGTCATTTTCCAATGGAGTTAGCGCATCGGGCACATTGGGCTATCAAGACGGTGAATGCGGATTACGATGAAGCGGGGAAGATGAGAAAGTTGCAATTAAGCGAGATCGAAGAGATTAGATACGAGGCGTATGAATGTGCATCGGCTTATAAAGACAAGCTCAAGAAAGTACATGATGCGAAGTTGAGGAAGAAAACCTTTGAAGTGGGTCAAAAGGTTTGGTTGTACAATTCAAGACTCAAGATGTTCGCGAGCAAGCTTAAAAGCAAATGGATGGGCCCGTATGTCGTTCGGAGAGTTGGGAGGTTTGGTGATGTAGATATCCAAGATGAGCAAACACTGAAACAACAAACGGTGAACGGTCATCGGTTGAAGCCATACTTGGAGGGGAACGACATCAACAACTTGGAGCTTGATAAAGCGGGCTACATCTTACGCCCGGTCGATGAGGAACAACCATGAGAGGCCCAGGTTTGGTAGTGTAAATAGTTAGCATTTCATTTTGTTTGTTTTGTATAGTTTGCATGTTTACCGTACTCGCTTGAATCTTGTGTTTGAAACAAGTGTGGGGACATTCGGGTCACGAATTGCTCTAACATTGTGTTGAGGACAACACGGGATTTTTGAGGGGGTAGGGTAATTCTTACATGTTTTTGAAAAATTTTAAAAACACAAAAAAATCGAAAAAACTGAAAAAAAAATATAAAAATGTCACTTAAAATCACAATTTTCAGCGGAACCATAGATGCCCAGGTGCCACCGTAATTTACGGTGGCACCGTAATTTACGGTGGCTTGTGAAAATTGTTGGGCTTTACGGTATAAACCTTCTGAGTTACGGTGAGGATTTACTTCCAGGTTTCACCGTAAGTTACGGTGATACCGCAATTTACGGTATACCTGGAAGTCTGATGGTCGATCCGGTTTCAGCATGTAAATAAAAAAAATATATCTATACTATTATAAAAAGGAGAAGTGATGTACACAATTGTAATTTTTCCACAAGTATAAATTTTGAAGCATGATGTACAATAGTATACAAGCCATTTTAGATGGGGTTTCATCAAAATTTTAAGACACTCCAGGGTTATCCTAGGGATTTCACCAATGCAAATTCATTACAGTCCTGTAAATGAATCGTCCGGCTATTAAGCAAATGTTGTCGTTCAGTTTTACCAGATTAGATTAATCAATCCGTACAAAGTCATCAAGAACAGGAAACATGTACGTAACTGAGGACAGATTGATAATGGTGGAGTTCGTTGTCATCCAAAAGCATGTTTTCATCTTGTTCATCTCCAATTCCTATAGGAAAGAGATCCAAGGTACCGTAAAATTCGTAAATTTAGGGTTTGTAATTTGTGAAATTGAAATTAGGTTTTTTTGTTGTTGAATCGGTTGGTTCAGGCGATGGTGTGTATAAGTTTGTTATCCTTTCTCTTCTTTACAAAACACACACAACCCTATGTTGAGAGAGACCGAGTGAAAAGGGGAGTCGGCCAACAGTTTTCCGGCGAACCCCTACGTTTCCAACTATAGCGGTGATGAAGAACCAGGTTGTGGCGACGATTTGCGGTTTAATTACCAGCATCCAGCTTCATATCTGTATGTAAAGTTTGTATTTTTTTAGTTGGGTTTTTGGTTCTAGGTCTAATGATTGTTGTTTTAATGTTTTTGTTTAACTAATTTGTTCCAGACCTACTGTTGTTTGGTTTGTCGGTATGTTTTATTTGATTTGCTTATGCTTTTTTTTTTTTTGCTTTTGTTTTGTTTTAATGTTTGATTTTGTAATGCAACCGTCGGACCACTACGTCACAGGTACATCGTTTAATTAAGGCTTTCAATGTGTATGTCTGTGCGATTGTGGTATCTCACCTCTGTTTAACCTATAAGCAGGAACTAAGAACCAAGAGGTAACTTTTCCATCATGACTCATATATGGTAACTTTTCCATTAATCGTATTAGTTGTACGGGCTTCCATGGTGCGTCAACTATTGCTCAAGCCGGTCGCTTTCATGCCTTTCTTCTGACGGTTTTGAGGTTAGTCCATGGGTGGAGGTTTGGTAGCGGGTTTGGGTCAGAACATGCTATTATTTCTACTGGCTTAATAGCCTGGGTAGGGCTGGATATGTAGTTAGTTAAAACTAATTGTAGTTCTAAATGTTACATGCTATGCTTCAGAGAAATGTTTCAGGTACAATACGTTAAGTTATTTTTAATCCTTTTAGCAACATATCTTCCGCTGGTTGGATAAGAAGTGGAATTTTGGTGAGCGGGCAGGTTGGGTGGGGTCAGAACGGGTTTAGGTTGGACTGACTTGCAACACCCTTTGTCTACTTTTTATTTTTTTAATAAAGTTAATGTGTTAAACAGCTAACTGGCTTCAAGAATAGGTGGTGCATTCGGAAGTGGTGCATTCGGAAGTGGTGCATTCGGAAGTGGTGGCAGCCAATCTTTACCTGCAACAGAAGACACTGGTGTTTCTTCGTGGCTGGTAAGCTTCTGAGTTCTTACTTTACAAAATTTATTTTACGAGTCACCATTATATGATGATAGTATATACATTAAACTCTTTAACGGGTCACTAAAAGAAAAATATATCAGCTTGGGTCGAATCAGTCGAAAGCGGAGCAAAATGTATTCTTAAATCACAAAACCTACTAAATCTAATAATTAGTTTATTACTGAAAAATTGTAATATTTGTTTGTGATTGTAATTATAAAAGGAAATTCATTTTTGACAAGTGGTCTTGTGTTCGACCCAACCCGTACAAACAATTACTTATTTTGCTTTTAACCTGTTTTGACCCGTTATTGAAAACTTCCCAGTTTGCCATCTGTAGTCACATACGTACATAATAGGACCGTTGAATTGGTCATAACTCATAACACTCTTTAATTAATAATGTTTTTAATCCCAGGTTAAATTATGTAAAGATTCCTTGAATAAAACAATGGTTGAACCTCGACGGCGTTGTCTTTATTTGCCAGTAGTGGACCTAAGGAAAAAGGCGGTTGGGGGTGTAATCCATGTCACTGTTGTGACAGCTGGATCTCTTTCGCGTAATAGTTTTAAAGGAAGGCCTAGGATAAGTGATGATGGGAGTGTTGTAGTAGCAGCAGATAATCATAATGACACCATGGGTAAAGACTTTCATACATTTGTTGAAGTGGAACTCGAAGATTTGACTAGAAGAACACTTGAAGTAGCGGGACCCAACCCAACATGGGATTCAACTTTTAAAATGGTTCTTCATGATGATGCTGGAGTTCTTAAGTTCAATCTTTATAAATGTTGTTCAGATAGTCTAAATTATGATTACCTTGCTAGCTGTGAGATTAAGGTACGTGTGTTATGCTATTTTTTGCAGTCAAACTACTTTCACAATCAAGATGGATCATTGATATGTTAAGTGACTACTTTCTCTTTATTTGGTTCCTGCTAATAGACATGTTAAGTGACTACTTTCTCTTTAAAACTTCCATAGTTGACTTAAATAAGAGTCTCTTTTTTTGTAGGAGATCAGCAACATCATACTATCATATAGCATAGTCGACTGAAACTAAATATGAACAGATTGACTTTTTTTTTCAAAATGTTTTTAGTTATTTACTTGTGAACTTATTTATGTTATAACTATCCATGTACTCCTCTAGGCGAAACAATGGAAGAAGTGGAAGCGCCACCAAAATCCGTCCACGACAAAATAACCGATTACAAGAACATGGTTGTCGACGCATATAAGAACAAACCCGTCTCATATTGGCTTCTTTTACTTCTCAGTAGCTCTGGAATGCTTATAGCTTTCCCCGCTTCTAGCCTTCTTTCACGACTCAACTTTTCAAACGGCGGCAAAAGCGAATGGATCATTTCATGGGTATCGGTCGCAGGGTGGCCCATCCCGCTTTTCATCTTACTCCCTATGTACTTCTTCACCAAAGCGTCCCCAACTCCGTTAACGTTAAAACTCGCATTATCATACATCGGTTTGGGTTTATTAAGTGCGGAGGATAATCTCATGTATGCATACGCATACGCGTATCTCCCTGCATCAACCGCGTCCCTTTTAGCCTCGACAGTCCTCATATTCTCCGCAATATTCGGGTATTTTATTGTCAATAACAAGATTAATCTATCTACTATAAACTCCATCGTGGTAATCACAGCCGCCATGATTATAACCGCCTTGGATTCGGATTCTGATCTGTTTTCGTATATTACAGACACCCAATACGCGCTTGGTTTTATGTGGGATATTCTTGGATCCGCGCTTCACGGCCTGATCTTCGCTCTTTCTGAGCTCGTGTTCATAAATTTAGTAGAAGGAAGATTGTTTCACGTAGTGTTAGAGCAACAAGTAGCGGTGTCCTTTGCGTTCGTTTTTACGACAATCGGGGTCATTGTAAACGATGATTTTCACGGGATGAGCGCTAAAGCGAAAAGTTTTATAGGCGGGGAAAGTGCATACAATATGGTTATTATTTGGGGCGTTATTACGTTTCAATTGGGAGTTTTGGGTTCAACCGCGGTGTTATATTTATCGTCCACTGTGTTAGCAGGTGTGCTTAACTCGATAAGGGTACCACTCACCAGCATTGTAGCTATTATACTTTTGAGTGATCCTATGAGGGGTTTCAAGATTTTATCGCTTATTGTTACTTTCTGGGGATTCGCGTGCTATATATACGCTTTCGGGTTGTTTAATCAACTTGACATTTTGTTTTGTCCAAGATGTTATCATCTTTGCTAGTTATGTTAATACTTGGCAGAGAAATCCGTGAACTTCTTTGTGAATTGTGACTATGATGCAAGCAAAGCTTCAGATGTTAAGAGGTCAATTGTTCTTTCAATTAATGTTCCTGTGCTTTCATTTTACTCTCACTTATTTTTCTTTACTTTTACAAGCCTACTTTATTTTACCGTTTTCTTTTAAATGTTTGTAGAATCGTAGGTGGCTAGAAAGATAAAATTGCTCATGATAGTCATTGACTTCAGTTTACAGTACCAAATTGCTCAGTTCTATGCATTAAGAAAGTTATTTTCTTGCACACTAATTTTAGAGTTCATATACAAAGCAACCAGAGTGCTAAAGTGCTAATTGTAGATGTTCGTTATAGGTATCCACTATAGCTCACAACATTTTTACATAAATGGTCAAAAGGAATTGTTTTATGTTTGTAATAAATAATGACAAGGACCTGGTTATATGATAAAATGATAGGCTCTACCTACAGTACATAGTATGCATTCGTACCCGTTCCAACCCGAACCAAAACAACCCTTTTTTATAATTGACCCCGTTTTGACCCGAACCCGTTTTGATCCATCACTCGATCCGACCCATTTGCCAGGTCTACCTTATGGTAATGATCTTTCACGAATATAATATATGTACATAATCCTATATTTCTAAAAAAACAAATAATAGATTTCGAACCTTCAGTTCCAAGTTCTAAAACGTCAAACCGTTAAAACTTAACTATGAACAGGGCCATAAAGCTGCCAAACCAACGAACTTTTTTTTTTGGTATGCGAGGTTTGGTCGGTTTCGGCAGTTTATGAAGACCCCTAATTTCTGGATTTTTGTTTTTTTCTTTCATTGCTTTTACAGGTGCACAAATCTGTAACTGGCATGAACTTCAAGTCTAAGCTACAGGCAGAACACTTGAGATTTCATAGTCACCATGGTTAATTGAACTGGTGGCTTTATATTTGAGCTTCAGTGAATCAAACCATATGATTGACTACAAGCGTCATGACATACCATTCTCTTGTGATCTCACCATTGCAGATTCAGAACCTGTATTGAGATTAGTGCTTCCAGGTTATGCAAATTTGGAATACAATCTCACTTGTCCGATTTGTTTGGTACGTCCTATTATAATTCCGATTTTTCATATAATCTTGTAAACTAAATGCGTATATCTTTTCCGTGAATTTTGCTCGCCGAGTCTATTATATGATTGATCATATTTGGTTTGAATATTAAGGATGTTATCGGCGTGTTATGTTAGTATTATTATTTTTTTTCATTGTAGTCTTTGTATATAATTCAATACACATAAGATATTATAGTTTCATATCTTTTGTGCAATCTCATTCACCAGAATACTGTTTTTCATCCATCTGCTTTGAGCTGTGGGAATAGAACTCTTCTCTTCTTAAAAAAAAATGAAATGTGACATCATTAAACAAAGTGTGAGTTGATGCGATTGCAGGATGGTGTATATGGTAATGCAGTGAGCATGTCTGAACTCAATTTACTTTTTAAGTGAAGGTAAGTAGTAATATTAAGTTTATAAATTCTTGTGAATGAACATTGATCATACTACATGGGATTTGTAGGTTCAAGGAACAATGGAAAGAAAGACTTGTTGAAGAACATAGTGAAATTACAAATCAAACTAAAGACTATTGGGAGTTGCAAACTAGATATTTTTCAAGAATTTCATTATTGATAATATAATACTAGATCTTTATTAGTTTGCCTCTCTTTGATCCAATAAGCTTCTCTTTGGTTCTAAACACAGATAGAAATGGTTAGTTTACCTTTCTATGATTCAATAAGCTCCTATTTTTACTTTTGCAACTTTTGTGTCTTCTAATTGATATTTTGATAACGAATATACAAAACAAGTTTGTTCTTACTATGTTTTAAGTAATTTTTACAAGATCTATTCGGAACACTGAACCGTCTAGCTACCGGTTGCATCTCTTAATCTTTAATATATAATTCATGGTGGCTCATTTTCAGTTATACGTATATAATTGAAAAAACAAATTGAATATGAAATCATTCGGGACACCCGCTGCAACACGCGGGCATTCCCACTAGTATATAATAAACAACAAACGATCGGTCACGTGAATTAAACCCTATCCACTCATTCTCTTTCATTCTTCTATTCTCATCCATCACTTTCCAAGACCCACAAAATCCACAAGAACTCCATAGCTTTCTTCAACCTCCAATTCTTCATATCTCTCTCAATTCTTAGCCAAATCAAGTGAAATCTAGGTCTAACTTGGCCAATTTTTCACATACTTTCTGATTTTGAGAAGAGATTACCGAAAAAACGAAGCTTTCGGGTCCGAATTCCAAACCCTAGGTCCGAAAATTTTAGGGGTTTTTGGAGTTTTTGTTTCACAAGCATTCTAGCATCTTCAAGCAAAGGTATGGAAGTTTATTTATTATGTTTTGATGATGCATTGTGAAGATTGAGGTTGTTTTTTATATTTGTTCATACCCACTTGCTTGTTCTTAGATTTTGTCATAAAAATTGTTACTTGAACATTGTTATGGGTTGTAGATGTAGGATTGAGGGTAAAGTAGTGAACTTTTTGGGAATCTTTACATTGTAGAGACACCATGCTCAATTTTTGAAAAAGGTTTATAAAAGTTTTGGTTCACTAGCATCTACAATCATAGTAACAAGCAAGTGTGGGGATATTTTGGTGAAAAGGGTCTAATCTATTGTGTTTGGTTGTGTTGTTTGCCTTAATGTGTGTAGAAAAATGGTCAAGACGAAAGAAAAAGCCAGGGCAAGTTCGTCTTCTTCGTCTAAAGATAAGGGCAAGCAACCGGAACAACAACCGAGAAAAAGGAAATATTTGGGTAGAGTTGATGAAAGTGAAAGCAAGGATGAAATGGAGTTGGACCCGGCTGAAAAGCCAAGATGGGAGTCGGGTTCATTGGAAGATCAACCGGAGCATTGGCAACCAACATTCTTTCACGACAGTATGAATAAATTGAAAAACAAGGCTGCCGCATTTATTTGCGAGAGAGTAGTTAGTGAGGTTCAATTTAGCCCGTTTGGTGTGTTTGCTAAATTCCGCGCTCTAGGATGGGAGGGGGCGCTTAATTGCTATGATAAGGATAGCAAGAATTTATTCATGACCGAAATTCAAGAATGGATGGCAACTCTCAAGTGTAACACATACGAAAAGCCGTCACAAATGAAGTTAAGGGGTGTTGTGAATGGGATTCCGGTAGAAATGTCGTTTGACACGCTAAAGAAATTAGGGAAGTATGACAGTTTACATGCTCGTGAGTACACGATTCCTAGCCTTGATGATTTGTTTCACAAACCGGATAAGCATCCTCGTTGGAATGATATGTTAGCAGCGTTGTTTTTGCCTGGTACTTACAGTGGAGTTTTGTACCGGAGGAACTTGAGAATTGAAGCGAAGTTGTTGCTAGCAATCTACATTTTAAATGTCATTCCGCGAAGGGGGGACAAGGAGCAAGTGAGGTACCCGGAAGTACCTGTCCTCTATTCGCTACTTAATGGGTCTCCACGTTTTCCAATCCGATACTTGATCATGAACCACCTATGGATTTGCCGAAACAAGTTGGGGAGAGATATTGTCCCGTATTGCCGAATAATCACGGGGTTGATGAAGCAGCAAAAGGCAATCACGTCCGAGAATAGAGGGGCAACAAAAAGGCATCAGCCTTTTACTTTAGACAAGTTGGGGATTGGTTGGACATACACACAATCGGAGCGGTATCATAAGCTCAAGTCAGAGGGGCAGAGATGGAGAGCATTAAAGGTTGGTGCAAGAGATCTTCTACCGGGTGAAGAAGATGAGCCGGAAAGTGATGCGGAGGTCCCAAGTGGTGATGATGATTATGCGGATGAGCCGCATGGTGGTGAGAATGTGGGCCAAGGGGGCCATGGTAGAGGTTATGGTGGTGCCTTTTTCGATTACATGGAATGTTCTTATGTGCCGAATTGGGCTTATGATGGCACGATGCAAGAGGTTATCGAGAATCAACGTCCTCCGGCACCCATTTTTGAGTCATGGTCGGGTTCGGAGCGGACGTTATTTGATCAACATACAATGATGAGTGCAAGCATAGAGCGGTCTTTGAAACAAAATCTCGATCGTCAAGAGGCGTGGAATCGCACACACGCGTATTCTCATGAAGTAGAAATGAATAATCGATACCATGATGACCAAAAAAGAAGATTGCATGCAGATTGGCATGCAGGGCGGCCGGTGGTTGTGGATCCACAACATGTGGATTATGCGTCTTTACCACCTTATGATGGTAGTATATCTTATCCGACCCCACCGCTCCATCATTCACAATGGATCGACCCGCGCCAACAAGAAGGAGCTCAACAACAAGGTGGGAGTAGTACCGGTTCATTTGCATTTGGAGAATGGAATGACATGATGTCTTCCATTTTTGGACCTCCAGGACCACACTATTACTAGTCAGGTCGTGTTCCTTCCTTGTATATTTTGTGAATATTTATTTAGTTTGATATGTTTATGGTTGGGCGGTTGGGTGGTGTATGTTTGTGATGTTTTGTGTTGGGTTGGTGCGAGTTGGCGGTGTGATGTTTGGAAAGAAGAAAAATATAAAAAAATATAAAATTAAAAAAAATCCAAAAAGAAATTTGTGGTTTGAGTGTTGAGCTCTTGGATGATGTGAAAGATGTTTAGCGATCAAAGCCTCCTAAAACCATACATTGGGGTCAATGTATCCCAAGTGTGGGGATGGGGGGAAATTTTTGAAGATTTTGAAAAAAAATTTAAATCAAGCGAAACGATGTGAGAATTTGAACACCCTAGATTAACCCCAATTGATGCACCGGCAACCCTTGATACCCTTTTTATTCTTGGTGAGAGTTGAAGCCACACATGTAAATAAATAATACTTATCTTTGATGAGAGTGGCTACGGGTGGGGGTGCATTAGAACTTGTGCCTTGATACGGTTTGAGTCCTTAGTTGGATATGAATGCGAAAAGGATAAGGGCATCTAGGTAGCCTCGTTTTTAGTGTGTGTGAGTGTGGGATTTGGGGGGTTGGACCTCATAAGTTATATATATGAGCATGGTTGCGAGAGGGGCGGGGGTTTGGACATTTAGTTGCCCAATTTTGTGCCTAAAAGCCTATCGTTTGTTACCCCCTAGCTACTTACCTAAAAATTTACCCAATTTGACCCGGTCTTATAGTGTTTGTAGTAGTAGTTTTAGTAGTATGATGTAGATATGTTTCATGCTTTATTGTATGGTTGTTTGCTTGAAAAAAAATCAGAAAAATCAGAAAAGAAAAAAAAAGAGAAAAAGCAATGAAAAATGAAAAATAAGTGATGTTTAGTTGTCTTGTATATATTAGTTAAATTGGTAGTTGTTAGTTTGTTTTTTTGTGTAATAAAAAGACTGAGTTAAGTTTTCGCTACTTCATTTATATTCCATTTCCTACCCATACACCTAGCCACGTTACAACCTTGAAAGTCCCTTTGATTTGCATTCATGTTTGGCACTTGTTAGGAGAAGGATCGATTTAGGTACAAGCCTATAGTTGTGCAACCGCCCGTTAGCCTTTGTGTGTCTAGCTCATATTGCTAGTGCTTACTTGTTACCGAGAGGAGAGACATAGCGAGGGGTGCGTTAGTTTGGGTGTTAAAAATGGGTTAGTAAAAGGACTACATGTTTCTGCTTGGTTTACATTGATCGTTTGTTTTGAAATTGATTTAATGAGTTGCTTGGGACAAGCAACGGTTAAGTGTGGGGATGTGACGGGTGGTCCATAGGACAACCCTTAATGATGTTAAAAGACGAAATTATCCTTCACTTAATCGTGTAATTATCTTGAATTAGATAACTACGTTTGCTTATGTTTCAGGTGCGGTTCGGGAGCTTAAAAGGGATAAAATGCAGCTTTGGACGGTTTGGAGATGAACGGGTCGTGCGTGGAACGAATGAAGAAACAAAACACACAAGTCAGGGTGCCACCGTAAATTACGGTGGCCACCGTAATTTACGGTGGCCCTGAAACTTGCCTGAATCCCACCGTAACTCAGGAAACACTCACCGTAACACCTTGAAGACCACCGTAATTTACGGTGGTACCATAAATTACGGTGGAGGCTGCGACAGAATCCGTAACTGCCTCATTTAATCAGTTTTGGGGTGTCTTTTCACATATCTCACGATTGGACAGTTTCTCTGCACTCTAGGGGTGATTTTGGCTGATTCTTGTTGGTTGGAAACAATTCTAAACATTTGGTGCTTGTTTTTGATTCTTATGAACTTGACTTTTAATGTTATGATGATCAACCGAACAATGTCCGACTAAACTTGTGGTGATCATCTTAGGTGAAGGTTTCTCTAAACTTTTGTGTGTTTATTCCGTTATTTCTAGAATGATAACTTGTGTTTGCTTGATTATCATGGTGTATGCATAATTGTTTGTAGCTTGTTAATTGATAGTGCAATTTCTAGTCTCAATCGTACGTTCTTGGTGCCGTTGGCAATCGGGATATCACGGGAAGGGTTAGGGTTGGTTATTGATTAATTGATCATCGGGAAACAACCTCGCGTTTATATAATCCGAGTACTTTGTTCCCTTTTATCACTTCGATTATTTATGCACGAGTTATGTCTATGTAAGTCTTTCTAGTTGGAATTTCACACAACTGTTAAAAGAAACTGAATCCTAAGATGGTCATTGTTTTCCTAATCTGCTTTACAACCAACCTTTGATTTGAAGTTATTTAGTAAATTTTAGTTATTACAACCAAACAATCCAAATTATTGATCTTTACTTTTTACAACGTAGGTTAATTTTAGTTTAAGTGCAAAGCTATAAAATCAACACATTTTCCACATACTCCCTGAGTTCGATACCCATTTACCACTATCTATAGTTGTTATTTGGATTAAATTTGCGTGTACCACGACATTCACGTCAGACTCCAACAACACTCTCACTTCCAGATTGGAAGTGATGACAAACGTACTCTTAACAATAAGTAGGGATTGTGGATGGACACATTACACAGCTACTATGTTGCACAACTATGATCTCCGTACGATGATGATACTAAACGAAAAGCAAAAACATACATATCTGTCAGATGACTGGCACGAATATAAATACTAAACTTTCCAACGGATTACTAAATGGAATTTCAAGGACGAAATTCTTTTAACCGGGGGAGACTGTGACACCCATGACGAAACCAGGTACACCCTAAACGGTCTAAAATTGTAAAGCACACTTAACACTTTAATTGCGCGAAAACCCTAACAACATGTGTGACTTATGTGCTTGCTTGAACGATATCTGTTATGTCTCGGAGGAATCCAAGAACACGTTATGAATGACATGACACTAATAAGGGCCAACGGTGCGAAGGTGTCCTTAGACTTTAAACACGTGTTAAACCGGAGCTTTCCGGTTTAACAGCGCACTAAACCTTTGACATTGATTATTAGGTTATCGGTATCATTTAAGATTCCGAGTTCCAGGAACATCTTAGTTTTGTGCCATAGACTGTGACATAAGGTTTGAAGCCAACCAGAGATCGGGCACGCAAAACGAAGCAGCTTCCCAGTTAGGGAAACGCCTTCGTTCCGGGCATAACAAAAAGCAACCAGACATGCAAGGAACGCTTAATCAAGCTTAAAAACACTTAAACTACCCTAATACGAGGCTTTTATGATTAAAACGTAACTGGGTTCGGATTTTGAAACGGTTATGCACGATTTTTAAAACCGAGTATTTTGACACTAAGAACACGAAAAACGGAATACGTTTCGCAAATCCAGAACGCGTGTGGGACCCGAAAACGAACCTAAACGCAAAACTGAAGATATACATCATCTTTTAACACGTAAAACGAAGCACGACAAAGCGGGGGTAGGGTAGGGGTACCCCCTTATTATATAATTTCCTTTTTAGTTTTTTTTTATTATTTCTTTCATTTCTTCTTCACTTCCATCAAAATTCTGCTCATAAACACCAAGAACACAGCTGATCTTCAATCAATTCCAGCCAAATCAAAGGTATTTTGCAAATTTTATATGGTTTTAATGAAGATTTCTTGTATAAACATGAACTAGATAAAGAAAACTCCTTTTAATCCATGATTATGGATGATTTAAGTGTGGTTCTTGGCTGAATAAGAACACCTCAGGAATTCCCTGGTGTTATATGGTAGCCAAGACCACAAAACTTCAGGTTTTGATATCCTAATCAACCCCTAATCGACCAAAAATTGATTAACAAAGTTATTAACGAAAAACTATGAAATAAGGCTTGATTGACATGAGTTATGGCATGTTTAGATTTCTCTTGGTATATAGGTACTGATTATGGCTCACACCCACTTCTGGACTCAAGAAAAACACTCGGACTCGAAGGAATCGCTAGGTATATCACCCGAAACTCGAAACTAGCATAGGCAGAATATTGTTTAGACCATAACTTGGTTCGTGGGTATTGGATTGACCTGATATTTGGTGTGGTTATGTAAGGTATTGACAGGAAGGTCCACGTAAAAGTTTAGAATTTTTGGAATTTTATACGAGTTTTGGTGAATTGTTTACTGTTTCATCAAAACAAATCCAGAAAAATTACCAAACGAAGTCAATAAATCACCAAAATTTATATGAACGCTAAGGAACATATGGGGAAGGTTCTGGGAAGTTTAGGAGTCTATTGGTGGGGTTTTGATTCGGATTAAAAATCCACGTTTTTACGAGTTTTCGGTAGCCGGAAACACACAGAAACGAAATCAGAAAAAATCAAAATTTTTACGGGGAGTTTCTGGACATGTAAGGGAGTTCCTGGAATATTTTGGGAATTTTTGGACACTAGATGATAAGCAAATTGAATTATTCGGTTAAATATTGTTTTACAAATGATTTATTTAAGAAGTTAAAATAGCGAAATAAATTCCTGAATTATTTTTTTTCATAATTTATATATTTTTACTGATTCTACTAAAATTCCCAGAATTTTATGTAATATGTGGATTAAATGGGATTTTTCGGATTTTAAAACGCTTCTTTTAACTAATTTCGGCAGTTTACCGGATAACGAACCGACCAGAACTGGGAACTGACCCAACCCGAAAAATACTATAATTGAAACACCGGGAGTATGTTGGGAGGTTCCAGGGTAAGCGGGACACTCTGGGTGTGTTCCACCACCGTTCGGGAGGATCCCCGACGACGAGAATGGAAAGTCAAAATTGGGCAACCTAGACTCCTCAAATACCCAAACTCCCTTAATGAAAAGTTAATCTTTCTTAAATCACAATACGTTGGCACTCTGGGTATTCCCGTACCATTATCCGAACGTGTCAAACAACCGACTCTGGCTGGCACGCGAACCGGTGCCCACGTGAAACTAATCATACCCTAACATCTATCACCACACCAGGATACTATATGTACAATATGGACTGAAAATACCCACTTGGGCCCAAGTTATCGATGTTACCGACTTAGCGACTGATATTAGTAATTACTTGCACGATTGCTGTTAAAGTCGAACAAGCTTACATATACTCCTATTGCTACCTGTGATGCTACTACACTGTGAGTTCCCTTCCCCCACTTTTAAACTGTTTTCCTGTTTTCTGGGGTGAAGTGCATGTACAAACTGTGTTACTGTTTTGAAGTAATTTGCATGTTACAAACTGTGTTAATTGCACTAACTTATGATGTTGTGAAATTGCCTAACCCACGAACTACCTCGGTTGATTGTGACACGGACCGGCGAACTGGAGGTGTCCGTTGTGACACGGCCCGGCCAGCTGAAGGTGCTGATTGTAACACGGACCGGCGAACTGGAGGTGTCCGTTGTGACACGGTCCGGCAAGCTGAAGGTGTCGATTCTAATACGGGTCGGCGAGCTGAAGGTGTCTAGTGTGACACGGTCCGGCGCGCTGAAGGTGTTGTGACCTCGTGAAATTCCATTTGTGTTTGTGACACTCGTGTAATTTCATCTATGAACCGTAATATGTGCAATTAAATATGTTGATACATTTTGAAACGAAACAACCAAACCAGTGGAACTCACCGGCTCGGTTAACTGACCCTTTTTAAAACTAACATGCATTTCAGGTAACTTGAGACTGGTGTGATCCGTGTATTTTGTGCAAGACGTGTTTGTAGGCGAATACTGATATAGACGCATGCAGCTTAGAAGATTTATGTGGTTCATGGGAACACGCAGTTGTAACATACATGTAGTATGTAATCAAAATTTTGTAATTAATAAAATGTAGTGTCTTTATAAACAATGTGCTTGTACCAGAGGTGTCTGTTGCATCCCACGTTTTCTTCCGCTGCAAATCGGGGTGTGACATTCGGAAATATCGATGTTTGTTTGGTTATAGATAATTATATTTATCTAAATAAGTGTCGGGTTTCGTTAAGTTGTAACTCACTTGTTGTCGAAATATTATAATTTTAGTTTATAAGTTATAAAACGACACTAAAACACATATACTTTTATATTTAGTTTTATAAGAACTCTAGAGTTTCGATTGGTGTCGTTTTATATGAAATAACCTCATTTTGTAATTCGGGTTTTTACGAAAATCGGACAGAGTTTCCTCTGTTTTTGGAATAACCCGACAATAAAAGTTGTCGTATTTATTTTCCAAAATTCAATCAATCATTCAACAAACATTATATAGAGTTTACGTCAAATATATCAAAACGTCAAGTGCAAAAGCGTAGTAATCACTAATGTATAAACTTTTCGTCGAGTATATAAAAGTAAACTATTATTTAATCGATTCGGGTCGAGCTCGGCCGCGTGTAACTATAAATCTAAAATCTAATCTAACATATATATATATATACACACATATATATACATATATATATATACGAGAGTTTTAACGCGTCGTTAAAACTTTACCGGGTCTTAGCGTCGATGAGTTGACTTCCATTGACCGCCATTGACTGTGTTGACTCGGTTATCGATATTTGTCTCATATTTTGTCGATTGCGTTAAAACGCGTAAACTGTTCTGGTTGTCAGTTCTAACTCCATTTTTCGATCCGTTTTGCACTGCGAATATTTAAATTTGAAAAGGAAACTAAATCTATCATAATATTTCATTTTTGAAGGCGATACGCGCGTCCAGTGCTTCCATTTCGTTGTCGATTGTCGGTGTGTTACTGTTTCCGCGGTTTTCATTTACGTTTACGTTTTGTGACATTCGAAAGCGTGAAAATTTCACAAAACGAAATCCATAGGTTTAAATTATACGTATAAAATTCGTATTTGTCGACGCTGTCAGTTCGTTTTCGTTTAACGCTTAACAGATTTCCCGAAAATCATCATACGTGCACTGTAAAGTCAGGTAAGCGTTCCTAGGCATTCCAAGAGCCTAATTAAGTTAATTTGTGCCTTAAACACTACTAATCATCGCCTTAAACGTTTGTTAATCACATAATTAGAAGCCGTTAATTACCGGTTGTCACATAACGTGTATTACACGATAACCCTATGTGTTGTTTACAACACTTTATCATGCTAAACCATTAATAAATATACTTACCGGATTTTGCGATCAAGTCTTGAACCGAACACACTTCACTCTTTAACCTTGAGCTCTGATTACCAACTTGTAAGACCCGTCTCAATTTAACATGATTATAACATTAAAATACGCATTTCATACTAAAATGCGACTTTACAAAAATTTACCCAGTTAACATTCATACAAGGTTTAAACATTCAGAATATAGTTTAAGTGTTTATGACGTGTAGGCGTATATACATATTTTTACCATGAATAAACACACGATTCGGTTTTAAATTTATAAAAGTGATTATTACTTTAACATCAAAACACACACGAAAGAGGCAAGTGTACCCCGTCATATATGTAGTAAAGTATATGTAAGAACCAAGTATCGATCCAAGGAAATGGGCGGAGAAATAATACTAGACCTTTGTCACTAAACTACCGGTAAAAACATAGGTTTGTTTGATTTTAATTAAACTAAAGTAAGCGTAAACAAGTACATATAAAAACATAATAGATAATACATAAGTAGCCTTGCTTAATACACAACCAAAGAATGTCAACTAAGTCGGTTTTGGCACTAGAAGCATTCGGTCAATTTTCTATTTTAAGACAATTAGTATCCCTTTCGGGAATCCTAACATGACAATCATTCGGAAAGTTAAAACGATAAACACACTTTAACCACCTAAAATTGTTCTTTAACGTGCAATTGATAAATGTCTATGAAAATCTCTTAAAAATAAGTTAGTCATCCGTTAGGAGTTTTCTAACCGCACTTAATCAAGGAAAGTGACACCGATAAACACAATGCAACCACCGAGACAAGCATAAACTAGATTAAATCACAACCGAGTTCATTTTACAAATCTTACACATAAATTCACCAAGATAGCAATTTTGGCCTAAACTACTAACTAAGTTAACAAATCATGGCAAGAATTCATAACGACACCATTTAACCCGGTTAGGTCCTTACGTGACGGCAAGCTTTCTTGATTAACAATAATTACATTTTATTAAATCACTAACCATTTCTAGTATCATGATGCACACATTTAAACCAAGCTAAACTAGTTAACCAAATTCAAAGTTTACTAATACAAGATTAATTAAGCTTCATTTTTCAACTATCTTAACTAACCAAGCATCAATCATCCAACATAATTACTTATAATCAAGAAATCAATATCAATAACAAGGTTGCAAACTAATCATCAAAGATTAACATAGAAAAAACTTCAAAGTGTCATTACAAACAAAGATTAACACACTAACGGCTATAATCAAGCAAGGGATTGTTGTGTTTTTGCCCAAAGGCTACAATAATACATAAACATTAATCTAAATGCTTGAAAGATTAACAAAAACATGGAAAGATTAGAAAACCAAACCATAAACAAGCATAAGATTAAGAATCCGGATAGTAATCGAGCTAATCGGGACAATGTGGCTTGAATCCGGGTGAAAGCTAATGCCTCCGGAGCCTGAAAATCGCCTGAATTGCTCTAAAAAATTCCAGAGTTTCGAACAGAATGTTTCTGTTCTGTTTTTATATTTTTTTCGATGTCGCACGGTCGTTCTTCATATGGCACGACCGTGCACTTTAAGCAATTATTGGAGTATGGTGCACCATACTGCATGATGTCATCAGATCGTTGACCAGATTCGATATCGCACGACCGTTCTTCATATGGCACGGTCGTTCATTACCGGGTTCTTGTTGCACGCCTGGTCGCACTGATCGTTCAGTTTCGAGGTTTGGCTTGATCATCGGATCCGCACGGGGTGCAAGATGTGGAACGACCGTGCATCACCGGGATGGCTTTGAATGCTTTGCACGCTGAGTCGCACTGGTCGTTCATTACCGGACTTTCTTGCATTTGTCGGAGATGCACGGTCGTGCATTGAGTCGCACGACCGTTCCACACGCCTAGGTCAGTTTTCTAACAGAAGGTTCGCAGCTTCGTCGTTTTGTCCGGAAAGTCCTCGTTTTCGCTATCATCTTGTCTGGTATGCTGTTTTAGGCCTGTAAACAAAAGTGTAGATAATTAAGTATCCGAATGACGGTTTTACGGCCAAAAAAGCATAAAATAGGGGTAAAACGGGGGACTAAAATATGTGTAAATTAGCGAATATCAAATCTCCCCACACTTGAACCTTGCTTGTCCTCAAGCAAGCTGAACTAAAAAGCAATAAAGGACAGAAACAAACAAGAACGATAATTTACATACTATTTTATTGAAAACTACTATAAACGGTTAGCCGGTTTTTCGAAGAACAACATCAAAAGACTCAAACTCAACAAGCATTTGCAAATATATAGCGACAACCAAAAAGCCGTGACTTCACATTTAATTGACTCAACATGTTAATCTTCACACAACTCACAATGTTCACACACACTCGGTTTTATTTATGAAACATACATAAAATGTGTACGTGCAAACACTCAATGCCTCGTCAATGAAATGTGTAATATCATAAGCTTGTCATAAGATCTCGTCTCCACCAACTAACATGCGAAAAAGTGTAAATCAAGAGGTCTTTACGGGTTATAACGTTAGGCTTGGGCGAAGGGTATGGAAATGGATATTTAAAGTGGCGAAAATGGTTAAAACTCGGTAGTAGCGTTTAACTAGCAACAAACAATACAACTATACATACAAATGCCTTAAAAAGGCGACTATTGCGCAATCGAGCTTATCAACGAAATTTTAACATTTAAGCATTCAAAATTGCTCGATTTTTATCAAACTAAACTATATAATGAAACAAAAACAATAACAAGCGCTAGTTAAACGATTATTTTGACCGAGTTTCAACACTAAAAAGGTTTAAAGCATAAAAAGGCTAAATTTGGCTAAGTGGGCGATAATGTGGGTAAACAAAGGTAAACGGGAAGGCTCGACATGGTTAATCCTAAAGGGTAATGTAAGGTAGGAAGCACAACACAAAGAACAAGTATACAACAAATGGGTAATCTAAGTGCCTCTATCACTTTTACACAAATCCACAAGTTCATGGTCTTAACAAGCATACTAGTGACAAGTTCTAAATTACACATAACATCCGGCTCACTCCTATATCCGAAATGAACAAATATATAACAATAGGCTCAAATATGCTCACGTAACGGAAGGAATGGGTAAAAGTGTGAAAACTATCATGTAAGTCTTTCTTTGTTTGTCACGCTTTCCGGTTTCCTTTTTCAAAAATATTTTGCTTGTCGAGTTTTCATCAAGTCCGACGCTTTCTAAAACACAACCAACCGGTTTATTTACTAAAATATATACAAAATACAGGTATTTTTGAATGATTTTTCTGATTTTCTGGTTTTTCTGATTTTTTTTATATAGAGGACAAACAAAGTTAACAAAGTTAACCCCCTCCCCACACTTGAACTTCGCATTGTCCCCAATGCGAGACCCGAAATATAGAGCAAAGGATAATAATACTCCCCTCAAGATGATGTTGATGCAACGAGACTTCCGAAGCTGTATTTGCCACGTGCTCCGGTCCAAGATATGTCGGCCAAAAACCTGCAAGTATGTCACATGTGCACCAAAACAGAACAGAAACAGAAAAATCACAAATAAACCATAATTTACATAAATAGAAATACTAGCAATCCCAACAAAGACATAACATAAAAACTAAAGTAAAGAGTCTGAAAAATAAAGCATACATAACCGGGGTGTTTGAAATAATAGTCAAAATAAACACCCAAAATAAAGTATTGAAATACTAAAAACAACCACCAATTATCACTCCACCGCTCCTAAGCGTCATCACCATCATCGTCTCTAGTAAAGGACGGACCCGCATCGCCATAACCAAGGGGGTTCCATGGTGGGAACTGTGGGGGATGCTGAAAGTAGTCGGGATATGCGTGATGCATCTCCCCGAAAAGATATGAAAATCCCGCACTCACCCCCTGGTATAAAGTATCCTGGTTCTGCCTGAGCTGGTCCTGAGTGGCCCTGAGCTGATCCTGACTAGCCCGGATCTGGTCCTGGCTAGTCCTAATCTGGTCTATGTAAGTACCATGATGCTCCTGCGTCACTCGCATCTGCTGGAACTGCTGGTAGAACTCTGGCCACTCCTGATGCTGGTGGAATGCATGGTGCTGCGGCGAATGTGGTGGCGTCTGTGGCTGGTGCTGCTGCTCCGGATGCTCCTGATCGTGCATCTCCTCATCCTCATGTTCCTCCACACCTGGAGGCATCGGGTCCCAGACCTCGTTGTTCAACCCTTTCAACCTATCCCCCCTATCTAGCTCTACAATCAACCCTATGGCCTTTGTTGATACATGATGTCTAAAGCCTACGTCATAAGTCTAGGGTCTCAATATGTCAAGTATGAAATGTATAGGGGTCTATATGTAAGTTTATGATAGTTTGTTAGGATTTCGCTTCAGGATGTAACATGTAAGCCTCAAGCGAAATCAAATGATGAGATTTCGCTTGAGACATGTTGAAGCGAAATTGTCTGCCTATAAATAGGCTAGTGTAGTTCTCATTTGGTACGCATCCCGAGAAGTTGTAACAAGGTGCTGCCGGTTTTTCAAGTCAATTTATAAATGAGAACAAGTGATTAAAGTGATTTCTTCTGTTTTCTACTCTATTCTGTCTGATTCTAAGCTGTTTAGATGTTTCCGCCATCTAAATAGTGTAAATACACTCAAATTGACTCATTTGATCGGTCAAATCGATCCTATAATTGGTATCAGAGCCAGTTATGAGTGTGTTCACTTGAATCAGTTGATTTTTACTCACAAAAATTGATTTCTGGACGAAAACACGGACAAAATGGACTAAAATTTAAACAGTGTGTGTAAAAGTGTGTTTTAACAAAGCCTTGAGAGTCTCAGATTAAAACTCGGACTAAAACTAACAAAAATGACTTGAAAACCAGATTTCGCTTGAGCGAGCAGTTTGATTGTTGATATTTTGAAGCGAAACTATGGATTTCGCTTGAAATATTCTGACTGCTTGAAGCGAAATTGTGCATTTCGCTTGAAAAGTTTGATTTTGGCTGAAAAGTTGGTTTGAAGCGAAACTGTAGATTTCGCTTGAGATCTTGCTGATTGAAGCGAAATCATATTGTGTTTGAATTGTGGATTTCGCTTGAAATTTTCTGAGGTTTCGCTTGAGTGTTCTTGTGTTTTCGCTTGAAGTGTTCAAGTAATTTCGCTTGAGATTACTGATAGTCCATAGTGTTCGTGAAATTGTTCGATAGTCTGATTTTGTGAAAAGTGTGTGTGTGAAAATTTAAAAAAAAAAAAACTACTCGGTAAATTTCTAAAAAATGGAAAATCAAGAGTTTTATAACTTCTTCTCGGGAAGTGGTTTGGTCGCCGGACAATCGGGAAGTATATTTCAGAATGTTTCAATGGAAAACGAAATGGGAACAATGCAGAAACCACCCAAATTGATGAGCTTAGACGAATATTCAGGATGGTCTGGAAGATTTAAAAATTGGGTTCAGGCAAATCATTTTGAAAGTTGGTTGAAGGTTGAAGTGGAATATGTTCCACCGGTAGATGCTCGAAATACTCCAAAGATAGCTGCAAGTTTAACACAAACAGAGCAAAATGATTTCAAAGCAGAAAAGAAAATGGTTAGCATTCTTGAGCAAGCAATTAAGGAGGATATATTGGTGCTGCTGCAATATAGTGATACTGCTTATACTATCTGGGAGGCATTGAAGTTAAAATTTCAAGGAAGTGCATCCATGATAAAAAACAAAAAGGCGCTGTTAAAGAAAGAATTCGATATTTTCACTAGCATGAAAGGTGAAACCACAAAAAGTTTGCTTGACAGATATTGTCATTTGGTGTTAGAAATGAAGAGATTGGAAATTATAAAGACAAATGAAGAGTTGGTTGACAAGTTAGCAGATGCTTTGCCATATGAAGATTGGGGTACATATTTGATGATGCTGAAAAATGCTCCAGGCTTTGGTAATTTGAACCTCAGTGGTTTCATAGAAAAAATTGAGGCTCAAGAATTGGAGTTGATGAAAATCAAGAAAATGAATCTAGTCAATATACAGGAAGATGTGTCGTTGTATTACAAAGGAAATCCTTCAGTATCAACCAATCAAAGTCCGAAAATACAGACAGGATTCATTGCTGATAATACTCCAAATGTTTCTTCAAACATTCCTCAATCAGGAAATTTGTCACCGTTCACAAATTTTGAGCCGAATATCAGATCACAGGAACAGTCTTCACCCCAAAGTTCAACGGGATCAAATCAACAGGCATATATTTCTGGAGTACAGTGCAATATAGCGGTGAACATTAAGAATGGGAATGAGATTTCAGAAAAAGCCGCTAAACAACATATAGCACTACTTGCTTCCGTACTCGAATCTTATGAAGGACTAGTTGCTGGTAGAATTGGTAATCCTGATATGACTAAAGAGGATTATGACCAGATCGATCCGGAAGTGCTTGAACTGATTGATATAAAATGGGGAATGGCAAGTTTGGTTAGAAGGGCTCAACGATTTATGGAGATCACAGGGAGAAACAGTCTTTCAGGTCCTGATCAAAAGCTTGGTTTCGATAAATCAAAAGTTACATGTTTCAAGTGCAAAGAACGTGGTCACTTCAAAAGAGAATGCCCAAATCGTGAAGTGAATAACCATCAAAATCCGTTCACCAATGACTACTACAAGCAAGCAATTTATCATCGACCGAATCAACAGCAAGTTATTCAGAGGCCTCAGATTGAGAACAAACCAGAAAAGGCAATGATTGTCAATCAAGATGATGAAAAGGTTGCTTCGGGTTTCAGCTGGGATAAATACATTCTAGGCAGTGATGAAACAGCTATGATGGCTGAGGTTTGTGAGATTTCTGAAAAAGTTTCTGAAGAGAAAACAGTTGTAGATGAAGTTTCTGAGAATGTTGATGAAGCATCTTCTGAGGAGATTGATGAGATTTCTGCTAAAAATGCTGAGAATCTAGAAGAAATAACTGCTGAAACATATCCTGAGTATGAGGTAGTAGGAAAATTGATAAAATCAATATTATCTCCTGATTTTTCTAAATCTTTTGCAGATCATTTTGAAGAACCGAGAACTGGATCATGTCCTAGATTTGAAGAAAAGAAAGAAGTTGTTGAAGAAATGATAGATGTATCAAAAGAGTTCACTGGAGAGAGATTGAAAGAAATAGATGATCAAGCTCTCATGGCGAAATTACGAGAGGTAGTTTCAGAACTCAAGAAGTTAAAATCTGTCAGTTGTGAGTCGGTCACACAGGAGGAATCTGGAGTTCAGGATACCAAATCAATCAAAGTGTCTGAGTCAGAGTCAGATAAAGTCGGTAAAATTAATTGTGTTGAACAGGTTGTTTCAAACCCTGAAACACCGTGCAAAAAGTGTCTAGAACCATGCACGGAGTGTCTTGCAAAAGACACTAAGTATCAGGAATTGAAAAACCACACTGATTTGATCAAATTTGATCTTGAACAAGCCAAAGAGGCATACGACACTCTTGTAAGGTCAATCAAGATGATTCAAGATGAAATTCTTGAAAATGATAAAGCCACTAAATTGACAAAATCAACTTTAATGGATAAACAAATTGAAGTCAATTTTCATCTAGACACAATTGCTTCACTTAAAAAGGAACTTGAATTGGTAAAAATTGAAAATGAGCGAATTGATAACAAGTTGATGAGTTATTTGGCTTCATCCTATGTCATTGAACAAATTGTCCCACAGCAGCCATATGCTGCACCAGTCTTTAAAAGTGTTCCACCCCCAATGTGGAGTCACTACACACAGAAATATCCAGATGGGGTGGAAGAGGCTTTGAATCTCAAACTGAGAACAACTGAGGATGATTTACCTGAAAGCATAGATGTCACATTTTCCCCATCCGATACCGACAATGAATCTCAGGTTATCAAAACGGTTGTTGATCAGGTGTTGGATGAGGAAAGTGAGAAATCTGAGAATGTTGTCAGTGATTCTGAAGATGAAAGAAACTTTCTAGACCGATTCATACCGAAATCAGATAAGAGTGAGAATGATGATTCGATTATGGTAGCATATACTATGATTGGAACAGACAAACTCTACTTTGATTTTGAGTATCCTCTTCAGAATGTGAAAATTGAGAATGTTGAGAAAGTCTTTAAACTGGTTGAAATTGACATTGATGAGATTAAAAACAAAGAAATTTTTTCAAAACCTAAAGAATGGAATGGTAAAGGTAATTACAAGAAAAATGGTAATAACTTGAAGAAAAAAGGGATTGGTTTTGAAAAAGGGATGGCGAAAAAGGATGACAAATCTGTATTTCGTGCTGGTCCAAATATGGAAAATGAAAAAGAGTACATTTTTAGTCAAAAGGCCATCGACGATTTCAATGCGGCAAGGAATTTGAAAGAAAAGTCATTCAATTCAACTTTTGTCGAGTATGACAAAAGAATTTGCTATCGCTGCAATGAGATCGGGCACATGGCAAAACAATGCAAGAACGTTTTTGAAAAATCTGTCATTAAACATGGTCAAAAACCTCGATCTAAGTCACCAGTTGACAAAAAGGGTAAAAAACCAATAGTTTCACCAATTCGAATCTTGAAAAGGGGTGAATCATTGAAGTCGGAAGATAAGCTGAAATTGACATTTGAGATTGGCGAATCTTCAAAGTCTCAAATGACTTCAAAGATTTATCAAAAAACGAAAACTTTTGAAAATCAATCTTGGGTTGTAAAATCAAAACCATCGGTCGAGAAGAAAAAGATGGAAAACATTTTGAAAAATGAAACAAAAGTTGTTGAAACCAAATCACAATCAGTTGAGGTAAAGAAAATGGAGAACGAGTTAAAGTTTGATTCAAAAGCTTTTAATCCCACTATTCAAAATATTTTTGGAAAAATGGTTGACAGAAAAGTCAAAGGGGTAAAAGAATTTTATGAATCAAAGGTGGGTATTAATGATAATCACAAATTTGAGTCTGAACTTGACAAGTTTCTTGCAGATTTTGAGTCGGATTTTCCACCAATAAAAAATGAAGCAAAACCAAAAGCTAAAATTGATGAAACAAATGTCACGTTTAACTTTCCAAAGGCGGACGTACCGGTTGATTTAGTGTTTGGGAGTGTGTCAACAGTTAAGAAGTCATGGAGTTCATTGTTTGAATGAATTTGATATGATCTTTGCAGGGGCTGCCCAAGTCAATCCTATCAAAATGGATCATGGATAGTGGTGCGTCAAGGCACATGACTGGGACACTTGCTTTGCTCTATGATGTAAAATCTATCAATGGAGGTCATGTAGGGTTTGCTGGGAGTCAAGGAGGAAGAATTGTTGGTCAAGGAACTTTGACAAATGGCGTGATATCTTTCGACAAAGTGAACTACATAGTGGAGCTGACAAACAATCTACTCAGTATTTCACAGATTTGTGATAAAGATTTCAGTGTACATTTTACTAAAACTGAATGTGTTGTGTTGAAACCAGGGTTTAAAATCCCTGATGAGATGGTGTTGTTGCGTGCACCACAAGAGAATGATCTCTATTATCTTGATATGAGCACCGCAACGCCAACATCTCATCAGAAACAGTGTTTTGTGACTAAAAACAAAGCGACAGAAAAAGATTCTATCATGTGGCATCGTAAGATGGGCCACATTCATGTTCGCAAAATGAACTTTTTGGTTCATAATGATTTAGTTGAAGGTGTAAACTTGAAAAATTTTCATTTAAATGATGATTGTATTGCATGTAAGAAAGGTAAGCAGGTTCGGAAGTCACATCCTTTGAAGGTCATGAATTCGATCAGGTTACCTCTTGAGAGATTGCACATGGATCTCTTCGGGCCTGTCAATGTTAGGAGCATCAGCAGGGATTTGTACTGCTTGGTGGTTACAGATGATTTTTCAAGATTTTCTTGGGTTGTGTGCTTAGAACGGAAAGATCAAACATTTGAGTCTTTGATGATACTTTTCAAGAAGATGGAAACTGTATACAAACTGCCTATCCGGAGAATTAGAAGCGACAATGGAACTGAATTTAAAAACAACAGAATGTACGAGTTCTGCAATGAAAAGGGAATTCTTCATGAATTCAGTGCGCCGTATACTCCACAGCAAAACGGTGTAGCTGAAAGAAAGAATAGAACCCTAATAGAGACAGCGCGTACAATGTTAGCAGATTCCAAGCTACCTATTTTCTTCTGGAGTGAAGCCGTATCTGCAGCGTGCTATACACTGAACAGAGTCCTTACTGTCAAGAAGTATGGAAAACGTGTTTTGAGTTACTGCATCGGTATAAGCCGAATCTTGAGTTCTTGGAACCTTTCGGATCACCGTGTACGTTCATTGATGAAGACGGAAAGTTTGGGGCAAAATCAAATGAAGGTTTCTTTGTAGGATACGCCAGCCCACTCAAAAGGGTGTTCGTACCATGTCTGAGCAAGGTGATTCAAGTCCTTCATGTGGATTGTCAGAAGCATACCCCGTCACCACAACTTCCCGGACAAAGATTTCTGTTTGATTACGATAAACTCTGGGAGTCGTTTCAGCTGCCGGTCGAGCCAAGTGAGGAGGAAGTAGCTCTTATGTACTTCTATCAGCAAAATGTACCATCAGAGCCGATATCTAGTCCGCTAGAAGTTCCTCAACCCACCGGGGGTACTCACGATAATGAAGCAGGACCGAGTGGAACAGCTCATGAATCACCAGAGGAACCAGTTCCATTGGTAGGTGAATCACCAGAGGAACAGGTTTCATCATTAGACGAATCTGACGACTCAGAAGCGGAACCCGCTCCGACTTTTGACGAGGATCCAAATGAAGCTGAAGATCAAACCATTGATCTTGATATTACGAGCTTGGAATCGGAAGTTAGTGTGCATGACAGTGCAATGCCACGAACATTATCCTATCACCCCTCAGAACAGATCATTGGCGACTTGCAAAGTGGTGTTAAAACTCGACACCAAATAGATCAAGCTCTTACTTGTTTTTATTCATCTATTGCTGATATGCAGAAAGAGATTTCTTTCAAGTGTTTTATCTCGCAGATAGAACCCAAGACGTACAGGGAAGCATTGACCGAGGAGAGCTGGGTTAATGCAATGCAGGGGGAGTTGCAACAGTTTGAAAAGCTGGGTGTCTGGAATCTTGTTGATCTTCCACCAAATCAGAAATTAATCAAGACAAAATGGGTTTTCAAATGCAAATGTGATGATAGAGGAGTAGTGGTGAGAAACAAAGCAAGACTGGTCGTTCAAGGATTCAGTCAACAAGAAGGAATTGATTACGATGAAGTCTACGCACCAGTTGCAAGGCTAGAGGCAATTCGGATTTTTCTGGCCTTTGCATCATGGAAGAACTTTAAAGTATATCAACTTGACGTGAAATCTGCTTTTCTCTATGGAACTATCAAAGAGGAAGTGTATGTGGGGCAACCTCCGGGTTTCACAGACCCACAGCACAAAAACAAGGTGTTTCTACTGGACAAGGCGTTATACGGACTTCACCAGGCCCCGAGAGCCTGGTATGAAACGCTCTCGACATACTTACTGGACAACGGGTTCACAAGAGGTACAGTAGATAGCACTTTGTTTATTAAAGAAAAAGACAACCATTTGTTGATTGTGCAGATTTACGTGGACGATATCATCTTTGGATCCACAAACGACGATATGTGCAAAGAGTTTGAGTTAGTGATGAAGAAAAAGTTTGAGATGAGCTCAATGGGAGAAATGAAGTTTTTCCTCGGGTTGCAGGTAGAACAAATGCCCGATGGAATCTTCATTCATCAGTCAAAGTATGTGAAGGACGTGTTAGACAAGTTTGACATGACAGATTGCAGTCCTGCTTCCACTCCCCTTGCACAGAATCATGGCATTTGTCCAGACGAGAATGGAGTGAAGATGGATGAAACATTGTACCGATCAATCATTGGTTCTCTGATGTATCTCACGGCTTCTCGTCCAGACATCATGTATCCGACATGCTTATGTGCCAGATATCAGTCGAATCCGAAGCAGTCACACCTGACAATCGTGAAACGTATACTACGGTATTTGAAAGGCTGCCCAAGCATCGGCTTGTGGTATCCTAGATCGGGTGATTTTACTTTATTTGGTTTCGCTGATTCAGATTTTGGAAGCTGCAAACAAAATGCAAGGTCCACCACTGCTGGGTGTCAGTTCTTTGGAACTCGACTCGTTACCTGGCAGTGTAAGAAACAAACTACAGTAGCGCTTTCTACTTGTGAAGCTGAATACGTTTCAGCCTCTAGCTGTTGTTCGCAGATCCTTTGGATCCAACAGCAAATGCGCGACTTTGGTTTGCAATTCTTAGATACTCCAATTTTCGTGGACAATGAAGCAGCCATTAACATAACTAAAAATCCGGTTCACCATTCAAAAACAAAACATATTGAGATCCGTCATCATTTTATTCGTGATTGTCACGAGAAAAAATTAATTCGGATTGAACATGTGCACACCGATGAACAGAAAGCGGATTTCTATACCAAACCATTTGACAAAAAGAGGTTTTATTATCTTTTAAAATTGATTGGAATGAAAAATCTGCAATCTGGGAGGGTTATTGAATGTGATGCCGAGTTGGGCGGCGATCTGACGTGAACCTTGTCATGTTGTCAAATTTGTTTGTACATTTTTTTTCTGCTTTTCGTTAAAAAAACAAAAACACAAAAAAATATGTTTTAGTTTTAGGGGGAGATATTTGCAGAAAAATACAAAAACATGATAAAATCTATAAAAACCAAAAACATTGAAAAAGCTAAAATGAGTTTGTGTATAACAGGGAAATGATAGTACATCAGCTAGACAGGTGCAGTACGCTAAAGAATTGTAATGTATAAAATGCAATTAAGCAGTCTCGCTAAAGATGTGCCGATAGGTTTTCACAAAATCAGTAGATCAGTTTGGGATATAAACATAAAATTTACTTGCGTATACGTGGGGAACACCTCCAGGATATATAGGTAACCCCTGAAATCTTGTTTGAAGGGTCCCGTATTCTGAGATACTAGGTCTTTATGCTTAGTGATATCTGGGGTATTATCCCGGGACTTCTGATTTTGCGGAAGCAATGGCCTAGTCCCCGGAGAATACTTTACGCTGCTTTGAAATATAAGCCTCCCCTCAGCATAAAAAATGATAACACATTGCAAAATTGTTAATCATGTGCTGTTGAAAAGAAGATCCCCAAAGGGGACCCACCAAAAAGTCGAAGCCGTTATCTCTCTGCGTATCGAAAGATCGACCTGAGCTCTCACGGCCCTCGCAATTAACCCCTTACAGATATCATCTAGGTATACTCACCTGTAAGACTGAATACTGGGGTCTGGATACGGGAGTATATACTGAGGTGGGACACATGAAGATGTTTAAGTCCTAAAACACTAATTCTGTATCCCGAACAGATTGAAAATTTTGTGTGAATTTAAGAGGATCAGTATATCGGCAATCTATGTGAATTGTTTAATGCTTAAAATGAAATAACAGCTTAACGGTACTTGTATTTCGTCGGCAGCTGATATGATCCCTTGACACGCTCACAAAAAGATTGTGTGTACATAGTTTCAGTTTATTCAGTTTAAAATTCAAAAAGATTTTAGTTTCTCATTTTGTTTTCGACAACTGACATTGGGAATCGAAAGTTCAAAGCCTAGTGCAGATCATGTCTAAGATTGATGAGGACTGGGTAAGCTGGTGATACAGTAAAATGCTAGGTACAAGTGTTTGTTGGTAAAAATGAGTTTGAAAGATCTAAATGATTCAAAAGTTCATTAATTTGAACTTATTTTTTTTCAAAGAAATCCGACATCTTCATAAATTGGTCAACCAGGGTCATTAATTTGGACTTGGCAGACTAGTGAGTTGACCAAGGTCATTAACTTGGACTTGGTTGACTGGGTGTGATAGTAAAAGTAGTAAAAATCAAAAGGTTAAAACAAGTTAAAAAGGTTTTCGCTTCAAGGATAAAAAAAATTACACTGGGATCTGATTCAAGCGAAACTTTCATGTTGACGATTTCGCTTGAGCAATTTTTGAATGACCCTCAAGCGAGACATTCAGGAGTATAAAAGGACAAAGTCTTCGCTTGAAGCATCAGGTGTAACACGATTTCGCTTCAAGTATTTCCAGAACGATTTCAAGCGAACTCGTCTGAATCTTCGTTTTTCTGCCGTTACTCTGCCCAAATTCACACAAATCTTGTGTTTTTTAGTTGGCATACTCAACTACTAACATGGTGAATGTAAGTGATGGTGCATATTTGTATTAATTTTGATTATTTTTTGTGTGTCGGCGGAGGTTAGGGTTCGAACACATAGATTTAGGGATTTAACTTGATAAAAATCAAATCAAAACATATGTGTGTTGTCGGAATCATGTGTAGATTGATGTGTATTGTTTGATTGATTCAGATCTGAGTTTATACAAATTTGACGGATGAACAGATTTTTAATCGTAGATCTAGAACGTTTGTGTGGGTCAAAATGTATGAAATTGATATCAGGTTGATTGGTATTGAACGTAGAACAGGACTATGTGATCAATTTGATCATATGTTCACAAAAAAAAAAAAAAAATTTTGTTGTGATTAATCAGTTTCGCTTCAAGCGAAATGGGGTGTTATGATTTTGCTTGAATGATTGTTGTTGTCTGTTGACCTTCAAGCGTAATCAAAGATCTGTGTAAAATTGAAATTTTAAAAATGTCTTATTTGTTTGAATTTTGTGGTATTTGATATGCAGCCTTCGAGTGTTCTGTTCAAAGCTCTTCACAACACTTGTTGTGATCTTGATGTGACAAGTAGTCCAAAGTTATCAAAGTTTGCAAGCATTCTGGAATTCATGAGAAGATTGCCAATACAAAAAGCTTTGACAGATAGAAGGATGGTGTATACATCTCACATCAAACGTTTTTGGAAGCATGCAGTGTATGACGAGAAGAGTAAAGTAATCACTTCGCTTGTTAAGGTTGCTGATGAAAAGAAACAAATCCTAATAACAGAAGCATATGTTCGTGAGATTCTGGATTTTCCTGATACTGAAGATTCACCAAAAGCATTTCCTGAAAGGATGGTGAAAGGATGTTTGCTTAGAATGGGATACATTGGAGATTTGAATGCTGCAAATGTTCTGAAGTCAAAATTCACAAAGCCGTTCAAATTCTTGATTCATTCAGTGTTGATTGCTCTAAGTCATCAAAAGGGTAGTTACGATGCTATGCGTGATTATTATATGAACATGGTGGTTTCTCTTGTTTTAAACAAGAAGTACAATTTCTCTCATATTATATTTCATTATCTTGTGGAAGAGGTGACATCAAAAAGGAGAAGCTGGATATATCCAAGGTTCATTCAAATGATGATTGATCATGTTTATCCAGGAATTGTCCGAGATATGGTGAACGACTTATTGGTTCTAGCTCACATGTATAATGATTCTGTGGCACAAATAGCAAGATATCATACTAATCATCCTGAACCAAAGGATGAAGTTGCATTGTTTGGTTTTATTATTGATCCAAATTATCAAGATCCAGATCCAATAAATCATGAGCACTGGAGAAACGAAGCTGAAAGAGCTGAAGCTGGTTATGCTGATGAGTTGGAGATTCTGAAAGGGTTTAAACCATCAAGAAGTGTGTGGTTTGTAAAAGAACAAAAGAAGAGGAGTAAGAAAACAACTCCAAAAGTGCAAGCTGAAGAAGGTTCATCTTTACAACCTAAGAAGCGCCGTAAGAAAGTTGCAAAAACGCTATTAGTTGATGAATCTGAGAATGAAGCTGAAGCAGAAGTTAATGTTGAGGCTGAAGCTGAAATTAACCTTGAAGCTGAAGCTGAGCTTGGAACAAATGTTGAAGGAGATATTTGTTTTTCTCCTAGATCTACAGAGTTTTTGAAAGGGATTTCTGAATCTGTTCCTGAACAAAGTAAAGCTGCTGACAATATAGTGGTTGAAGATGTTGATGCAAGTTCTTCTAGTTCTTCAGAAGAAGTTATTGATGAAGTTGCACGTCAAAGAAGAATTAAAGAAGCGGCTGAACAAGAAAAGTTGTTAAAAAGGAGAAAGAGACAAGAGAAAGATGATGCTGCTTATGAACCTTCACCAGAACGTGTATCTGAATCACAAACTCCTGATAGTGGAAAGAAGAAGAGAGGAGCTCGAAAGAAAGCTGGTCCGAAGAAGATTCGAATTGTTAGTCCAACAATTAAAATTCCAAAAATTGTTTTGAAGAAGAAATCAACTGAAGGAACTAGTCAATCTATACCACCATCTGAACCTATTCAACCTCAATCACCACCACATCAAACGTCACAATCACATCAAACTTCACTACCACATCTCTCACCACCACATGAACAACCTATTCCTACTTCACAATTAAATATCCAAACACCACCATCTTCACAACCTATCCTTCAAACCACACCTGGTTCTTCTAGTTATAAAACTTTTCCTGGAGTTTCAGAGAATGTTAATCTTGAAGAAGTTGGAGTTTTTGATTTTGCATCAGAAGAGCAAATCAAATATTTAGATGAAAAGATTGAAAAGGTGATAGCTGAAAACAAAACAAATGCAGCTGAAAGTAAAAAGATGTCTGATCGTGAGAAAATTCTTGAATTGAGAGTAAAGGCAAATGAAGCAGAGATGGATATTATAAAAGTTCAGATTGCAGAATTACTGGAAGAAAAGAAAAGTAGGGATGAGCATCTTAAGTACTATGAATTGAAAAATCAAGAATTAGAAGCAACCAAAACAAGAAGTGAACATGAAAACAAAATGATGAGGAAAGTGTTGGAAAAGTTGGTTGGTACATCTCTAGAGCTGAAATACAATGAGATTGTTCGTGATGAAGGGAAAGCTCAGAAACAGGGTGAAATAGATAAGCAAATGAAAGATAAGGGAAAGGGTCCTGAAATTGAAGAAAAAGCTATTGTTCCAGTTGATGTTTTTGAATCTGGTATTCTGAATGTTCGTCCTCTTTCATCGGTTTCTGGTATTTTTGATGCTGATGTTGAAATTGATGATCTTCTCACTGGTGATGATGAAGAGGATGATGACGAAGATGAAGATGAAAATGCAGAAGATGATGTGATCTCTGCAAGTAGTAGTGATGATGATGATGGAGATGATGATCAAGATCAAGGTGCTTCTGGTTTAAAAGTTTCTGAAAAAACAACTGAAGAAACAATTGATGATTTGTTACGTGATGATGCAAATGTTGAACATGAAAGCGCAACAGGTGAGGGGGAGTATGGTGATGATCAAAATGTTGATCAAGCTGAAAAATTGATTCTTAGATTGGATACTTATCGGGAAGAAGGAGAGCATTTCCATAATTATACACTGGAAACTTTAAAAGAAATGACTCGAAGAGATCATCCAGAGTTCAAGTTTGACTTTGAAGAAGAAATTAATTCAGATCTTGAAAGGGAGTTAAATGAATTTGATGTTAATCATTATGATGATTATGAATATCGTTATGTTGAGGAAGCTGATCTGTATGATCGAGTAGAAGTTGAAGACTGGGAAGATGATGAAAGTGTGCATGAAGATACTTCTCAGTTACCCACATTGATGGAATTTTTCTCTAAAGAGAATCATGATGAGTTAATGAGAAAAGTTGCTGAAGTTCTAAAAGACTTTAATCCTGATGGTACAAAGAAAGATTTAGAAAAAGAAGAGAAAAAGAGATGGTTTAAAGTAAATCATGACAGAAAGTTCAAAAGACCGTTGAAGTTTTATCAACGTGATCGTAGTGTTTCTCTTGGAGACATTATTAGCTGGGGCTTTCTACCACACGTGAATGCTTATGCAATCAGAAGAGAATGTGGTGTTCAGTATTTCGAAAAGTTACATGATCTTATGTCACTCCCATGGTGGGATGTTGATGAGTTATCAAAGGTCAGAGCTTTGGAATATCCTGTGAGGAAGAATGACATTAGAATGTGGGGATTTATCAGATTTCAATCATTGAAAGAATTCAAATTCTGGAAGCCACATCGTCCAAAGATTATTCCAAGAGTTAATCCTGAAACTGGTGTTGAAGAAAGAATTCTGAATATCAAGAAGCCAAAGACGATGAAGATTATACCAGTACCTCCAATGGAACAAGAATTCTATAAAGGATTTATGCATTGGGTATATAGTTGTCTGTCTACTGAAGCAGTGATCACTTATCGAGCAGGAGGTGAAATTAGAGAAATTCGTGTATTTGATCCTATGTGGATTGTTAACTGCTCGGCAAAGGATATAGAATGTCTTTTCATCAACAAGATTCACTATTCGCCAAAAGATAAAGATCAGGCGATGCAGTTTCAGAGAGTCGTGAATGTGTGTTTTCAGAAAAGTATCAATTCTGAAACTAAATGGAAGTCATCATGGTGGTCTTTGGAAGAGAAAGTCAAATTGAAAGCTGAGAAGGTTCGTAAAGCTCAAGAAGAAAAAGATAGATATTTGCGTGAGACGTTTGCTCAAAGACAAGCTGCTGAAGAAAAGAAGAGAGCTGATGAGAATGAGAAACTTAGGAAAATGTTACTAAAGAAGCCTAAGTCTCATGAAGAAAAGTTCAAGTCCCTGTAATGTTTGAAGACCAAGACTGAAGACTCCGGCTGTATCCAAGGGGGGAGTTTGTTGATACATGATGTCTAAAGCCTACGTCATAAGTCTAGGGTCTCAATATGTCAAGTATGAAATGTATAGGGGTCTATATGTAAGTTTATGATAGTTTGTTAGGATTTCGCTTCAGGATGTAACATGTAAGCCTCAAGCGAAATCAAATGATGAGATTTCGCTTGAGACATGTTGAAGCGAAATTGTCTGCCTATAAATAGGCTAGTGTAGTTCTCATTTGGTACGCATCCCGAGAAGTTGTAACAAGGTGCTGCCGGTTTTTCAAGTCAATTTATAAATGAGAACAAGTGATTAAAGTGATTTCTTCTGTTTTCTACTCTATTCTGTCTGATTCTAAGCTGTTTAGATGTTTCCGCCATCTAAATAGTGTAAATACACTCAAATTGACTCATTTGATCGGTCAAATCGATCCTACAGCCTTCAGTGACCTAATGTCGACATGAACCCCCTCGGTTATCAGAGTGAGACCCTGAAGCACCTCCTCAGTCATATAGCATTCGTTGTAAGCTATTTCGGTCACATACTGACCACCATGTATCTCACTGTTGGGAGTCCGCCCCGAGCACTTTACAAAGTATTCAGCCATTCGTGCGGCTAGGTTGATAGGTGCTTTCTCAACCAACGCATATAGAAAAATCAAATATGGTGTTGGACAGTTACCAAGACTATCCATGCGACCGCATATCGTATGGCTAAATACATGGTGCATCACTCGCACCAAAGGGTCTCTGAGTCGCGAGGCCTTCGACATCCTCGGGTTGTAGGGGCCCCCAATAGCGTTTTCAGCCCAAAATGCATCCCGTGCTGCATCAGAAGGGAAGGTGAACTGATTTGTGAAGACATCGGTATCATCCATGTCGTCCCTAGTATAAATCCCGAGCCTTCTACCCAACCGACCAACTGACCACGTATGCCATCGTCCACATAACCTGAAAGTTACCCGCTCCTTGTGGCAGAATTTGGGTCTTCTATGTGCAACCGGATTTTCATAGGCGTAAGATGCGAAGAACTCTATTGTCAGCTCTCGGTAGACGGGTCGGTTGCTACCGACCAGATTTGCAAGCGGGCGACTCATCATGTCGTCTAGTCTGTCATACTGATTTAGTTCCCGCATGACTTCCCAATCCAGCCATCGGGGACTCCAAATTGCCCCCGCCTTGCCCATAATGCGTCTCGTTTCGGGATGCACAAAGCCTCTCGCTCATCGTTGGGGTCGAATTGAAGGAAAGGGTGATCCATCTGTATGAGGAATAATGTTAGAAAGATGGAAACAGGAAAAATTTGAATAAAAAACAGCCGAGCAGCCAATTATGAAGAAGCTGTGAATTCTGATCTGGGCATATGGCACGGTCGTGCGACGAGATGCACGGTCGTGCGTCGCCGATGACGAACACCAATTGCCCAAATCTGTCGGAACTGCACGGCGTGCGACCAACGGCACCACCATGCAACACCGACAAACAAACAAATCATCGTGAATCACCCGGAATGGCAAGAACGTTCCATCCAAGGAACGTCCGTGCGACACCTGTTCTGCAGATTTCGAACCCCTGAACTATGAATAGCTTGATTTTCTCAAAATCAACAACTTTTTTGTACAAACAGGGGTCGGAAACTTAACCGGGTGTTCACGATAAGCAAGATTCAAACAAGGGTTAGGGTTTCGATTTGTTTATGAAGAGAACCATAAAAATGCCTTGAAGAATCAGAGGAAATCTAACCTAGAAAGCAAAGAAACAGATAATCTACAACTAGGAACGTACCGTGCGAAGTAGGGTGCGAGATCGTGCGAAAAACCGTGCGATTTGAAGAGATATCGCTCTGGAACGGCTGCAGATGGCTAGGGTTCGCGAATGGAGGGTTTTGGAAGCAGATGTGGGTATTTATAATGTGCCAAATGACAAAACTGCCCTCAGCCTGACGCACGGTCGTTCGACCAACGGCACGGCTGTGCGTCACCGACATCGCTCAAACCCAGACAACTGTTCTCGGAGATGCACCGGGGGTGCGATCCACCGTGCCGGCCCTCGGAAACGCACGGTCGTGCGACCCGAGGAACGACCGTGCAACAGCTGCAGATCAGAATTTTCTGCAGAAGCTATTTCCAGCAACTGTTTCGGCCGTTTTTCGCCATGTTTTCGACACACAAACTGTTTAAACAATATTTCAACACAGAACCTTCGCCCGGCATGTATGGAAACTAAGCAAACTAATGGAAACTACCCAACTAACCTAAATTACGCTAAAACTACAAAAACAAAAAAGTGGACTATTTTACCCTTATAGCGCCAAAGACGCTCCTGCTACATTTTTGTCGGCGAGTTAGTAGCGTAGACTCATGCTAAATTTTTGTCGGCGAGTCGATAGCAAGACTCCATACTAAAACTAGAAAAAACTCCTAAAAAGACGATACTACCCCTAAAGCGCAAAATACTCTCTTGCTACATTTTTGATCCGCGAGTCAGTAGCGTAGACTCTCTCCTCCCCACACTTATGATGTGTGCGGGGTTTGGAGCTCAATTACCTCCACCGCCGACTCTATCGGCCCGGCAACGTACAACTTCAACCGGTGACCATTTACCTTGAATGTAACGCCATCCGCGTTCTCTACTGCAACAGTACCATACGGAAATACCTCCTTAACTGTGTATGGTCCTGTCCAGCGTGAATGAAGCTTCCCAGGAAATAAGCGCAGCCGTGAATTGTAAAGAAGAACAAGATCACCCGCTTGGAATTCTTTGTGGTCCTTCAAGCGTTTGTCGTGAAGTTTCTTCGTGCGCTCTTTGTAGAGTACGGAGCTTTCATAGGCTTGTTGTCGCAATTCTTCCAATTCATGAATTTGGAGAAACCGGGCTTCACCTCCGGTTTTAAGGTCCAAATTCGCGGTTTTCAAAGCCCACATAGCCTTGTGCTCCAACTCCACCGGTAAATGGCATGCCTTTCCGTATACCAACCTAAAGGGGGTGGTCCCTATAGGGGTCTTATAAGCTGTACGGAATGCCCACAATGCATTCTCAAGTTTGTCCGACCACTCCTTGCGGTTTGCACCAACAGACCGCTCAAGGATGCGCTTAAGCCCACGGTTCGTGACTTCCACCTGCCCGCTCGTCTGCGGGTGATAGGGCGTGGATAAACGGTGATGCACACCGTATCGGGACAAAGCCTTTTCAAGCTGTGAGTTACAGAAATGAGTCCCTCGGTCACTAATGAGCGCTTTCGGAGCGCCAAATCGGGCGAACAAACTTTTTAGAAACCTCACAACTACTCTGGCGTCATTAGTGGGTAAGGCTTTCGCCTCCGCCCACTTTGATACATAGTCAACAGCCACGAGTATGTATTTGTTTCCACGTGAGGGGGGGAATGGTCCCATGAAGTCTATCCCCCAAACATCAAAGACTTCACATACTTGTATCCAGTTCTGGGGGATTTCGTCGCACGCCGATATGTTCGTCGTCTTCTGACAAGCATCACACGCTTTCACCCAACTCTGCGCGTCACGGAAAATGGTCGGCCAGTAAAACCCGGAATCCAACACCTTCTTCGTGGTGAAGTTGGCTCCGTGGTGGCCTCCGGTAGGTCCCTCATGACACTGGCGCAGAATATCGGTCGCCTCAGTCCCTGATACACATCTTCTGATCAACTGATCAGCACCCACCTTGAATAAGAAAGGGTCGTCCCATATGTAGTGCTTGAGATCCGAAAAGAATTTCCTCTTTTTCTGGTGAGTCAACCCTTTAATCAGAATCCCGCAAGCAAGATAGTTCGCAAAGTCGGCGAACCATGGCGACTCATCGCATATCTCAACACCCATCAAAGACTCGTGTGGGAAATTGTCATTGATTGAATCCCAACGCGAGTCCTCGATGTCTCCGTGCTCTAACCGAGATAGATGGCCAGCCACTACATTCAAAGCACCCTTTTTATCTTGGATTTCTATATCAAACTCTTGCAGCAACAAGATCCATCTGATTAGACGCGGTTTAGCGTCCTGTTTGCTGAAGAGATATCTAATGGCTGCATGATCAGTATATACAACGGTTTTCGAAAGCACCAAATACGATCTAAATTTATCAAATGCGAAAACGACCGCCAAGAGCTCTTTTTCAGTCGTGGTGTAATGCTCTTGAGCGTCGTGAAGAGTTTTGATCGCATAATAGATCGGGTGGAAGTGCTTTTCCTTCTTTTGACCCAGAACGGCCCCTATAGCGTAATCACTCGCGTCGCACATGATTTCAAACGGCAGACTCCAGTCCGGTGCAACTAAAATAGGGGCCTCAATCAACTTTTGCTTGAGAAGGTCAAAAACCCTCAAGCAATCATCTCCAAACACGAACGGGGCATCTTTCTCCAACAAACGGGTCATGGGTCTGGCGATTTTTGAAAAATCTTTGATGAATCGCTGATAGAACCCGGCATGACCGAGAAAGCTCCGTATAGCTCTAACAGAGGTGGGGGCGGAACTCGTGAAATAACGTCAACTTTAGCTGGATCGACTTCCATGCCCGCATGAGAAATTTTGTGTCCCAGAACTATGCCCTCCTTCACCATGAAGTGGCATTTCTCCCAGTTCAGGACCAGATTCGTCTCCTCACACCTCTTCAACATCTTTCTCAAATTTTCCAAGCAATGATCGAAGGAATCCCCAAATACTGAAAAATCATCCATGAAAACCTCCATAGAATCCTCGATCATGTCATGGAAAATTGCAACCATGCATCTCTGGAAGGTCGCTGGTGCATTACACAACCCAAAAGGCATCCGCCTGTAGGCGAATGTGCCGAAGGGGCAGGTAAAGGTAGTCTTCTCCTGATCCTCAGGAGCGATAGGAATCTGAAAGTACCCAGAGAACTCGTCCAGGAAACAGTAATACAACTTCCCCGACAGACGTTCCAACATCTGATCGATGAATGGAAGCGGGAAGTGATCCTTGCGAGTAGCATCATTGAGTTTGCGGTAGTCAATGCAAACTCGCCACCCAGTGACGGTACGGGTAGGAATTAGTTCATTCCTATCATTTGAGACTACAGCCATACCACCTTTCTTGGGTACAACTTGCACTGGACTCACCCACACAGAGTCCGAAATAGGATATATCATCCCGGCATCCAACAACTTAATTACCTCCTTCTTCACCACATCCTGCATATTTGGATTTAAACGCCTCTGATGCTGTGCACACGGTTTGTACTCGTCTTCCATCAGAATCTTATGAGTACAGAAAGAAGGATTGATGCCTTTGATATCCATGATTTTCCATGCAATGGCTCTCTTATGAAGTCTCAGAACCTCAAGAAGCTGATTTTTCTCAACCTTTTCCAATGATGCCGAAATTATGACCGGTAAGCGACGCTCTTCGTCAAGAAATGCATACTCGAGATGTAGCGGGAGTTCTTTCAACTCCAAAGACGGTGGATCTTCAACGGACGGCTTTGCTTTCTCTTCTTCTCCATGAACAATTTCAAGAAATCTCTCCGGACTCTGGGAACCATCGTCACCAATCTGATAGACTGGCTGCTCAAAATCGTGGCCCTCCTGCGTAATGCCAATCAGGTCCCCACACGACAGACGTGTGTCCGAATCAATCTCGTCAACAGTACCTTGAAAATGAGAGCACACACATGCATCGACAATGTCGACGTAATAAAGCTTGTCATCGTGACATTGCGGATGCTGCATCGATCTTTTGATATCGAATGTCACGTGCTCATCATTCACTCGGAGCGTGATTTGGCCAGCTGCCACATCAACAATCGTCCTCGCTGTATTGAGGAAAGGGCGTCCAAGTATCAAAGGTACTCTTGAATCCTCGTCCATGTCAAGAATAACAAAGTCCACGGGGAAAACAAATTTATCGATTTTTACAAGCATGTTTTCCACAAATCCACGCGGATACTTTATTGAGCGATCTGCCAACCGAATACTCATCCTAGTGGGTGACGGCTCACCCAGATCCAGTTTAGTAAAAACCATATATGGCATAAGGTTGATACTTGCTCCCAAGTCAGCCAATGCATGGCTAACAGACACATTTCCAATCAAACACGGAAGCGTAAAACTACCTGGATCTCCCATTTTCATGGGCAGACGGTTTTGCAGAACGGCGGAACAAGTTTCATTCATCACCACACATGAAATATCCTCGAGCTTCTGTTTATTCGAGAGGATATCCTTAAGGAATTTCGCGTACTTTGGCATCTGGGCCAAGGCTTCAACAAACGGTATATTGATGTGTAGTTGCTTGAACAACTCAAGGAACTTACCGTATTGTTCTTCATTCTTCTGCTTCTTCAGCCTGCCTGGATATGGTACTGGAGGAGTGTAATCTTTGACCGGATCCTGGACTTGTGCTGTACTTGTTGGGCGTAGCCTGGCTTGCACCTCGTCCGGTGTGTCAGTCGGGACCGCTTCAGTGATCGGTGCTGAGTCCGATATGACGGGTCCGGTAGGTTTTCCACTCCTGGTCATGACAGCATTCACATCCCTATGTCCACCCAGGTTTGGTTCGGTATTACCCGGAAGACCACCTTGGGGTCTTTTTGACATCATCTGTGCCAGCTGACCAACCTGATTCTCGATATTCTGAATCGAGGCCTTGTGACTCCTCATTTCTCCCTCATGAGAAAGAAAACGATCCTCGCTCTGCTGGTAGCGTTTTTCAGCCAACTGATTCGCGCTCGAGGAGCTAGTAAGAAGCTGAGCCATCATATCCTCCAGCTTGGAACTAGACTGAGGGGCCTGCTGCTGGGAGCTACTCCCAGTACCCTGATTCTGATATGAATACGGACGCTACTGGTAAGGTTGGTTGTATTGTTGGAACTGCTGGCCCTGACCCTGCTGCGGTGCTGGAGCGCGCGGATTGAACCCCAATGGGTTTTGATTGCTTGTATTCGCTCGCCACCTAAAGTTTGGGTGATTTCTCCAACCGGGATTATAGGTGCTACTGTACGGGTTGTTCTGCGGCCTCACCTGATTACTCACAAAATCTAATTCTTCGTGGCCCTCATATACGACTCCCTGAAAACATGCCCCAGGCTCGTGTGACACTCCACACTGGTCACATCCCGAGCCAGCATGCGCAATCATCTGGGACCTGTCGAATCTCGATGCAAGAGCCGAGATTTGTGCAGTAATGGCCGTATAGTCGTCTACAGCATGAACTCCTGCGCGAGATGATAATGATGATGCCCGACCTCTATCTCCTTCCCGACGCGAGCTGGATTTCAACGCAGCTTTTTCTATGATATCGTACGCTTCAGTCGGCGTCTTAGTTCCTAGATCGCCTCCCGCGTTCACGTCTAATCGCTCCTGCGTGTTGTAGCTGAGCCACTGATAGAACGTCAAAACCAGCTGTCTCTTGGAGTGGCCATGATGTGGAACATCAATCAATAAATCCTTGAATCTCTCTCAGGCTGCATGCAACGACTCGCCTTCGTCCTGGCGAAAGGAAATAATTCGGTTCCGTAGCTTGTTTGTTTTCTCAGGTGGAAAATATTTCTGCATAAACTGCTCCACCAACTGATTCCAGGTCCTGATGGACCCGGCTGGGAGTGACATAAGCCAAGCTCTAGCTTTGTCACGTACCAAAAACGGAAACAACCTTAACCGAATTGCATCCTCCGAAACACCTGTAATCTTAAACGTGGAACAAATGTGGAGAAAAGCCGCTATATGTCGTCCGGGATCCTTGATGTGTGCTAAACAGACTATAAAAACAACCTAAATTAGACTCTCTATTCTAGACACTCTAAAGCTTTAAATTTATAAACTAGGACTCTCTAAAACCTAAACCACACAACCGGCAAGTGTACCAGTCAATGTAGTATAACCTAAGCAAGTCCGAGTATCGAACCCAAAGACTCTATGTATTACGTAAACTAGACTCTAATAGACTCTGACAGACGCGACTTAAACTGTTTATTTGTTTTGGGGGGGGGGGGTTACGGAAAACTAAGGAAATCTATATTAAACTACTAAATTAACTAGAACTAGACTAAAGATGAACGAAGACTGTGAACTTTTCTTATGAGAGAACGAGACCACCTAGACAAGAATCCTGGATTGTTTTTAAGAGATTACCAATTAAATTAAATGCACGAGTTATGGAACCGGGATCGTATGATACTAAACCTATTAAGAACCAACGAGGCCCCTCGACCCTTCTCAAGGAGAAACCTGTGGACCTACCTAGGCCGTTAATCCTACCGGTTATTAGATTTCTTCCCAGTCCTCTAATTATTGTGTAAGTACCCTAATGTTGACCTATTTCTTCCCAGTCCTAGGTCTAGGGTAGTTTGAAGTAATAGATTTGACTTGATAGACTAATAAAACCGACAGGTAAACCAAGACATAACCTTTCCCAAGGCCTATCTAAAGCAATTCGCCGGGTAAGACCTACCAATAGCCCCTCACTTCCCAGGTATTAGAACTAGCAGAACACTAAGATCTAGCAAATTATTACCACTTACTTCTAGAGGTTATCAGCCGATTCTCCCTAAAGAGTGAAGGTTTTCTTATGTGATATAGACACTCACCGAAACCCTAAACCCTAATATGACTCTACGTTGTGATATAGACCGTCACTAAGAATCATATGAAGCAAGTAACAATAATAAACCAAATCAAAGCACGCATACACATCAAACCATTAAGTCAAACCTTTTACAAATCACAATCAATCCATAAACAACGTGCATATAACAAAACCGGTAAAATCTTTATTCAATCCATTCAACTAGTCTAGGTGGTTTAAAAGTTTAGCCAAGCATACTAAAATATGAAATCAACACGAAGATGTCTAAACATGAATTCATTGTAACAAGTTTCAAGAAAGGAAATCGACAAAACAAGGGATTAGAAAACCCGATGGATCCTTCGATTCTTTGTCTCTGACTTGTACCGATGATTCCGATGCTTCGAGAACTCCAAGATTGCTCCAAGAATGCTCAACAATTGCCTCCAATGTTCTCTAATTCGTAACTAGGGTTTAGATTAGATTTCTTGGCTTTTTATATGAAACCCTAATCGATCACCAAATCAGGCGTAACTTTCATACCAGTCGCGTAGCGCGACTGGTCTTGCTTTCACTCTCGCGCTACGCGAGTGACTTAAATGTCAGCAATTCCATGTTTAATGCTAGCGTAGCGCTACTGATCCGTATGTTATGCTAGCGCTACGCGAGTGATGATTTTTTCACAGAATGTTGTCTTAGAAATCCAGCATTTTTGACTCCAAAAATCCCAAAAATTATTCTAACTCTTTGTGACTCATTCCAATGCATACGATTTCAGCGTCAAGCTCGTTTCCACTCAATTTCCAGCCAATTATCGTATCAAGACCTGGAAAACAGAACTTTTATCAATAGCACGTAATTCTAAATAAAACTAAACTAGAAATAACGATAAAACGTACAAACTATACACGATAAAAGTATGTATTTTGCAATACATCAAATATCCCCACACTTACTCTTTTTTCGTCCCCGAAAAAGAATTGTGCAACGGAATCAGAGACAAATCATTACTTGGATCAAAAATTATTTATATCTTATTAAAATCAAGACTTGCGTTAGCTGCGATTGCGAATATAATGATCCTCTTAAACCCGAATCTAATCCTAAGCCCTTATCATGTGAATTTAATTTAAGTGCGGTCAATCCACCTAGGGTCTCACACTAGAATTTACGATCCATCTACTCCCACCTCAAGCTTATAGGACTAAAAGAACGATAAATTGATCAATTCCTAACCGTTTTATATCAAAACCAAGAGAGTAAACAATCAATTTTTTTTTCTTTTTCTTGCTTTTTTTTTTTTCGAATTCGTGAGACTAGACGATGCTTTCCCTTAACCCAGCGGTATTCCGACTGTAGAGTCGCTATCCCCAATCACAGATTACATAGGTTTCGGTACTTTTATTCGGCAAATCGATTTCACACATCCCAGAGGCAAACCGGCTGTAGAGTCGCTATCCCCAACTCGGAATACGTAGGCCTGTGTTACTTTCATTTAGTTTCTAGCTCACTTTTATTCTATTTTTTTTTTCTTTCGCATGATCACAAACTCTAACAGTTTTAACTTATAACGGTGCCCCTTATACTATTATCGGCAGTTTTAATTTCCCATATTTCCCAGGCGAAAACCCACTAGCAGACCGACAATTTAAGGTATATTAGATCAAAGGGACTTAAAACCAAACCCGGGCCTATCCACATATCCCTAACTAGACGCAAGCTCGATTTATTATAATCTCATATTATTATTATTCAATCCAAACAACAAATCATCTTTTCTATCATTTTCCGCTTTAATTGCAAACTTCTTTTTTTATTCGAAAGACATTTTCTGATTTTTTAATTTTTTTTTTCAATTTTTTATGACTCAAATATTTACAAGTATCCCATCCCCACACTTAGAGATTGCATTGTCCCTAATGCAAGAACGAAAATACGACTCAACAACTACCTACGAAAAGAAACTGCAAACGAAAATAAATAAAATATACAACAACAACAAAAAGGGAAACGACTTAGCTGGTTAGGACAAAAGTCAGTGCCAGCCGTACGAATCTTGAATCCCCCGAACGATCGTATAGCATTCCATTCGCGATCGTTGACTAGTCTGCTTGAGTTTATCAAAATGGCAAGTCCGAAATCACCCGAATGGCAATTGAGTACGGGTGGTACAATCCAAACCTGCATAATCAAAACAAAACAAAACCCAACGCAGTACCGACTCTAAAAACGACTCAAAACTACTACTTAGACTCATGGTACAAAATAAAAGACTCAAAAATACAAACTCTACAAATTAGTCCCAACTATTCACATACTCATGGAGGATCATGGATGTGCAACTCACCCTCCAACATCGTCCTCACTTTACGGGCTATAGCACTATCCTTCCTACCACTACCCGAATCACTCCCAACTTTTTCATATTCTCTCAACTCATCATCTGGTGGTTTGAATCTAAAAGTATCATCTCTATACTTATCCCCACACTGAGCCTTGCTCAATGTCTCAAACCTAGACTCTAAACTCACCACCCTCTCTTCTAATTCTACCAACTTCCTACCCGGAGGATCCCCACACTTGAGTCCTAGCACCTTCTCTAGACTCGTATCACTCCCATCCTTCTCCTCATCTTTCTCTTCCTTCTCACACTCTCCCATTAACGAAACCGAATGCACTCTATCTCTAGGCCCTCTCGAATCCATAACATTAAAAACTACCGCTTCCTCTCCCGCTCTAAGTGTGATGGTGCCTGAAGAGACATCTATTAGGGCTTTAGCAGTGTTTAAAAATGGGCGGCCTAAAATTAGCGGTATGTTTTCATCGGCTTCCATGTCTAGAATAACGAAATCGGCCGGGAAAACAAACTTATCTACCTTCACAAGCAAATTTTCAACTATTCCCCTCGGGTACTTAACGGACCGATCGGCTAAAGATAATGTCATCCGAGTAGGTGAAAGCTCGCCTAAGTCTAGCTTCTCATAAAGTGAAAAGGGCATCAAATTAATGCTAGCACCTAGGTCGGCTAAGGCTCTAGTGTTTGTGTTACTACCGAATAGACAGGGAATAGTAAACACACCCGGATCGGTAAGCTTTTCGGGAAGCTTATTTGAAACAATAGCTGAACACCCTCCATTCAACGGGACATTTGACAACTCCCCTAACTTCTCCTTATTCCTAAGAAGGTCCTTCAAAAATTTTGCATACTTAGGCATGGACTGGAGTGCCTCAATGAAAGGAAGGTTAATCTTCAATTGCTTGAAGATATCTAGAAACTGCCCGTATTCCCTCGAGTATTTCTGATTCTTAAGGCGTGAGGGAAACGGAACATACTCATGATTCACATAAGGTGAAGGTCTAACATCTATGGGCTTTTTCTCAACTTTCTTCTCACCCTGAGACTCACCGGGCTGTGCGGTACTTGCTGGGCTTAGCCTCTTTTGCACTTTGCCGGGAGCCTCCATCTCTATCACCTCATCAATCACATCACCATCCTCATCAACCTCTCTCTCCTCAACACTAGGGTTCCCTATGGTTCTGCCACTACGAGTGGTAATGGCCTTTACATGAGCATTAGGGTTAGGTTGGGTGTTAGCTGCAAACTGACCGGGTAATCTTTCGTCTATCTTCCTAGACATATCACTTACAACCCTAGAAAGGTCTTGGACCGCAGCTTGGTGATTCTTAAGCAAAAGGTCATGTTCACTAAGTCTCTTTTGGGTATTTTGATCCCTAACAATTAACTGGCTCATCATAGCCTCCATTCTCTCCATGCTACCCCCTAAATCGAAACTTGAACCCTGACCTGTTTGACCTTGGCTACTCGACCCTCCATCCTTAACCTGCCCATTCGAACTTCCATTAAAAAGTGAACCTAGACCCCTAGTTGGATTTTGAGCTATTTGCAAACTAGGAGGTCCACTTGAGCGGAAATTGCTATTATTATTAAAATTATTAGAACGCCAACCCGAACCAAAGTTATTATTATTACCTCCGAAACTGCTAGGTTGACCTCTGCCGAACCCTCCTCCTAAGTAATCACACTTCTCCTCACCAACTAGTAAAGGGCACGCACTCGTGTCATGACCACCTCGACACAACTCACACTTATCAATCTTAGCTCTAATCTCCTTAAGTTGCCTATCCATATTTTCCAAAACAGAGGCCAAACTAGGGTCCATAGTGACATGGTTCACCCCATGGGCGGGTGCACTAGTAGTGGTATTAGAATTACCACTTTGATACCTCTGATCGGATCTTGATTGGGATTGAGACTGAGCAAATGCCTCAAAATGCTCTAGACACTCAGGAACTGTAAGAATACCCATCATATGCCCCCCTGCATTTGTATCAAACCTATCACGAGTCTCTTGGGTGAGCCCGTTATAAAATTTCTCACATAAGGCCCAATCAGAAAGACCGTGCTGGGAGCAACGAGCACAAAGGGTTTGAAAACGCTCCCAAGCAAGGTAGTAAGGCTCGTCGGGCCCCATGCGGAAGGAATGGATCTCGTCTCTAAGTCGTGAAGCTTTTGCGGGCGGGAAGTACTTATTCAGAAAGGCTTGACGAAGCCCAGCCCAAGTAGTAAAGGTACCGGTTGGTTGAGAATCCAACCAAGTAGCCGCACGGCCGGCTAAGGAGAATGGGAAAAGCTGTAGGTGGGTGGCATCGTTGGGTGCACCGCTAAGGCTAAAGGTAGCTAGCATCCTAGAGAAACGGTTAATGTGGGCCGGGGCGTCCTCATCGTCTCGGCCATGGAATTGGATACTATTGGTGATGGCCTGCATGGCATAAGACGGAATCTGCCATGAATTTTCATTAACTATGGGTGGGACGGTGATGGGTGAAGCTAGGCCGGTGAAATTCTGAGTGGCCTGCTGATGAACGGTTTGCCTAGGGTTTGCCATATTTTCTAAAGTTTCTAGATTACTAGAGGTACTAGAAGTAGGGCTATTGGGTGGAGAAACCTTAGGTGAATGGTTAGGCGAAGGTGGTGGTGTAGGAGGTGGGGTGGGTAATGGGGTGGAATCGAAATGTGGGAAACGAAAAGAGGATGTAGAAGTAACCTGTGGGCCTTCGCCCAATTGGGATGATGATTGCTTGACTGGTGGTGGCGGTCCGTGCGAGCGCAGATGTGGCATCCACTGCTAGCAAAAACCTGAACACAAGAAAAGCAAACACTAGTTACCGAGACACAAGAAAAGACAAAGACTCAACAAAACAAAAAAACACGTAGCACGTATTTGTCAATTAGATCTATCAAAGCTAATAAACGCAATTGCCAAGAGTCCCCGGCAACGGCGCCAAAAACTTGATGTGTGCTAAACAGACTATAAAAACAACCTAAATTAGACTCTCTATTCTAGACACTCTAAAGCTTTAAATTTATAAACTAGGACTCTCTAAAACCTAAACCACACAACCGGCAAGTGTACCGGTCAATGTAGTATAACCTAAGCAAGTCCGAGTATCGAACCCAAAGACTCTATGTATTACGTAAACTAGACTCTAATAGACTCTGACAGACGCGACTTAAACTGTTTATTTGTTTTGGGGGGGGGGGGTTACGGAAAACTAAGGAAATCTATATTAAACTACTAAATTAACTAGAACTAGACTAAAGATGAACAAAGACTGTGAACTTTTCTTATGAGAGAACGAGACCACCTAGACAAGAATCCTGGATTGTTTTTAAGAGATTACCAATTAAATTAAATGCACGAGTTATGGAACCGGGATCGTATGATACTAAACCTATTAAGAACCAACGAGGCCCCTCGACCCTTCTCAAGGAGAAACCTGTGGACCTACCTAGGCCGTTAATCCTACCGGTTATTAGATTTCTTCCCAGTCCTCTAATTATTGTGTAAGTACCCTAATGTTGACCTATTTCTTCCCAGTCCTAGGTCTAGGGTAGTTTGAAGTAATAGATTTGACTTGATAGACTAATAAAACCGACAGGTAAACCAAGACATAACCTTTCCCAAGGCCTATCTAAAGCAATTCGCCGGGTAAGACCTACCAATAGCCCCTCACTTCCCAGGTATTAGAACTAGCAGAACACTAAGATCTAGCAAATTATTACCACTTACTTCTAGAGGTTATCGGCCGATTCTCCCTAAAGAGTGAAGGTTTTCTTATGTGATATAGACACTCACCGAAACCCTAAACCCTAATATGACTCTACGTTGTGATATAGACCGTCACTAAGAATCATATGAAGCAAGTAACAATAATAAACCAAATCAAAGCACGCATACACATCAAACCATTAAGTCAAACCTTTTACAAATCACAATCAATCCATAAACAACGTGCATATAACAAAACCGGTAAAATCTTTATTCAATCCATTCAACTAGTCTAGGTGGTTTAAAAGTTTAGCCAAGCATACTAAAATATGAAATCAACACGAAGATGTCTAAACATGAATTCATTGTAACAAGTTTCAAGAAAGGAAATCGACAAAACAAGGGATTAGAAAACCCGATGGATCCTTCGATTCTTTGTCTCTGACTTGTACCGATGATTCCGATGCTTCGAGAACTCCAAGATTGCTCCAAGAATGCTCAACAATTGCCTCCAATGTTCTCTAATTCGTAACTAGGGTTTAGATTAGATTTCTTGGCTTTTTATATGAAACCCTAATCGATCACCAAATCAGGCGTAACTTTCATACCAGTCGCGTAGCGCGACTGGTCTTGCTTTCACTCTCGCGCTACGCGAGTGACTTAAATGTCAGCAATTCCATGTTTAATGCTAGCGTAGCGCTACTGATCCGTATGTTATGCTAGCGCTACGCGAGTGATGATTTTTTCACAGAATGTTGTCTTAGAAATCCAGCATTTTTGACTCCAAAAATCCCAAAAATTATTCTAACTCTTTGTGACTCATTCCAATGCATACGATTTCAGCGTCAAGCTCGTTTCCACTCAATTTCCAGCCAATTATCGTATCAAGACCTGGAAAACAGAACTTTTATCAATAGCACGTAATTCTAAATAAAACTAAACTAGAAATAACGATAAAACGTACAAACTATACACGATAAAAGTATGTATTTTGCAATACATCAATCCTCATGCTCATGACCGTCAAACTGTACTGAATTCTGCACCATATTAATAATACTAGATCTAATTTCAAAAGTAGGTGCATCAATAGTAGGCTGAAGGATACTCGACTCCAGGCCCGTTCTTCTGGGCTGATTTGTCTCATTCAAAGGTCTGTCATCGTCTGCCATGGTCGGGTTTCCTGCTGCCCCTGAGCCCTCGGCTTCAGCGGGTACCACCTGCTCCTGCTCACCAGATGCGAGCAGTAGCCCAACCGCACGCCCTCTCGTGCGAAGACGTCTCCTAAGATCGCGTTCAGGCTCGTCTGACGGTTCAACAACTTCTGGAGCGGGGGTCGAGAACATCAACCTGCAAACGAAAAATTGACACAATGAATATTTTATTAATAAAATAATGCTGCTGTTTTTTTTTCAGCTGAATAGAAACAGAATGTTATTAACAATGGGCTGAAAATTTTATAAAAATCCGAAAATGGGCCCGAAATTTTATAAAAATCAACACAATAAAAATAATCGAATAGGCTAATATAAAAAATGATTTTTCAAAGCCGTAAAATCAAAGAATAAATGAATAAATAAATCCGGATTCGAACAAATAAACGAAACAAAAATTTTACAAGTGTACAAAAAATTAGACTTGGAAAACGAATAAATCGAATTAAAAGCAAGAAATATTAACAAATAAATGAACAAATAAAGAATCAAGAAAGTATACACAAATATTAACAAGTATATACACCGGTAACACAATGACTCGGGTCGTTCCTAAAACTCGCCATGTCCCCGGCAACGGCGCCAAAAACTTGACGTGTGCGCGTATATACATATTTTTACCATGAACAAACACACGATTCGGTTTTAAATTTATAAAAGTGATTATTACTTTAACATCAAAACACACACGAAAGAGGCAAGTGTACCCCGTCATATATGTAGTAAAGTATATGTAAGAACCAAGTATCAATCCAAGGAAATGGGCGGAGAAATAATACTAGACCTTTGTCACTAAACTACCGGTAAAAACATAGGTTTGTTTGATTTTAATTAAACTAAAGTAATTGTAAACAAGTACATATAAAAACATAATAGATAATAGATAAGTAGCCTTGCTTAATACACAACCAAAGCATGTCAACTAAGTCGGTTTTGGCACTAGAAGCATTCGGTCAATTTTCTATTTTAAGACAATTAGTATCCCTTTCGGGAATCCTAACATGACAATCATTCGGAAAGTTAAAACGATAAGCACACTTTAACCACCTAAAATTGTTCTTTAACGTGCAATTGATAAATGTCTATAAAAATCTCTTAAAAATAAGTTAGTCATCCGTTAGGAGTTTTCTAACCGCACTTAATCAAGGAAAGTGACACCGATAAACACAATGCAACCACCGAGACAAGCATAAAGTAGATTAAATCACAACCGAGTTCATTTTACAAATCTTACACATAAATTCACCAAGATAGCAATTTTGGCCTAAACTACTAACTAAGTTAACAAATCATGGCAAGAATTCATAACGACACCATTTAACCCGGTTAGGTCCTTGCGTGACGGCAAGCTTTCTTGATTAACAATAATTACATTTTATTAAATCACTAACCATTTCTAGTATCATGATGCACACATTTAAACCAAGCTAAACTAGTTAACCAAATTCAAAGTTTACTAATACAAGATTAATTAAGCTTCATTTTTCAACTATCTTAACTAACCAAGCATCAATCATCCAACATAATTACTTATAATCAAGAAATCAATATCAATAACAAGGTTGCAAACTAATCATCAAAGATTAACATAGAAAAAACTTCAAAGTGTCATTACAAACAAAGATTAACACACTAACGGCTATAATCAAGCAAGGGATTGTTGTGTTTTTGCCCAAAGGCTACAATAATACATAAACATTAATCTAAATTCTTGAAAGATTAACAAAAACATGGAAAGATTAGAAAACCAAACCATAAACAAGCATAAGATTAAGAATCCGGATAGTAATCGAGCTAATCGGGACAATGTGGCTTGAATCCGGGTGAAAGCTAATGCCTCCGGAGCCTGAAAATCGCCTGAATTGCTCTAAAAAATTCCAGAGTTTCGAACAGAATGTTTCTGTTCTGTTTTTATATTTTTTTCGATGTCGCACGGTCGTTCTTCATATGGCACGACCGTGCACTTTAAGCAATTATTGGAGTATGGTGCACCATACTGCATGATGTCATCAGATCGTTGACCAGATTCGATATCGCACGACCGTTCTTCATATGGCACGGTCGTTCATTACCGGGTTCTTGTTGCACGCCTGGTCGCACTGATCATTCAGTTCCGAGGTTTGGCTTGATCATCGAATCCGCACGGGGTGCAAGATGTGGAACGACCGTGCATCACCGGGATGGCTTTGAATGCTTTGCACGTTGAGTCGCACTGGTCGTTCATTACCGGACTTTCTTGCATTTGTCGGAGATGCACGGTCGTGCATTGAGTCGCACGACCGTTCCACACGCCCAGGTCAGTTTTCTAACAGAAGGTTCGCAGCTTCGTCGTTTTGTCCGGAAAGTCCTCGTTTTCGCTATCATCTTGTCTGGTATGCTGTTTTGGGCCTGTAAACAAAAGTGTAGATAATTAAGTATCCGAATGACGGTTTTACGGCCAAAAATGCATAAAATAGGGGTAAAACGGGGGACTAAAATATGTGTAAATTAGCGAATATCAGTTTACAAGTTCACTTTTATCAAAAACCAAATAGGATCATCGTGGAAGCTTCGGATGACATGTGTTCGATTCTTTATTCCTCGCTTGATCTTCATCCGAGACCTCTTGATATTCACCTATGACCAAAACCAACTTAAAAGTTAGTTTTGATAACTTAAATATAAGACTAATCAAGTTCTATGCATCAAACAACAAATAAGACAAAGTTTGGCAGGTTTTAGGTCTCTCGCGGGCCGCCACTCGCGTCGCGTGACGCGACAGTGACTCGTAGTGTTGGTCGCGCTGCACGACACCTTGATTTCGACAGAATGTTTGGCTTTTGATGCTACATCTGCCCAGCTCCACTTTTTACTAACTTAATATGCACAAAAAAGGTGCATAACTTTCAATTTACAACTCCATTTTACACGATTCTTTTTCCTATGCGTTCGTAATTTGATTCTCCATCACATGGAGTTAAAATCTGAAATCCGGATTAACAATTTTCTAGGCTTTAGGCCTTTGGATTAATTCTAATTATTAAACTTTTAACAAAGCATTTTGACCCGTTCATACTTTCATCAAACCAACTTGTTTGTTACACCCTAATTTTCATGGACATTATATTTTTAACGTTTCCTATCACACAAGGTTCAACTCACAGGTTATTATACATCATTAACCCGTTTATGATTATGCGCTTATTTTGACCTGTTAAGGGTATTTAAGCGCTTTAACGCATAAACCACGCTTATTCATCTCTAGCATCATATTTTCACCTTTCTTATTAAGTGGTCTTCCACCACAACTATTATTGTGGTGGATTTTATGCGTATCAATTGCTTATTCCGAATTTACCCTTTCGAATTGCTAATTTACAATGAAGACCATTTGGAGGTATTTGACTCAAAAAGAATTTATACCTACTCTTTTACACTTACCAAAGCGTTTCTTTATCATAATACTTTTTTCCCAAACGATTCATAAGGACCGTTTGCCCGATTTAATGTTCATGGGCATTTTGGTCAATCTTAGTCTCTTCTTTTACGATGAAGGACATTTTACAAATACATCTGACCAAAATTACACCTTTAAGTTTTAGTCTTACTTATGCGTACCTGGCTCGGATCATAGGATTGACCCGTTCGTATACCTTTCACTATTAGTTACTAGTTAATAGCAACGCGAACCATATGTTAATTCCTGTGATCACAAAACTCAACAAGAAATTATCAGATGTTATTGTCAAATGGTGTCAACAACACCATTTGACCTGTTTAGTCTAAATGACTATTTATCAACATATGATGGTATTTTAATACCATCTCGTCCCTTGAGCCTATTCCGGTTTATACCGTGAGTTCTTATTCCTTAAAAAAAACATCCCTTGAATTATTCGACCCGTTAAGACTTATACCAAAAGGTTGTCTTTTCGCATCTTTTACCTATCCGTCAACTCATGTACGGATTATTATTCAACCACTTTTACCCATTACGGTTCACCCCATAACGTGATGTTCAAAATTCCATATTGGTTAGTCTTCACCCGACTAGTCTATCGTTTTTACCCTTTTTACCATAGTTTATGGTTTCTTACCATACTTCCTTATTCCGACTTGGATTGTATCATGCCGGAACATAGTATTTCAAATACTTAACATAATTCATAATCTGTACTCGCAAGTAAGTGTATTGTAATTAAAAGGGGGCGTAAGCTTAACTTACCTCGCATCCAAACTACGCTTTTCTTTTCCTTATTGATTCGTTTGACCCGCTTCCTCCCTAAGCTTCCACCTAGCTCGTTAAGCGTCAAACTATCACCATCATTCACAAGGTGGTTAGATTAATCATTAAAATCACGACTATTCTACCTTACGTATTTTCTATGTCGAAACTACTATTCGACTCCGTCAATGGTTAGTTTAACTTTCCAAAAGTTAACTACCTTTAATCATATGATGTGTGCAATTAAGCTAAATCGACTTCATAATTAGAATTCGTATTACCTCATATCACACGTAATTAATCAAATTAGGCAATTACGCGTTTCATTCATAATTTCAATATATGAATATTCATTTACGCATTTTAACAAACACCTTGTGGGCATAATTTTATAAAATCAACAATCAAGTTTCATAACTAGTTATTTGGCCAAGTTTTAACATCATTCACAAGTTCTTATGTCTAGCATGCATAACAACACCTAGACTTACTTCATGGAAATCGAATAACACCAAATTGATGATCATAAATCTAGTGTTCATCATCTTCCCACAAAACCCATTTAGCACTTATGTAGATGATTTTGAATTTCATATTTTCTATCATCAATTCACCAAGTTTCTCAATCATAGTTCGTTCCTAAGCATGGATTCAACATAGTATCATTCATACATTCAATATTCTAGCAATAATTTCGTTTTCAAGTTTTCACCAAGAATTCGAGATGAAACCAAATGAAGAAATTTGACATACCTTGTGATCCCTTCACTTGGGTGATCACTAAATTCAACTTGGTTTTCGATTGAAACTTGATTTCCTCTTTCAGTTTGGTTGATTTTGTGTATGCTAGGGTTCAATGTAGAGAACCCCTTTTGCTCCTGTGGAAATCTCGACCAGAACACACACTATAGTGTGTGTTGTGGTGTTTTGTTTTTAATAAATTAAAAACCATTTTAGTTTTTTTGTCAACTTTGGTCCCTCTAATTATTCAAGTTTTATAAAGGGTGTTTTATCCAAGTTTTCTTATTATTTTAAAACACTTAACTAACTAGGTTGATATTCCTAGTTACTTAGTGGGTTCCGGGAGTTATAACCCATTTTATTTTAAGTCCCGTTAACTCGGGCCTCTTATGAACTTTGTTTATTCAAAAGCTTTTATTCTCTTTTATCTAATATTAGGTTTATTTATTTAAATCCTAATATTTACCGGGTTAATTTTTACCACTAACGGTATTTACCCATTCATTAATATTAACGAGGTTTGACTATCAAACCCGTTTTTGGGGTGTTACAGGAGGGTTTGGAATGTGAAAATATGCTTATTTCATAGGGACTAAAAGTGTCAAAACTGCGAAAGTATGTCAAGCGGTCTTAACAACCGCTTAGACTTTCGAACCCGGCCCGTTTGGTCGACCGTTAGGATCCGACCAAACACATATTGTGACCATAGTCATATAGGGTATAACCTCCAGAGGTTATACCTTATGGTCACTTCGTTTGGTTAGTTGTATGAAAGGTAGTTTTTATGCCTTAGGAAAATGACCAAAATGCCCTTTTTGTGCGTAAATTCAATTTAAGCATATATAACCTAAATTTTGACACTTAAACTAATAACCCAAAATTTTTAAACATATTTAGGCATATTAAACTTATCATAGGACTAGTTTGACCATCCGAACGCGCTTTTGCGCAAACGGCACGTTAAAGTAGCGTAAACTACCTTAACGGGTCGAGACGGGTCAAAAGCACTTAGGATTCATTCCAAATCAGAATGTAGACTTTATTAAACCATTTCATATGAGTTCCAACACTCATTTGGTTTACAAGACCTCATTCTATCTGATTCCTCCAATTATGTACCGTTACTTTAACATAGTTACCGATGTTAGGACACAAACGAAGCTTGATACTTCACTTGATTAAAGGATACTTAGCAATCCCAAGTGAGTACATAGCTCCACTCTTTTATGCTTTTAATTGTTTTGGGGTGACTCATATGTGCTAAATGTTTTTCAAGTTTTCAAAACAAAGACTATGGTTTATATAAAACTCAACGATTTCAATAATGTGAACGAACTTGTTGGTGTGTTAGTCGAAAGACGAATGACATTCATCAGCTTTGATCAAGCCGACCATTAGTATGTTATGGTACCATAGGATCTGACAAATCCTGTTATCGGACTATTCCCATGGAGTTGGTGGATAACGACAGAAACTGTTTTCTGATTAACAAATCATGTGTTGATTTGTTAGTCTTGTTAAAGAGGCCTTTCAGGGTCTATTAAAGATACCCCATGGTTAGTATAGTCGAGTCACACAGGTTTGAATGTATTCATTAAAGAACGACCAAAAGTTGTTTGCACAATTAAAACACGGACGATTGAACGATGGTTTAATACACGGGCGATTGAACGATGGTTTATAACACCGACGATTGAACGATGGTTTATAACACGGATGATTGAACGATGGTTAATAACACGGACGATTTGTGTTGGTACATACGTCTGTCGACTTCGTCTTGTATCGAGTCTTGTATTAAAATAGTTAGATCGAGTCCCGTAGTTCAGGAAAATAGAGTTTTAGAGATCATTTCCCACGAAATGTCTATTCCCCACGAAATAGACATGGCACTTTCAAGGGGAATTAGAAACACGACACTTTCAAGGGGAATTAGAAACTCTATAAATAGGGAGTTTAGTCATTTCATTTGTAACTTCTCCCATTCCAGCAGCGAAGCTCTGCTGAAGTGTCTACAGGTCTGTAAACGTGTCATATCAATAAACAAGATGGTTAAACTACTTTCTAGTGCAAATCAAGCTGAACCGACACCGAAATGTCTGATTCCGCCTCTCGTTTTGGTCTAGAACTCTTCTGAAAGACTCGTTTTGGTCGTTACTCGATCCTACAAGTGGTATCAGAGCTCAGGAGGAAGAGTTCTTACCGATTCAGCTTGATTTCATCCAAAAATCTGATTTCTACTCATTCTTTCATGTTTTTAACCGATTTTCGTCAAATTGAACGGGTTTTTACTGTCCAAATTAGCTGATATTTTGATATGTTGTGCGAAAACACCTGATCTACAACCCTACAAAGTTTCAGATCCTAATTCCAAGCCGTTTGGGAGAAATCTGAATTTTTCGGTCCGATATCGAGTGACATCAGGTTGATTTCGCTTGAAACAGCCTAATTTCGCTTGAAAACAGCCTGATTTCGCTTGAAAACACCTAATTTCGCTTGAAACAGCCTAATTCCGCTTGAAACAACCTAATTTCGCTTGAAAACATCTAGATCCCGCTTGAAAGTTGTAATTCCGTTTGAAAAACACCTTATTCCGCTTGAGATTACATATTCCATTTGAAAAGTGGTATTCCGTTTGAAGTGTTGTTTCAGTTTACATCACAACAGTCGTCACGTGATTAAAAGGGTATCGGTCCAATCATATTGTTTACAAACTGACAATACATGTGAATGTCATCGATTATATGGTAAGAGAAAATGGCGTCGGTTTAGGTTAAAAAGGGATTTGGATTGCATGTGATATCATATTGGAAGTCAAAAGGTTAATTCGTATGAATTGATAAAAGGGATTTAAATGTTTTCGGCTGGATGGATTTTTGGTCCAATTAATTGTGAGCTTTTACATGTGACTATTTTGAACATTAAAATGTTGTCAGCCAATTGATTATAACAGTATCATATTGCATTTGATCAGACATATAGCGGCCCAATCACTAATCAGTTTGTTTGGAATGACCCATGTGCATTAACTGAGTAAACATCTCGGTACAATAATCAATTGATAACTATTAAAGTTGTTGGTGGTAAGTGTCAGATTGCATGAGTTTTTATGAGCCTCGATAACAAGTGAATTTTAATCATTTCATGCACATTAAAGTGGAAACTGAGGTCAAATTAAAGTGAATTGAAGTGTTCGATCCTTGTGCCTTGATTATATTCTCATATTAGCTCAATATGTGCATGTGCAATGATAAGAATGACAGTTACATGATAATTCATTTTGCATGAAAAAGAATTAAGAGTGTATTGGCCCAATCTTATTTGTTTGAAAATTGATTTTGCCGCCCCGTTTTTCGAAATTGTTACAGCCCAAGTTTTGAAGGTCCAAACAGGTTATTCACTTCACGCGTACTGTTCATGAGGTCGCATCAAATTTGTTACACGTCGCACGAAATGGTCGTTTAGTGTGGTCAGGTCGCGTGAAAAAGTCCAATTCATTTGAAAGATAACTCAGTTCGCTTGAAAATTCAGTTTGTATCAAAGTCATCAATTCGCTTGAAAGTTTAGTTACAGGTCACACGGTTTGGAGTTCAAAGTGTTTAAAGGTTCATCAGGTCTGTTTAAAATTCACCCAGGACATTTGAGATTGTATCAGGACGTACCAGTTCCAGTTCGCTTGAGGATTTCAGTTCGTTTGAAAACAATCTAGTTCGTTTGAAAAATCTGTTTTTGAGAATTATCGATACCGAAAACATGGAAAACAAATTCTATAACGCTGTCAGTAAAAAATCATTATTAAAGAAAGAATTTGAGTTGTTTACAAGTATGCCAGGTGAATCTACAAAGACTCTCATTGAGAGATATTGTCCTCTTGTGCGAACCATGTCTCAGTTGAAAATTACTAAAACTCCAGCAGAATGGGTTGAAAAGTTAGCTGATGCTTTACCTCAGAAAGAATGGGGTACATATCTCATGATTTTAAAGAATACATGAGAGTTTAGTAGATTGTCAATTGCTCAATTCATTGAAAAACTTGAAGAACAAATTGATAACATTGATGATGATGAGAAAAGTCAAGATGAAGAGTCTGTTTCTTCAGAAGAAAGTTCAGAAAAGACACCAGTCTTTGATCAATCTTCAACAGATAGCAGTGATGATGATGAAGAAATTGAACAGATAAACATTGGAAAAACTCATTTATCTTCTGACAGTTTTGAATTTTATTTTGCAGATAAATTGAAGAAACTTAAAGAGAGAAAAGCTGCAAAAGAAATGGAAGAAGTTAAGGTTGTTGAGAAGATTGTTGAAGTGGAAAAGGTAGTTGAAGTAGAGAAGATTGTGGAGATTGAGAAGATTGTTGAAGTCACAAAACCTTGTCTTACATGTTTGGAATCTTGCAAACAATGTGAAGATAAAGATGAAAGGTTTAGTGAGCTTGAAAAGTTGAAAGAGAAGTTGTTGTTTGATGTCAAGAATGTGAAAGAATCGTACGATGTATTGAACAAAACTGTAAATAGTTTGCAGAAGACAAACTCTGAAAGTGAAGATGCTTTGACAATGATGAATGCAACAATGATGTCAAAACAAAAGGAGATCAATTACTATATTGAAGAGTGTGCTAAATTGAAGCAAGAGTTGGAAACTGAGAAAGTTGAAAATGAAAGCATCAGACGATTACTAAAAAGTTATTCAAGTTCTGATTACTTAATTGACAGAATTTATCCAACTGTTGCAGGTTTTGAAGCATTTGACGACAAGAAGCCGAAGAAAAAGGATACTGGTAAGAAACAGAGTGTTAGTTATAACAAGTGTCCGCCTCCAATTTGGGAAGGGTATTCATCTAGAAAACCAAATGAGGAACAAGTAAAAAAAGGCAGTCAATATAAAGTTGGAGTCCGAGATAACCGATGTATTACCAGACAATATTGACATCACTTTCACCGCGTCCGACATAGATCATGAGTCTGAGTTAATAAAAAGGATGGTCGATCAGGTGTTAGATAAGGATGAGGAGTCCGAATCACAGTCTGAGTCCAGGAGTTCGAGTTCGTCTGTCAAGAGTTCAAAGTCGTCGGGAAAACGAGTGTATAGTAAAGAATTTTTGTTGTCAAAATCTAATTTGAATGACGAAACATTTGAAGTTGCATATACTTTGAATGATTCTGACAAATTATATTTTGATAAAGAATTTCCATTAAGAGGTGTTAAACCTAAAATGATCAAAAAGGTTTTCAAACTGACAGAAATTAATATTTCTGAAATAAAAGATGTAAATCTTTCTGAAAAACCAAGTCCTTACACCTCAAGAATAAAACAAAAGATAAACAAGAAAATGGGTTACAATTATGGTTTAGATTTTCGAAAGAAACCAAACCATAATGGTAATTTCAAAAAGAAAGGTTTAGGTTTTATTCCACCAGAAAATTATAAAAATGAGAAAATTTATAAAAATACAAAATTTGTGTCAGGAACTTCTGCTGAGGATGAAAAGAAGAGCTCATTCTGGAGACAGTCAAATCAGGAATTTCTTGCTGAAAAGAAGAAAACTGAAGCTCATCAGAGAAAAGAGACTAGAACCTGTTATAAATGCCAAGACGTTGGTCACATCGCCTGGAACTATCCTAAGGCAACCAACACAAAACAGGGAGTCTCAGAAAAACTCAAAGAAGTAGTTGTTGATAAAACTGAACCACCAACTGAAAGGTTTAAAGTGTTTAAAAATTCAACATATGAAGTTGGTGAGTGTTCGAAAAGGTTTTACAAGAAAAGGGGAAATCTTGACAACCAAGCTTGGGTTGTTAAGAAATCAGATGTAAAATCTGGCGATGAATCTGATTCCACAAAATTAGAGGAGCCACATATTGTTAAAAATGATGAAAACTCAGTTCCTCCAATGGATGATGTTCATTTTCCACCATTGTGGACTGAGAACTTTAAATCAAAAGTTGGAAAAGTTGAGATCTCAAATCAATTTTATTCTAAAAAGAATGAATTTGATTTTGAGAAAGCGTTTAATGGAAATGTTAAAAAGATTTTTGGGAAAATGGTTGAGGGAAAAGTAAAAGGGGTAAAAGAATTTTATGAATCAAAGAAGGCAACTTACAGCCCAACCCCTAATGAAGTTGAAAAAGTCACACCCAAGGAAGGTCAGGCTTGGGTGTCCATTCTATTTGGTTGAAAAACCTGACTTGCCGGAGCTCCCAGGTTGGTAAGAGTGGAGCAGGAATCGGTATCATTCTTGATATGTTTGGTTGGTAAATATACAGGTGATATCTTTATATTGTTATATTTTGATTTACATGAGGTTATAGTTGGTGAGTGAACCTACAAGTGGTTGAAGAAGGTTTTCACTTACAAGTGGTAAATCAAGGACATTAAGTTGTACTTGTTTTTCCTACATATTGATTGAGAAACAATGTGATGAACCCCTAACCTACAAGTGGTAAAATCAACAAAACTTATTTTCTGGAAAAATCATTTTGGTTAAAACAAACTTAAGTGTTTTGAAATCATAATGAGAAAATAGTTTTGTGTAAGGGGGAGTTTTGATTTTTTATGCCAAGTGGATGAGGAAATTGTAGTGATTCGATATCAGTTGTCACGTTACTTGTACAGTTTGTTTTCAAATTTCTTTAAATGATTTTGAATTTTAGGGGGAGTAAGAATTTCTGAAAATCCAAAAACATTAGAAAATTTGAAAAATGTCAAAAACATGATAAAATTCAAAAATGAGTTTTAGTGTCAAAGAAGAGGAAATGATAGTACATCAGTAGACAGTTACAGTATGCTAAAGAAATGTAATGATTAAATAGTGTTAAACAGTCTCACTGATGATATGCCGATAGGTTTTTACACATTTAGTAAGCTTTTTCGGGATATAAACTTAAATTCAAACTTGCTTATTTCGTGGGGAACACTACTTGGATATATAGGTAACCCCTGAAATCTCGTTTGAAAGGTCCCTCTTTTTGAGATACTAGGTCTTTATGCTCAGTGATATCTGGGGTATTATCCCGAGACTTCTGATTTTGCGGAAGCAATGGCCTAGTCCCCGGAGAATACTTTACTGCTTGCTTGAAATATAGCGCCGCCCTCAGCAAAAATGATGAAACAATAAAATTGATAATCGTTGCTGTTGTAAAAAAGATCCTCTAAAGGGGACACACCAAAGTCGAGCCGTCATCTCTCTGCTGAACGGTAGTTCTGACCTGAGCTCTGACGGTTTCGTACTGTTACATAATTTATTCCCTTACAGATATCATCTGTGGTATACTCACCTGTAAGACTAAATATTGGGATCTGGATACGGGAGTATATTCAAGAGGTGGGACACATGAATGAGTTTAAGTTCTTAATACACCTAACTCATATCCTGAATCAGTTGAAATTTGTGTTAGAATTTAAGTGGATCAATATATCGGCAATCTAAGTGAATTGTTTAATTCTTAATGTGTATCTAAGCTCAACGGTACTTGTGACTTGTCAAAAGCTGATATGATCCTCTTATATAAACTCACAAAAAAAATATTGTCTGTAAATATTTCTTTACTGCATTTCATTAAAAAAATCCAAAAAGATTTTCAGTGTGTTTTAGCATAAATTTTGAAAAATTCAAAAAGATTTTCGACAACTGATGTTGGAGAACTGATTTTTAAAATTTCTAGTGCTAAACATGATGAGCATGTGGTGAGGGGGAGTGTGTGTATAAATGAGAAAAGATTTTGAATATTTATCTACATGTGGTTCATCAGTTATTAACATTGTTAAATCATCCTGAATAAATTTGAGGGAGAGTTTGGTTGTATAAATTTTGTAAAATGTTAAATTTGTGAAAATTTACTTTTGGGTAGAGGATGTGCAGGATAGCCTGGATTCTGAAGTCTGAGTATAGAGCCAGGTTATGATCCTGATTCTGTGAAAGTCAAATTGCAATCAACATCCGAGGAAAGATTGTTCGAGGGGAGTCTGTTGATGCTGAAGAGGAGAAAGAGATAAAGTTTTGAGGATGCCTAAACTGTCAAATTCTTTGAAGAGAGGCTCGAAGACTGATAAAGACTGAAGACGTTGAAGACTCGACACTTAAGACTCGTCAACATCCGAGGGGGAGTCTGTTGGTGCATACGTCTGTCGACTTCGTCATGTATCGAGTCTTGTATTAAAATAGTTAGATCGAGTCACGTAGTTCAGGAAAATAGAGTTTTAGAGATCATTTCCCACGAAATGTCTATTCCCCACGAAATAGACATGGCACTTTCAAGGGGAATTAGAAACTCTATAAATAGGGAGTTTAGTCATTTCATTTTTAACTTCTCCCATTCCAGCAGTGAAGCTCTGCTGAAGTGTCTACAGGTCTGTAAACGTGTCATATCAATAAACAAGACATTTAAACTACTTTCTAGTGCAAATCAAACTGAACCGACACTGAAACGTCTGATTTCGCCTCTCGTTTTGGTCTAGAACTCTTCTGAAAGACTCGTTTTGGTCGTTACTCGATCCTACAATTTGGACGATTGGTTTATGGTAAGTGATTAGATAACGAGACGGGTGTAATGTGATAAAAGCATGGTGGATACACCGCTGGTACTTCCTATATATAAGTGCTTTTATCACATTAAATGTCGTGGCATTATCTAGAACACTTGGACAAATGTTTTCAAACGATGTCACACAACGAGGTTTACTTAAATATATAAACCATACGAGTTTTCATACAAGACGATTTACTACTTGGTTTTACAAAATGAATGTTTCCGGTCAAGATTCATGGCTACGATGTTTTGTTTTACTTATATCAACTTGTAAAGTTGATAAAATATACTACAATATCAAACACTTTTTGATTTCAAGGATTACGCTCGTCGACTCTCGAGGTTGGATGAGGTATTGCAATATGAATTCAAAGCCATGAATTTGACATACAAAACCTATGTACTCGCCGACATTTTTATGCTGATTGTTTTTCACATATGTTTCAGCTTCTATTATGTGACGATTGTTGAATGCTCGCTTCATATAGGATGGACGCGGGCCTTAGTGACCTTAAAAATTGAAAGACAATTGTTTGTATTTATTTGGTTTGTATCAAAACAGTGAGTCTATTAACGAAATAAAATGATACTTCAAACACCATGTGTTGTGAAACAATGATTCTGTGACACGACTCCCCGACGTTTCCGCCACGGTTTGTTGTATTTTGCGGTCGGGGTGTTAGAGAAAAGTTGGTATCAGAGCTCATGGTTATAGGGAATTAGGTTATTAGTAATGCTCTTGACCTACTCTATAACCTTCCTAGGACCCTAACACGAGTTTTCTTGCGTTTAGATTCTTAATATAATACCAATCACCTATCCTTAGGTAATTAACAAAAACAAAACACAATTCATTCCCTCGTGTCAAAATTTTTCCAAAACTTCACAAGAAATCATCTATCCTTAGATGGTTTGTTTTAGGCTTTTTGAGCCATTGGTGTTTTCAAAATCTCGTCAAAGTTTGGGCTTTAATATTGTGAACATGTGCAATCCGGAAGGGTGGGTTCCTATACTCTGAGTTTTCTGTCTAAGGCTAGAGTGTTCGTACAAATCCGCATCACCGGACCAGTCACTCTTACCTGGGAATTCTTGGGGTGAGTGTCCACCTATAGGCTAAAGCATATCTTCGCGATATATTATAAAGACCCACTTACTTTGATTAGTCACTATGACGTTTGTTTGTTTTAGTTAACGAACAAATGGTCACAATCCTCATGTTTCGTTGATATTTTCAATACCTCTTTTGTTTATCCAAATGTAAATCTCACACGTTTCCCATGTTTCCTTATTCTTTTAGAATGCCTCCTAGACGCGATCAAACTCAAGATGCTGCAATAGCAGCCTTAGACGCTCAGCAAGTGGCTGTTGTGCTCCCGAACCTTATTACTCAGATAAATCAAGCGAACAACAACAATAACAATAACAATGCTCAGTGCAACTATAAGACATTCAATTCGGCTAAACCGCTTAAATTTTCTGGGTCTGAAGGAGCTACTAGGCTCCTACATTGATTCGAGAGTTTAGAAAGCACATTCCGACACGTTCAATGCTCAAACGAGCGAAAGGTTGAGTTTGCATCTAGTGTCTTTGAGAAAAGGGCACTAACATGGTGGAATGGTGTGATGAGAGACAGGGGTGCCGATGTGGCAATGGCTCAAACCTGGGAAGAGCTTCTAGCTTTAATGATGAAGGAATTTTATCCTCGTCATGAACTCACGGCACTGGAAAGGGAATTCGACGATCTTAAACAAGATAGCGGTGAGCATCGAGCCTACACTGATCGTTATGAGGAACTAAGTCTATTATGTCCTACCATGGTTACGCCTTTGGATAAGGCGATTGAAAAGTACATTGATGGCCTCCCTGACCCAGTTCAGGACATTGTTACTGGTAGCAACCCTACGACAGTTAGACAGGCCATTGAGCTATCTGCTACCCCTGACTGAATCACAGATCAGGAAGGGTAAACTTTTCCGGAAAGGCGATAAGAAACCATCGGACAAGACTAAATCAAAGGATGACAAGACTGAATCCTCCAAGAAGTTAAAGAAGCGTAAGGGTTCACATAACTTCATTATAGTTGCTCAAAACAATCAAGCTGCCCCTAACCAACCAGCACAACCTCATGCTAGGAAAACCTATGCTGGTACTGCACCGCTACACAACAGGTGTAATGCACACCACTAAACTCACCTACAGTGTCGTTAGTACACATCATGTGGGCGACTTGGCCATTTGGAAAATGCTTGTCGAACTACCCCGAACCAAGGTGGTCCAAACCAACCTCAAGAAAACCCTGCTCAAGCTCGTTTTCCACCAGGTTCTTGCTACAACTGTGACGAGATGGGCTATTTCAGAAACAATTGCCCAAAGCTTGTTAATGCAAATCCAGCCCGTTGATGAGCATTCGGCTAACTGGAAGACGGTGCTGCTTTGAAACGACTGAACTTTATGTTTTATTTCTTTTGTTATCCAAGAACCCTGAAACAATTTGGTTGGTTTATGAATAAATCTTTATTCCAAATTGATGTACGAAAAAAAATGTGGTTACGTGTATGAATGACATACCTCTACAATACCGACACCAAGGAACCATGTTCCTTTCAAGACAAACTACTCTCGTAGTTCTTCCATTTTTTAGATCGCTCGCGATCTCCACAAAAATCCTAAGTACTCGTTTCTTCTAAGAAACAGAGTACAAGGTGCAAGTTATAACTCTTGACAAATACTCAAAGTATCACTTTAAATCCTTTCTTGGATATCTAAGGGTACTTTTCATAAGTCCTTAATTGGTCTTATGCTATATGACTATGTACACGATTATCAAGGACAAATTTGCTTCGCATGTTGACTTAGCATGCCTAGCACATTGATTTCAAGGAACCTTTTTGCTTCATATGTTGACTTAGCATATCTAGCACCTTGATCTCATGAACACTTTATTTCGTATGTCGACCTAACATACCTAGTACATGGTTTTCAAAACATTTTTCGCTACACGAATCCCAAATCCTTATAGGATCTTCCTATCTTCATAGTTAGATCCTTGTCGATGTTTAAAGTGCAAAACCAAAGTCCTTAATTGGATTCTTTGTGTGCTTTAATACATATGTTATGATTCAATAAGACAAAATCAAATCCTTATAAGATCTTCCTATCTTCATAGTTAGATTCTTGAGGCTGTTTAAAGTACTGATTAAACTCCTTGATTGGATTCCTGGTGTACTTTAAATACGTATGTGCCAATTGACGACAAGTTGATAACAAGTTGATGACCAAGTTGACAATTATGTGATTATGTGTTTATGTGTGATTCAAATGCTCGCTATCCAAATCCTTGTAGAATCTTCCATATTTTCATATGTTGAATTCTTAGAAGGATATCCAAAAGTACTATCTTAAATCCTTAGTGGGCTTCTATGCAATAGTTAAGACCCTTGGATTTTGAAGTACTATTCCAATGTTAAAGAGATTGATTCATCAATCTACTTAAAGAGACCCTTTGGTGGTCTAGTTAAAGAGATTGATTCGTCAATCTAGTTAAAGAGATCATGTGTTGATCTAGTTAAAGATATCATGCGTTGATATAGTTAAAGAGACCCTTTGGTGGTCTAGTTAAAGAAATCATGTGTTGATCTAGTTAAAGATATCATGTGTTGATATAGTTAAAGAGACCCTTTGGTGGTCTTGTTAAAGAGATTGATTCGTCAATCTAGTTAAAGAGATCATGTGTTGATCTAGTTAAAGATATCATGTGTTGATATAGTTATGTAGACCCTTTGGTGGTCTAGTTAAAGAGATCATGTGTTGATCTAGTTAAAGAGACCCTTTGGTGGTCTAGTTAAAGAGATTGATTCATCAATCTAGTTAAATAGATCATGTGTTGATCTAGTTACAGAGATCGTTCGTCGATCTATTTATAGAGATCCTTTGGTGATCTAGTTGAAGAGACTCTTTGGTGGTCTATTTAAATAGATCATTTGTTGATCTAGTTAAAGAGACCCTATGGTGGTCTAGTCAAGTCATCACTGGATTATTCGTTTGGTTTTCTTCCCCTACACATCATAAAATGAACTGTGCAGACTGTGCAAGGAATTACGTAATTATGGATGCATACATAATTATGGAATTCAGTGCACAGAAACCACAGCAAGTTTTGTCATGTGTAAGAACCTATAGTGATAAGAATAACGAAACGGGAGCAATGTAATAAGGGCATGGTGGATACGCCGCCTGTACTTCCTATATATAAGTGTTCCTTATTACATTGCAAGCGTGGCGTTATTTAATTTACTAGAAGGTCTAGATCTTGACCAATGTTGTTTTATTTCTTCAACTCCAATTTCGAGCACACACAAGTTTCCTATAATAGTCTTCATAAGAAACTATCTCTCCATCCGTTGTTCGAAACTCCAACTTCTTGTCGAAATCACATGCTCTCCATATTTTGCTACAACAAGGACATTATTTTGACAATTACAAAATGCTCATGAGGTTCGGTACAATCATACACCTATCTATGGGAATGAAGTTTAAAATCTTCATGATCTGAACTCTTTCCTAGAGACAATAGACGAGTACGATTAACAAAGTTCACTGGAAATCCAAACGTAGCTCAGAGTTTTACTCAGGGAACGGAGGGTTCATTTGAAAGCGAAACAATCACATTTGTTTTCACATGTTTCCTCTAAAATTAAATTTCGGGACGTAATTTCCTAAAGTAGGGGAGACTGTGACATTTGTGCCTCTACGACCATCATACAATTACGAATCCAATGAAATCTTGTGTCTCATTCCCGGGATTTGTATAATTACATGTGACAATTACACATATCAAATTTCGTATGATTTCGAACTCTCGAGAAGCTTTTCTGGAAGTTTGACGCAAACGTAATCAGTTCAATGCAACGTACACTTTGAAATAGTGATATAAGCTAAACATACCCTAAATATCCTTTACATAACTTAGAAATAAGTTTTGGATGGTTCGGTATGGCAAAAAACAAGTTTGTTCGATCACAGGGACTATTTACAACAAACTACGAAAGTCTGACGATTCTCGTAGCAACGTATACTTCGGAACAAGGTCATAAGCTAAACATACCCTAAATACCCTTAACATAGCTTAGAAATAAGTTTTGGAGGGTTCGGTATGTGAAAATATGCTTATTTGATAATAGGTACTAAAAGCGTCAAAACTTTCGAAAGTATGCAAATTCGCGCATATTCTGCGTTCTGACCATATACGAACATCCAAAAAATTTTGTAATCATTAAAATATTATATTTTAGTGATGGGAATGCAGAAATACCATTTGTTGCGTAATTTGGAGTGTTTTCGCATTCGTTCGAACATTCGTCGTAATTAACCACAAAACGTGACCGTACGACCGAACGAAGCGACATCCACGATATTTCCGGACATATTTCAAGTCCCCTATGCTTTAGCGTCCTTATGAAGCCTGAATTTAAGGTTAACGGGGGTTAAACGCGTCAAAAACGCATTTAACTGTATGCAGGGGCCATTTTTGACAACTTTGAAACTTCTGATGGAGGGCTCAAGGGGCGCGACAGCCATGGGCTGTTGTTGTCGCGTGACGCGACGCCTTAATTTTGATAGAATTCTTATACCAGCTACCTACACATGTTTTTCCTTCATAGTTTTTTAATATTGTGGGCTTTTTGAGTATTCTCCAAGGCTTGAAACCTCAACCACACACTTATGATGATCTTGTTGATCCTTGGTGAGCACACAATCCACATGGCATGATATTGGGGCTTCAAAATCACTATAAATAGGCCTCAAATCTGCCCAAAATCATTGCTCATTCACTTCTTTCTTCTTCATAAACTCTAATTGGAGGCTACCACACTTGTTGGAGGCTTCCTAATTCAGTTTCTAGTCTTCTTTTCATCCTAGAACACTTGTAAGTGTTCTTCCTAGTCTTCTTTATTTATTTTTAGCTATTTCAAGCTGAAAGCCAGTGTTTGACTTTCGGCTTTGACCATGAATTGGTCAAGACAAAGTTCAATTGAACTTTGCAACGTGATAGTAATCATGATGGATATAGTCCCTAGCGATTATACCTACTGATTACCACGTTAACTAGTCGTAGTGACGAGTCAAAGTTTTGGTCAAAATGCACGATTACGTGCATTTTGCGACTAAACTATTTTCGGGTATCAAAACACTTTGTTTTGATACCAAATCAGTTTTCCAAATTAGTTAAACATTTTTTAACATGTTTAACTCGTTACTTCTAGTTTAGTGCTTATTTAGGGTCGTAAGTCAAGCGGTCTTAACAACCGCTTAGACTTTCGAACCCGACCCGTTTGGTCGATCGTTAGGATCCGACCAAACACATATTGTGACCATAGTCGTATAGGGTATAACCTCCAAAGGTTATACCTTATGGTCACTTCGTTCGGTTAGTTATATGATAGGTAGTTTATATGCCTTAGGAAAATGACCAAAATGCCCTTTTTGCACATAAATTCAATTTAAGCATATGTAACCTAAATTTTGACACTTAAACTGATAATGCAACATTGTTAAACATATTTAGGCATATAAAACTTATCATAGGACTAGTTTGACCATCCGAACGCGCTTTTGCGCAAATGACACGTTAAAGTAGCGTAAACTACCTTAACGGGTCGAGACGTGTCAAAAGCACTTAGGATTCATTCCAAATCAGAATGTAGACTTTGTTAAACCATTTCATATGAGTTTCAACACTCATTTGGTTTACAAGACCTCATTCTATCTGATTCCTCTGATTATGTACCGTTACTTTAACATAGTTACCAATGTTAGGACACGTTAGGAAACATACGAAGCTTGATACTTCACTTGATTCAAGGATACTTAGGAATCCCAAGTGAGTACATAGCTCCCCTCTTTTATGCTTTTAGTTGTTTTGGGGTGACTCATATGTGCTAAATGTTTTTCAAGTTTCAAAACAAAGACTATGGTTTATATAAAACTCGACGATTTCAATAATGTAAACGAACTTGTTGGTGCGTTAGTCGAAAGACGAATGACATTCATTAGCTTTGATCAAGCCAACCAGTAGTATGTTATGGTACCATAGGATCTGACAAATCCCGTTATCGGACTATTCCCATGGAGTTGGTGGATAACGACAGAAACTGTTTTCTGATTAACAAATCATGTGTTGATTTGTTAGTCTTGTTAAAGAGGCCTTTCAGGGTCTATTAAAGATACCCCATGGGTGGTATAGTCGAGTTACACAGGTTTTACATGTATTCATTAATGAACGACCAAAAGTTGTTTTTTTCAATTAAAACACGGACGATTGAACGATGGTTTATAACACAGGCGATTGAATGATGGTTTATAACACGGACGATTGAACGATGGTTTATAACACGGACGATGGAACGATGGTTTATAACACGGACGATTTGGACGATTGATTTATGGTAAGTGATTAGATAACGAGACGGGTGTAATGTGATAAAAGCATGGTGGATACGCCGCTGGTACTTCCTATATATAAGTGCTTTTATCACATTACATGTTGTGGCGTTTTCTAGATCACTTGGATGAATGTTTTCAAACGATGTCACACAACGAGGTTTACTTAAAGATATAAACCATACGAGTTTTCATATAAGACGATTTACTACTTGGTTTTACAAAACAAATGTTTTCGGTCAAGATTCATGGCTACGTTATTTTGTTTTTACTTATATCAACTTGTAAAGTTGATAAAATATATAGCAATATCAAACACCTTTTGATTTCTAGGATTACGCTCGTCGACTCTCGAGGTTGGACGAGGTATTGCAATATGAATTCAAAGCCATGAATTTGACATACAAAACCTATGTACTCGCCGACATTTTTATGCTGATTGTTTTTCACATATGTTTTGGGTTCTATTATGTGACGATTGTTGAATGCTTGCTTCATATAGGACGGACGCGGGCCTTAGTGACCTTAAAACTTGAAAGACAATTGTTTGTATTTAACGAAATAAAACGAAAGTTCAAACACCATGTGTTGTGAAACAATGATTCTGTGACATGACTCCCTGATGTTTCCGCCACGGTTTGTTGTATTACGCGGTCGGGGTGTTACACCTAGTTTGTTTGGAAGTATCCATGGAGAATGAGATAATCCGATGTGTCACACCCCGACCGCGTAAAACAACAAATCGCAGCGGAAACGTCGGGGAGTCGCGTAACAGAACTAATTTTTCACAACCATTGTAATTATAGTTTTGTATTATTGATTTAAATTGTTTACATTGTCTTGGATTAAACGGAAAACATAACATAAATTAAACTGTCTTTTATGATTTTGAAGATATCCTCAAATCTGATAAACTTGGCAACCGAAATCCCGAAAAATCTGGCAACAAACTTTTCGAAATCTTCCAAGCAATCTTTTTCAAACTTTTCAAAGAGTGCAGCAGCAGATCATCAAGAATTATTCGAAAACAGCAACAGCTACAAGGCAATCTTCAAGCAATCTCCAAACAGTTTATCCGAAAGCACTTGCAGATTATCTGAAATCCCTAGCACTTTTCCGAAAGCAGCAGCAGTGTTGATACATATGCCTGTTGTGTGCGTGTACGAGTCGTGTCGAGTCTGTAATAGGATTACATGTTGGATTATGTTGTGTTTTGTAACTGTTACCTCCGTATAAAGGTACTAATCCATGCGGAGGAAGTTAGTCCGCACGGAGGTGTTAGTCCGTACGAAGGTAGTATCTAGTCCGCACGAAGGTGAGCATGTTTAGTATAAATAGACATGTGGACTTAGTGTTAGATGTGTTTTGCGGATTAGACGGCGAAGCTCTGTCCGTGTGTTTTCAGGATCATGTAAACATTGAAACAGTTAATGAAAACAAAAAATTACGTAATATTGTTATTGTCGCCTAACTAAAATTGGATTCCGCACAATATGGACTAGGTTAACAGATATTACTAAGCTATCTATGGATAAACGATCCTCAGGAGGCTATAATATCTGAGACAATTCATCAAGATTCAGCAATTGAGGACTTCTTTTCTACTCATTTCTTCTCATTTTTATCATTTCTCACAAATTTGACTGTCAAAATGGACTGATTTTCTCGAGGATTACATAAAATACATTTTTAACAAACCCGCTGAAAAATTGGACTAAAATTCAATCAGAATCATGATCAAAATGTCAAAAAATGAGAAAACTCGAATTTTACTCTCGCACGAAGGAACTACGTCTACACGGACTAAGTACCTCCGCAGGGACGTAACTATTTTCAATTGAAAGGTCTACATTCGCACGAAAGTAAATTTCATTCGTTTGAGATTTTTACATTCGTGCGGACGTAATCAAGATATGTTTGCTTTTGTGTTAGATCACACGAGGGTGTACATCCACATGAGTCTTCCTTCCACCAAAATTCTTACCTTCGCACCAATTCTTTCATCTGCATGAAACTTCTGTTAAAATGGAGAACGAGTTTTATAATGCATTCGCCACAACCCCCACGTTGGTCGTTCAAAATCTAAACTTAGATAAAGAAATGGGGACAATGACGAAGCCACCAAAACTCATGAACATGGAAGATTTCAAAGGATGGCATGAAATGTTTGAGAATTGGGTTCAAGCCAATTATTTGGACTGTTGGTACTCAACTGAAGAATATAAGTATCAGGTTGAAGAAAATGGTTTAATTAAAACTCAAACGTAATTCATTCCAATCGAGAAAGACAAATTTGTTAGAGAGAAAAAGATGCTAAATCTTCTTCAGCATGCAATAAAAGAAGATATTTTCACACTTCACCAACACAAAGGAAGAGCACAATCTATTTGGAATGCGCTGAAAGTAGATTTAAAGGTAGTTTGTCTATGATCAAAAGTAAAAAAGGCTTTAATCAAGAAAGAATTTGACATATTCACAACCTTGAAAGGAGAGTCGATGAAACATCTTGTTGAGAGATACTAACATCTGGTCTTGGAGATGAAGCATTTGGGTATTGAAAAGGAAGATGAAGAGTGGGTGGACAAGCTAGTTGACGCATAACCACAGGGTGAATGGTCGACATACTTGATGATTCTGAAAAATAACAAAGAGTATAGTGATTTGAATATGGGGAAGTTTATCGAGAAGCTTGAAGGACATGAGCTAGAACTACGCAAGATGGCTAAAATAAAGAGTTTCAAATATTCAACAAGATGTGGATCTTTATTTTAAAGGCAGCAGTGTGGCTAATACTCAAAGTCCAAAGATCCAAACTGCTTTCAGTGCAGATAATTCATCTGGATCTTCATATATCTATATACATGTGTGTATATATATATATATTTTACTATGGATGAACGCATGTACGATTCTGTGTATAAACCTAGGAATATCATTCTACTATTTATTATTACTTGAAGGTTAAACCCTTTACAATATTTTTGTGTAGATTATTGTGTTGCTTTAATCTATATGTGAATGTGTATGTTTTGGGTCTTGCCATGACCGGGTCGAAATTGAATGAAAAGTCCCGTAAGAGTTTATCTGTACTTAGGGAGGAATGTAAAGTCCCCTAACAGTCTAACTGTCCTTGGGGCGGAATGTGAATGAAAAGGGGTCCTTTTTCCTTACTTTGTGTTTGGCTTTAAAGGTCGAAGAGATCTGTGTCTTGTGCTTGTTTATATGAATGTTTGGAGTACTTTCAAGGAATGTGATGAAAATGTTTTACTAAAAATTTTATTGTAGTAGATTATTTAAAACTTGAACCCACTCAGCCTAGCTGACTTTTGCATGCATGTTAGATTGATTTCAGTTTAGTTGGATGAACGAGCAACCACTTGGATGTTGCACGAAGCTACCCGACATTTGAAGATGACATTTCTAGTTGAAGAGCTTATTTAATAAATATGTTTCTATAATTTAAATTTTGTATTTTAATTTGGATGTTTCCCAATTTTTGGGTATTTAACTTGATGACTTCCCATGATGTGTATTCTTTGATTTAAAAATAAATAAGGAAAATTAAGTGTTTTAGACTTTTTATGCAATGATGTTCCAACTGTTTGACACTCGGATTTTGGATCTTACAGACATACTTTAAACCATTCTCAACTTCATTTAGGTGTCACATTATCTTTTTTTCTTCATTTCACTCTACCTAACTTAAAGAAAATATTTTAATCTTGTTAACTTCATCTAACCATATTTTTAATGGTGTTTGGTTTAAAAAAAGAAAAAAAAATCAATCTCAAAACATCTCGTTAGCATATTAACAAATAAAATCTTTAACACCCCTTAACACAAGGAGGAGTGGTGTGCAACACTGGTTAACATGGTTATGTCACCCTTAATGCCCATGTGTTAAGGTATAACGCAAAGCCTAATTAACATTAAAATAAAGATAGTAAATTGAAATTATAAAGTTTAAGAAAAATAAAAGATTGGGTTGTTATATTATACTTTTTTTATGAAATAATTAACATTTACAAATAAGATATTTTAATTATTTTGAGAAGGATTTATATATGATATTTTGAATTTGACTTGACATATATATGATACTTGAGATGTTTTCTAGGGGTATATATAAATCTATGATATTTCAAACTTATTTTGTGGGTATATGTATCTATAACTAGTTTTATGCGCCTCACCCACGTTGCGATGCGGCAAACCCAAGATTTCTCAGCTTGATTTGAACCATCGCGTGTTAAAACAAACTAAAGGTTAATAAACAAAAATAAAGAAACAAACATACATCTATAATTTTTAATGAACACTTTAAGTTTTGTATTGTTATTACTGCGGCATTTAAATTCCGATATGTGGTTCAAAAAATAAATAAAGTAGGATATATAACTGATCAATGAAAAAGGTGAATTACAATTGTAGTTAATTATTAGACCAAAGGGTATGGTGAGGATAGTCCCTAAAGGGACCATCCGCTACGTAGGCGTCCAGTAAGTAAAGGTGGAGGACCATCACATTGGGGACTACCCAAGGGTGTGGTGGATCGTCATCCCCTATTTTTTTATTATTATTATTTTTATTTAATTAATTAATTAAAACAAAGTAAATAAAAATAAAAAACTTACATTTAAATAAAAACCTAAAAAAACATACTTAAAAAAAAACCTAAAGTTACATTTAAAAAAAAACTACACTCCCCCACTCCATTTTTTCCTAATTTTTTCCATCATCATTTGTAAAATGGGACGGTCTTCCGGTGGATATTCGCTAAGGTCGGTGGTCATTATTTTCCATTCCTCCAACTGCTGCGCTTCTTCGAACCACCACCACTTCTTGATGCGGCTTGTTTCCTTTTTTCAGCCGCTATCTTTTTACTTTTGTCCCTTCCTGGGGGACATTCTTCCTCTCCAATCGGCTCGTCGTCATACTCGGGCTCGTCGTTGATATTTATTTGGCAATGACCGGTTGAGCCTCCAACGCTATAACTTCCTGACTCAGAAGTTTTAGACCGTTTGGTTGCTCGTTTCGCGCTTGCAACCTCATTTGGAGTTGCCTTCCATTTTGGATGATCCTTTACAATTTGCCAAGCACGGACATGTGGGAAAGAAGTTTTATTTTCATTTTCGTATAAACGCAACGCTTCATTGAAAACATTTTCGTTGTTCCACCCACTCGGTTTGTTGGCGAGCGTTGTGTATAAAACCCACAAAAGCGTTGGATCAACGTATTCATCTTGCGCCACTTGGAGCCGATAGATCAACGGTTTTGTACTCGCCTTGTTCCATAATCGCGTGGAAGATATCAAGGGTTTCTTGCCAAAACCCATCGCTTTGTTGATTGTTACCTACAAGTTCGTAACAATAATAATAATATTTTGTTAGAAAAATATAGTGTACAAATAAATGTTAGTAACAATAATAATATTTTCTAACAAAAATATAATGTACACATAATATTTAATAACAATAATAATATAATGTACAAAAAAATTAATTTTTACCAATTATAGGAGACGTTGACGAGCCAATATATGCCTTCGCCAACGCCTCTTCCTCAATTTTTGACCATGGTCGTTGTTGTTGTTTGGCGGCTGCGTCTTCTTTTTTACCCTTTCCCTTTGTATTTTTCTTTTTTGAAGGTTCAGGTTACGTTTCTGGCACAACCTCTACGTCATCATCTTCTTCCTCGATTTGTGTTGGACGTGCTTGTGGCGGTGGTTGATATGGTATATTTAGCAGGTTTTGCATTAGTTGCTGCATTTGATATGGCATTTGGTTGAACGGAATGTTGGGTTGTTGCATTTGCATTTGGTTGAACGGAATGTTGGGTTGTTGCATAGGGTATTGGTTTCGTTGGTTGAAAGCGTTGGGCATTTGTTGGTAACCCGCAAAAGTGTTTTTCATGACGGGTGTATAGCCGGGTGACGAAAACGGGAGTGAACTTGAGTTGGGATTATTTGGGTTGTAGGGATCCATAATTTTTTTTAAGGTTGGGAGAGAATTTTTTATAAAAATGGGGTAAAAGGTGGAAGTTTTTGGTAAAAAATGGGGTGAAAAGGTTAAATATATAGTGGTGGGGCGATTTTTTTTTATAAAAAAGGGATGTTACCGTTAGGGGGGCCCACTTTTTCAAACAATTAGCTCTGTCTCCAACGTCTCTTGGAGGACGATGGCGTCGCGACGGGCCCCAAGGGGGCGGTGTGGGATGATCCACGACGAGGGGGACGGGCCGGCGACGAGGCCCATACCCTTTGGTCTTAGTCACTTTATACACCCGTAAAGGATAGATTTACGTTAGAGTTTGTAACCTCATGAAAACGTGTGGGCTAATCAGATTGGTTTATGTTTAGAAAAAAATTTTCATGTAAGTCAAATATATTATGTTTTCCTGTTTATTTTTATATGTGCTTTTATTTGTCATACATTTTAACGTAGATTTTATTTAGCAACGAGTTAAGTCAAATATATCATATATTTGACTTAACTCGTTGCTAAATAAAATCTACGTTAAACGTATGACAAATAAAAGCACATCTAAAAATAAACAGGAAAACATAATATATTTGACCTAACTCGTTGCTAAATAAAATCTACGTTAAACATATAACAAATAAAAGCACACATAAAAATAAACATGAAAACATAATATATTTGACTTACATAAAAAAAATATTTTAAAACATAAACTGATCTAATTATCCCACACGTTTTCATGAGGTTGTTACAAACTCTGACGTAAATCTATCCTTTGAGGGTGTATAAAGTGACTAATAATTAACTACAATTGTAATTTACCTTTTTCATTGATCAGTTAAATATCCTAATTTATTTACGTTTTGAACCACATATCGTAATTTAAATGTCGCAGCAATAACAATACAAAACTTAAAGTGTTAATTAAAAAGTATATTTTGTTTATTAATGTCACACCCTCAATTCCACGTGCGGAGTACTACCGCAAGGCGTGTAACTGATCAGGATCCAGCCACCAATTATACTGAGCATTTAATTAATAATAATAATGTTCACCAACCATAAGGGTTAGTAAATACCATAATTAAAGTTCAAAAGTTCTAAGCTCAAATAGCAGTTTAAGTAAGTAGCGGAAGCAAAGGACAAAACAGTTTAAAACAAAGTTCATAGTTCAAGTTTATTATAGAACCCAACACATGGGTTAAGACGACCACTACACATCCCCAAGCTGCAAGCTCCTGAGTCACTGGGTACCTGCAAAGCATACAGTATGGTATCAACATAATGTTGGCGAGTTCACGAGTTTGTCCAGTTTTTATTTCCAAAAACTTGTTTCAACAGTTAAGTTACTCATTTATACCATGCCATGGGGAGCTACCCCATAAGTAAGCTACTAAACTGTTACAATACCGAATACTATGCGACCGTACGTTTCCGTAGAGTGCCCCGTTTGTCAATGTCTATCATCATTGACGGTTTGCCAGAGTTTATTACTTCACTCCCGATCCCATACGCGGGCACGGTGTGGGGCTGGTGAGACCTAAATAGCCCGTTCGCCAGGCCCCGGCGACTAATCGGTATTAAGAAGTAGGGACTTGAGTGATAGAGTTGCGTTTAGTATTGCTTGCTGCATCCAATATAAATAGTAATTAACTAAGGGTCTCGCATAAGGGGAGAAAGTAGGTTTGTATCCCTCACAAGGGGATAACGTTGTTTTAAGTTCTGTTTCCCAACCACCGGGAATGCATGCTTTAAAAGTTGTGAACTCACCTTAGGTTGCTCAGCAGATTAGTTTACTTGGTCAAGCACGCTGGTCACCACGTCCTAACATGGTTACCAGTATGGGTCAGGGTCGGGTACAAACGAGTCACGTATATCTTACACGTATCTAACACATAGCTTGCATAACATACAGACATCCATTAAGTCATTGGGTTTGTTCTAACATTTAAACGGGCAAGTCAGCAGTAGCACATCCATATCACAAAGTGTTATTGTGCCTGTCCTATTATACTAACAGCATGTATCACAGAGTCCAGGTTAAACCGTAGTAGGCATACACAGTACACACACTTTGGCCCAATAACAGAGACAAGCAGCCCAGTCGAGACCAGGTGGTCTCGACTCGAGAGTACGAGGTCTCGAGTCGCATCCGGAAGGTCTCGAGTAGTGAGCATTGTGTTGCACCCTTGAGGATCTCGAGTCGAGATCAGGAGATCTCGAGTCGAGATCTTGCTGGTCTTTAGTCCTTGAAGTCTGCAGCTTGTCTCGAGTTGTCATGAAAGGTTCTCGAGTCGCAACAGAAGGTCTCGACTCGCACATCTGACGAAGGGATCCTTCTAGAACATCTGCCAACATTTTGTACTATCCAATAGAATTGCATAATCATGATTTTATGTACTAACCAATCAAAATGCACAAACATGTTCCAAATATTCTATCTTAACCAAAATGGATCAAACAAAGCATTTTTCAAATGTTCAACACTCACTCAACACGCATTCATACTGTTCTTCATCAGATTTATCCAAATAGACCCCATCTTCTTATTCAAGGCATATTCATAGACCCTTAATACTACAACACATATCATGCAATTTTTGTGAACAAAAATCATGTGAACATATATTCTAGATATCAAGTCAATCTTGTAAACCACCATCAAACAAAACATTGGTCCTATAATTTCTAACATAAATCGGATGATCATAAACATCCTACACTATCAATCATTTACCATCCAAAACACCGTAGCAATTCATTTTCACACAAAAGTTCACACGCCTCATTCATCATTTAATTATTCAAAGCAAACATTTATTAAGCAACTCATTCACTCCACAAAGTAGTATCATTATGTATCCTAAAATTACCCAAAGATCAAACAAACCACAAAACACTAACCGGCTAGATATAGAGGGTATGGAGGATCGGTGAAGGAAGTTCCCGAGTGATGATAATGAGCTGATCCTAGAGCTCCTTTTGCTGCCGTTTGATTCCAAGTAGAAAGGAGGAGGAGGGTGGTGATGGAAAGCTTTTAGGGTTTTAGTGAGAGAAAGTGGATGAGGAGAGAGAGAGAGAGAGAAAGAGGGGAATGTTTGTGATTTGATGCAAATGATTGAGTGCCCAAAATAGGGAAATGTTGGCTTGGGTAGGGGTTTTATACTCCATTCAAGGGCCGTGCACCCTAAAAGGGTTTCCGAGTGGGCTTCTCGGGTGTGTGGACCAACTGGTTCGGTTCACTCGAGACCGAGTGGTCTCTAGTCGAGACCTTGCAGTCTCGGTTCCCACATACGCATAATCATGTACATATATATATATATATATAATAACACATATCACAACAAGGATCACATAGCACACCAAGATGATTCACGGACTTTCATTTAATAATGTACGTACACATAATGTTAATACAAGAAGGTTGCTCGGGTAAACCTAGAGTGTCACATTATCCCCAAGTTTTGAGAACTTTCATCCCGAAAGTTAAGCCAGTCACTGTCAAGCTAGTACGTGTGAGAGTGTTTCAACGGGGTGTCGAGACCTTGCAGTCTCGGTTCCCACATACGCATAATCATGTACATATATATATAATAACACATATCACAACAAGGATCACATAGCACACCAAGATGATTCAAGGACTTTCATTTAATAATGTACGTACACATAATGTTAATACAAGAAGGTTGCTCGGGTAAACCTAGAGTGTCACAATTAACCTTTAGTTTGATAAAAAAAATGAGAATACTTTCTCAAAAGCTACTTAAGCTGATTTGTTTAAAGATATAAGGTAAAAAATAATACATGTTTACAATAAAATTATATTTTTCTGTAAGTAATAAAATAATAATTTAATGAGTGTTAACTAAAACACTCATTTATTTAATTTTCGTTGATAACTATATTTACTAATTTATTTTATTATTAACATCAATAATAGTATTACAATCGAAATTGTATTACTTTTCAAATAAAGGTGAATATTATGTTGTAAAGAAACGAAACCATGTGCTGTCAATCTACATACTCAGAAAAAGGGTAAAACAATGTGCCTTTTTGCATAACCATCATATGTGCGGAAAAGGAACGGCTGCCTACGAGGTCAGCGTTTGGGAGCAAGGAACATTCACATCTCCTCGGATAGATGCGTCTTCTGTGGGGATTATGCTGAAATGAGCGAACATTTGTTTGTTTCTGATAGGAATTCAAAAAATGCTAAAACATAATAGAAAGGGAAATTGGATGATTTGTATTAGAACTTTAATGGAAATACAAGAAAGATAGAATGATGTAGAAGAGATCCAGAGAAAATCCTCTCCATGCACAATTGGAGGAGCCTTACACAATAACAAACTCACACACACCTATCCTGATTATTCCCTTTTCCCTCTTATACTACCTCTCACCTATAACCAACTATTAGCCACTTTCCGTAATTGCCCTTTTGGACCTTCTAGAATACACATGGAGAATTTCAGGTTTGCCAGTTGTAGTCCCTCCACTATCATTCGTATCACTACTCCGCCCCCCCCCCCCCCTTTTAAAGACGGCTTGTCCCCAAGCCGGATATCCGGAAACTGACCCTGAATCCAAGTAGCATCCTCCCACGTGGCTTCCCCTTCTGATTGATTATGCCACTTAATTAACCATTGTTCAACCGAATCAGACCCATCATGAAGGAGTCGAGTTGCCAGCACCTTAGAAGGATCTGGAATGTCATTTTCATCAATAGTAAATTCTGGGGGTAACACAGACTCAGCGGTTCCTGGAATTGCTTTTTTTAACAGAGACACATGAAAAACAAGAGGATTTTGGAGGTAGCAGGCAGCTGCAGTTTATAGGCCACAGGACCCAGTTTTTCCAAAATCTGAAATGGACCAAAAAACTTAGCAGCTAACTTCTGATGGATGCGGTGAGAGACGGACATTTGTCGATAAGGACGAAGCTTGGCATAGACCCATTCGCCCACCATAAAGCTAACATCCCTACGATGCTTGTCAGCCTGCTGTTTCATGGTCTGACGAGTAGCGGTCAAATGTAATTTGAGTTGCATCAGCGCTTCATCTCTATCTTGAAGCTCCTGAGCAACGGCAGCGACTCGAACTTCACTAGGTAAGAACTGAAATACCGAGGGAGGTGGGCGACCGTAGACAGCCTCAAAAGGAGTAACGTTGGTCGAGTTGTCAAAAATTGAGTTATACCAAAACTCAGCCCATGAATCCAAATAGCCCAAGTCTTAGGTTGGTCAACTGCAAAACAACATAAATAAGCCTCAAGGCAAAGATTGATCACTTCAGTTTGACCATCCGATTCAGGGTGATAAGCTGAGCTCATATGCAATTTAGTACCCATAGAGCGAAAAATTTCTTGCCAAAATTTACTTAAAAACAGGGAATCCCGATCACTAACAATTGACTTCGGAATACCATGATAATGAATTACCTCTTTAATGAATAAATCTGCCACCGTCTTTGCTGTGTATGGGTGTTTTAAAAGTATGAAGTGAGCATATTTTGACAGCCAATCCATGACTACTAAAACAACATTAAAGCCTTTAGAAAGAGGAAGCCCGCCAATAAAATCCAAAGACACATTCTCCCAAATAGCATCAGGAATGTCTAATGGTTGTAATAAACCCGCGAAAAGAACAGAGCTAGCTTTACAGCGTTGACACACATCACATTCCCGCATAAATTGCTTAATTGTCTTTGTCATTCCGGACCAGTATAGATTGGATGCCACCTGACGGTAAGAACGGTAAAAACCTGAATGACCACCCGTGGCCGACGTATGAAACTCTTGTAAGATAGCAGGAAGGAACTGTGAATTGTGAGGGATAACTAAGCGATTGTGATAAAAAAAGAACTCCATTTTTGACCATATAACCAGGATATTTAGAAGGGTCCAACTGACTTTTTTTGTGTGAGCTGTTGGATATCTGCATCAGATTGGGCCTCAGCAATTAGTTGGGCTCCTTGGACCCAAACTAGGCTTGATATAGCCATCAGTAAATCACCCCAATCAGCCCGTCTGGACAAGGCATCAGCGGCCCTATTTTCGCGGCTTAGTTTATAATGAATGTCAAAGTCATAGCCCAATAACTTGGCGACCCAATTCTGCTGGTCAGGAGTGGATACACGTTGTTGTAGGAGAAATTTAAGGCTGTGTTGATCAGTGAAGACGATGAAATGAGTACCCAATAAGTATGTACGCCAATGTTGGACGGCCAGAACCAAAGCCATCATCTCCCTCTCATAAGCTGATTTGGCCAGATTCCTGTCACTAAGAGCCTTGCTGAAGTAAGCAATCGGTTTATTATGCTGCATAAGGACAGCCCCAATTCCCCGCCCTGAAGCATCACATTCTACCACAAAAGGGGAAGTAAAATCCGATAAGGCCAACACCGGAGCGGTGGTCATTGCTTGTTTAAGCTGTTGAAAGGCCTGTTGGGCCTCCGATTGCCAAACAAAAGCATCCTTTTTGGTCAAATTGTTCAACGGTCTAGCGATGCTGCCATAATTCTTGATAATTTTTTTGTAGTAGCCCGTTAAACCCAAAAAACCTCTTAATCCTTTCAACGTAGTTGGAACCGGCCAGTTAAGAATCGCTTCAATCTTTTTAGGATCCATCGAAACCCCCTTACCATCTATGATGTGGCCCAAATAGTCAACCGAAGTTTGGCCAATAGAACACTTACTGGAATTTACCATAAAATGATGCTGGAGAAGGATCTGAAAAACGAGTTGTAAGTCGTCCAAGTGAGATTCCCATGAAGGGTTGTAAACTAAAATATCGTCAAAGAAAATGATCACTTTGCGTCATAAGAATGGGCGAAAGATGTCATTCATGGTAGCTTGGAATGTAGTCGGGGCCTTCATTAAGCCGAATGGCATAACAAGATATTCATAGTGACCCTCGTGAGTTCAGAAGGCTGTTTTTTCAATGCTATCTGGGTGCATTCTGATTTGATTGTACCCGGACTTGAGATCCAATTTGGAAAAATAACGAGCACCATGTAACTCGTCCAATAACTCCTCAACGACTGGGATTGGAAATTTGTCCAGAATGGTAACGGCATTAAGGGCCTGATAATCAACATACATACACCAAGAGTTATCTTTCTTGCGTACCAAAATAACAAGGCTAGAATAAGCACTATGGCTAGGACGAATCATACCAGCCATAAGAAGCTCATTAACTTGGCGTTCAATCTCTGTTTTCTGAATGTGAGGGTAACGGTAGGGACGGACACACACCGGGTTAGAAGTGGTCAATGGAATGCAGTGATCCTGAACTCGTGGAGGGGGTAAAGCAGAGGGAATATGAAAAACCTAAGCAAAACGTTCAAAAATATAAATTAGGGCAGCCTGTTGGGAACTGGATAAAGCATCAGATAGGGATGTAAGGGAAGGGTCAAGGGGCGTATAGGAGGATGAAACTTGAGTATCATCATTGCTGGAGAGTAGGGAGTGTAAAGCTTTAAAGCTGCTGAGGCAGCAGTGGCAGTGGAAATACCCTGTAATTTGACCACTGTTGGTGCATAAATGTCTGTTAACTTCGTCTGGTATCGAGTCATGTGTCTAGATAGGATATACTAGTGCACAGCAGGATAGAAATTAGGTTTTACATGCTAAATGGGTATTTCGCACGAAATAGCAAGTGCTATTTCGTACGAAACTACACAAAGGAATTTCGCATGAAATAGCAAGTGCTATTTCGTATGAAATTACCTCCCCTATATATAGCGGACCTGCTGATTCATTTGAAATGTTAGAGATTTCAGAGCCGAGGTGCTGCCAGTTTGTCAAACGATCAGGATTGCTTTGAAATCAATAATAAAAGGATAATTAAGAGGAATCAAGTTGTTTCACGTCTATATCACTGATTCCGCCTTTGATATGGATCATAAACTCTTCTGATTGACTCGTTCGGGTCACACGACGATCCAACAAGTGGTATCAGAGCTCAGGAAGAAGAGTTTATACCAATTCAGCTTGTTTTCACCACTTCTACTCATTCTTTTCAAAATTAAACGAGATTTAATGGACAAAATGGATTGAATTTCACATATATCACGTAAAACACCGTTTTAATGAATCCTTGAAAGAATTGGACCAAAATTCGAATAAAATCTGGATCAATTTGACAAAATGGTGGCCGAAATGATGATGTCATCATTATTTCGCATGGAATAACCTCTTGATTTCGCACGAAATTACCTTTTGTGATTAATTTCGTTTGAAATTGCTGTTGATTTCGCATGAAATCAGATTTCGTTTGAGATATTTCATACGAAATCACTATTTCGTTCCAAAGAGGCTGTTTTCATTTGAATCCAAGCTAATTTCGCACGAAATCATATTTCGTTTGGTCTGTTCGAATGAAATCACTATTTCGTTTGAAAATTCTGTTTTCGTTTGAGTTGGTATTTCGTGTGAAAGTTATTTTTGCTTGAAATATGTTTTCGTTTGAAGGCTTTCATTTCGTTTGAGTTCTAATTTCGTTTGAACTGATTTCGTTTGAAATTGTTTTTGTAAAAATAAAAAAAATTTCTAAGTGTTTGTTGATTGTTTCAGATACGTGAAGATGGATGAGTTTATGAATCCATTTAGTGATATTTTTGCTTTCACGGGAAACACCGGAGATGATACATCAAACAACACAAATGAAAATGCTCCGAGTGCGAAGAAAACTCTTTCTGGTGCTTTGAGTGTGGAGAGTGCATATGGCACATACAACAAACCTCCCAAACTGATGGCGATTGAAGAATACAATAGATGGGCTAAAAGGTTTGAAGAATGGTTAAAAGCGTTTGCATATCAAAGTTGGAAGAGCATGAAGAATGGTTTCAATATGGGAAGATCGGATTATGAAAATATAGAAGAGAGTGAAATAGACAGATTTGTTGCTGAACAAAAGTGCATTGCTTTGCTTCATCAGTCTGTGAGAGATGACATAATATAATTGATTGAATACACAAATTCGAAAGATCTATGGGAGAAACTAAGAGTGAAATGTGTGGGTAGTGCCGAGATAGTTAAAAACAAAAATAAGTTGTTAAGAAAAGAATTTGATTTGTTTGGATGTTTGTAAAACGAATCTGTATCTAAGATGATTGAAAGATTCGGGCATTTGAAGATGGAGCTGGCAAGACATGGAATCATATATACTCAAGAAGAATTGGTTGACAAACTGTTTGACTCGCTGCCGGATGAGAAAGACTGGCAATACTTTGCCTTGATGCTGAAGAACACAATAAAGTCGGAAGATCTTACGGTTGATCTGTTAATCGAAAGATTGGAGAGTCATGAGTTGGAGATTAAGAAATCTAACAAAGTGAACAACTCTTCATATCAGCAGAATGTTGAACTGTATTACCGTGGAAGTATGATCCCGAAGACTGTGTCCCCCAAGACAGCTTTCTCAGCTGAAAGTTCTAACACATCAAATCAAGAAAGTTCAAGCAGTGGTTTTCATAGTGGTTCATCGACAACTACTTCAATTCAATCAGTTCCAAAGAATTTGTTTCAATGTAACATTGCTGTGGATCTAAAGAATGCTCAAAATTTCAGTGAAGAATCCGCAAAGCAGCAAATGGTGTTTTTAGCATCTGTTCTAGAATCATACGAGAGCCTTGTTGCGGGAAAAATTGGAAACACTAACCTCACCAAGGAAGATTATGATCAGATCGACCCAGAGGAGATGGAGTTGATTGATATCAGGTGGTGTATGGCGAGTGCGGTTAGGAGAGCGCAAAGATTCATGGAGACTACCGGTAGACATTCTATCGGCGGACCTTCCACAAAACTTGGTTTTGATAAATCAAAGGTCACGTGCTTCAAATGTAAACAAAAGGGACATTTTAAACGTGAATGTCGAAACGCACCTGCTGATGATACTGCAAATCCATTCCGTGAAGATTACTACAAACGAGCAATCTATCATCAGAACAAATCTGAACCTCCCAGAATGAAGCAGCTAGAAGATACCCCCAAAGAAAAATCAAGAGCTCTTGCTGTTATTCATGATGACGAAGGTTTTGATTGGAGTGAACTGCTACCAGAAGAGGATGCAGTGGGCTATGCGTTTATGAAAAAAATTGTTCCTTTTAAAGATTCCAGAACAGAAGAAGAGAAATATATCAACAAGAAGATGTCAGCTCAATTCAGGATTAGTAGAATCTATCATACATACAAAGAAGCTAAAAAGGCGAAAAGATAGGATGCTGAAATCTAACAAAGTGGAAAGCTGATCTTCAGATTCGTAGTTTGAAGCAGATGCAGGAAGTTTCTGAGCTGGACAGAAGGGTTGTGAGCTTAATATGTTTAACCTGTTAATGAAAAGTCAAAACAAGTTCATTAAGTTGAAACTTGTAATTTTCAGAAAAATGGTTTGAAAAATGTTGAACAAAAGTCAGTTTTTGTTTCGTCTTGGATCAACCAAGGTCATTAAGTTGGACTTGGTAGATAAATTGAGTACTCAGGGTCATTAACTTGAACCTAGTTACTTAAGTGGATTTCTAAAAACTGATAAAAACTTCAAAATGTAGTCAAAAAGAAGAATACATTGTAATGTCAAATTTCTGAGAAGCAGGTAACAGCAGCAAAGCGAGATCCCCGTGGCTAAATTTGAACAAAGCTTGAACCAGAATTCTATCCCAGCTTATTGAAAGGGGGAGTCTAACAGATTCTGGATCAACATTCAAGGGGGAGTTTAAAGATTGTCAAAGTCAAGTTCGAGTGCTAGCTGCTGATGCTGAAAGAGATTGGAGGATGCTTACAGTGTCAAACAATTTGGAAAGAAAGACAAGGCTGATCAAGACTGAAGACTCGATGCCAAAGACTTCTTCAACATCCAAGGGGGAGTCTGTTGGTGCATAAATGTCTGTTAACTTCGTCTTTATCGAGTCTAATGTCTAGATAGGATAAACCAGTGCACAGCAGGATAGAAATTAGGTTTTACATGTTAAAGGGGTATTTCGCACGAAATAGCAAGTGCTATTTCGTACGAAATTACCTCCCCTATATATAGTGGACCTGCTGATTCATTTGTAACGTTCGAGATTTCAGAGCCGAGGTGCTGTCAGTTTATCAAACGGTCAGGATTGCTTTAAAATCATTAATAAAAGGATAATTAAGAGGAATCAAACTGTTTCACGTCTATATCGCTGATTCTGCCTTTGATATAGATCATAATCTCTTGTGATTGACTCGTTCAGGTCACATGACGATCCAACAACCACCACTCCCTGATAGTCAAATTGCATTGAAGAGTGATGCCAATCATGAACAACTTATCCCAATGTTTCCAACCATTGCATTCCCAATATCAAATCCAAATTACCCGTATCAAAGACTAACGCATTCACAACAAAAGTACAAGAACCAATCTGAACCGAAATTGCCAAACATTGTTCATTGACAACCACATGATGATCGCCCCAAGTTTAATATGAATACCACCACACGCTGAAACAGATAGACCCAACGCAATAGCCAATTGACGGGAAATAAAATTGTGAGAAGCACTGTTATCAACCAATAAACATACCGAAATTCCATTCAAAGTGCGCATGAACTTCAGTGTTGAGGCACCTCCCAGATGAGAAAATTGACCCTCCAGAAGAAGAGTCATACACGTACCCGTGGTGGTTGTAGGGGAAGACAAGGAATCCTCTAAATTGGAGTTATCAGAGTCCAAAAAAGAGAGGTCTGCATCTGAAACGTTATCCTCGTCATCTCCCAATAGAAGGACTCGCAACTTGCCTTTGGGGAACTTGTGAGCCGGTTCATATTGCTGACCGCACCGGAAATAAAAGCCCTTTTTCTGGCGTTCCTCCTATTCGGTTCATGATAAGGAACGAAGTCCCCTGTCTCGTTGACTCGAATCGAACGAAGAAGAAATACCATGTTTGGAAGGAAAAACCCTAGTGGGCTCAGGTTTAGTTAAAGTAGGCTTATCCAAGGGTTTTTGGGGACGAAGTGAGCCTGGACTCAGAAAGGCCCAGTGAAAACGACCCAGTTCCTGAAGAGTCATAAGGAAGCCCAGGCCGGTGTAGGTATCAGTAACATGAAAGGGAACCAGAACCAGAACCGGAAGACGGTCGGAGCATTTGTTTGACATCCTTGGCCAGATACATCGCGTCCAATCTGGATTGAGGACGATGCAAACGAACCCACTTCTTAACGTCGTCCCGTAAACCGACGACGAAATACCCCAACGCTTGTGATTCCGGTAATCTGGGAACTAGAGATAACAAATATTCAAAATCATCAATGTAATCGTAAATGGAATCACCTTGCTGGATGTTGGCGAGCTGGTCGTAAGGATTTTGGATCTCGAGCCCACTGAATCGTTGCAATAATTCCCTCAAAAATTCGGTCCATGTCAGTGATTCATGAACTTGGGTAATGATGGTGAACCAGTGTTGGGCCACTCCAACCATGCTAAATTGAGCCAATTGGAGGCGTAATTCATATGGGGTGTTGTTAATATCGAAATACAGATTTGCTTTTGTAATCCCCCCTTGTGGATCGAACCCGCTAAACTCAGGCAGCTTGATTTTCTTCACTGCCCAAGGTAAGTCGGAAGATTGGTTGAAAGGGTTATTGGGTTTAGGCAACGGAGAATTGAAAATCGGACCAGAGAAAACCCCAGATCCAGAAGATCCCTCATCATGTTTCTTACCCTGGTTCTTCATCCAATCCAAAACCACCTGACGAAATTCAACGGAAGCTACACGATCATCCTCCAATGTTTTTAACGAATTCTGAACAGCAAGCAGATCCGATTGAATCTGTTTGATCTGCTGCTCTTGAGCATCCAAACGATTATTCTCTCCCTCCATCTAAAACCCCTAAAGTTTTCTTTCTGTTTCTAAAAAACGAAGCCACCATCCTGCAACCAGCACGAAGACAAAATCTCCAACAAACTAAAGTTTAGAGAGAGAGAGAGAGACGTACGCGTATGATGTCAGAGGGCTTTTTTCCGGCGGTGAAAACGATGTGGCCGTGTTTTTCGGCGCTAGTGTAACTGGAAATGGTGGCCATCTGTGGATAGTGACGAAAAATGCCCACCGTCTATTTTGTGCGTTTGGATCTAATCTTCATCATGAAGGACACCACCTCTACTGGCACCATAATCTATATCGTCAAATCTTTCAGCAGTGGTGGTGGCGAGCCTTTTGGTTTCTTTCTGTGTAGGGGGAGAACTGAGATGATGGCGATGGCAATAACGTAATTTGAAGTCGAGGGTGAAAGTGTAATTTGTTGCCGCCCAATGACCAAGTGCCAAGCCGCCGGTTAACGAACCGTATACCAAATGTGACAACCACATCAGTAGATGAAGACACAAACTACTGTTGATTATCCATTCGTGACTATGACTCCGGCCAGCTTACTGTAAAATGCCACTGATTGATACCTTCCAGTGACAACCACCATAAACACCGTTCCCTTCCCATCACTTTTAAATCACAAATATTTTATCTTCATCATAACCTTTCTCTCACACACCACACACACACACGTTGCTCTCTGTTATCACCGTCACCGTCACCGCCAATCATCACCGCTACCAGAAGCCTGAGGTTGCCGGATCTTCACATGCAACCTCTGATCTACACAAAAGGTTATTGTCGAAATCCTAGAATCATCTGTTTCCGCGACCTTTGAAGTTCTGTACCGTCAGCCGTCGTTGAAGTTCTGTACCGTCAGCCGTGGTACAAAACCTGAAAACCACCATCGCCGGTAGGCATAGCAAATAGGGTGGAGGGCAATAATGTGATTGGAAAGGGCAGTGTTGTACTTTTATGCCGGCCAACGCCCACCGGCTTTTACACCCAATGACCAAGTGCCAGGCAAGTTGCCTAGCAGTATTCCCACCCTGATGTGTGTATGTATTGAAAATGTTCCTAAATTTTATAAGGGTATGCATATTTGAAATTTCATCAAACTAATTAGTATATTAACTTTTTAAAACTTGTTATGTATATTTTTGAAATTTCATCAAACTAATATTGACTATTTAAAACTTGTCAAAAATAGATCAAAAAGTTTTTCAACCTAGTATTAGTATGATAAATTTCATAAATTTGTCTAAAATATTATGAAAAATATTATTATTGTGTATATTAACTTTTTAAAACTTGTTATGTATATTTGAAATTTCATCAAACTAATGCTACGGGGTGTGGGGGCTTGGGTTGACATGTGACAGATATGGGGTCCATTAGGCCACCCAAAAAAAGTGGGGTGTGGTAACCGCGTGGGCTAGCTGGCGTGGCTGGACATGTGGAATATTATTTTTTTATATTTTGACATTTATAAAAATAAAACAAACCACTAAATTAATTTTTTTTAAAAGTTACATAAAATCCAAATAAATTAAAAAAACAAGTTAATAAATCCTAAAAAATTAAAAAAAAAACTACATAATAAATTCTAATTTTTTTACAAAGTACGGTAAATATTAAAGTGGGGAACCCAACGAAATTCCGGGTTCCCATCGTGCCTATACTCGATTTTGACGATCTCCACTCGATCGTCGTGGCTTAGCTCTTCTGCAGGGACGCGGTCGAAGCATGCTTTAAAACGATCTAGCTTCGGTTTTAGCTCCTGCCAATTATGTTGACACGCATTCAAGTTGTGACGCACATTTCTCGTATGTTGTTGGTATTGTTGAAACACTTGAGTCCAGTAGGCGGTTTGGCCACGACGTAGCGTTCGTTGTGCGTCAACGACTGACGTCACTAACGCTATCTCCTCCTCTTCGGTCTAATGCACCATTTTCAGTTTTTGGGTTGGTTTGGGTTGAAGATTTGTGTTTGAAGAAAGTGTATATGAAAAATATTTGGTTTGGATGAGTGTTTATAGGTAAAAATTTGTAAATTTTTAAAAAAAATTAAGTTCCATAGCTGAAACTGCCATGGCCAACGACTAGCCCAAACGGTCTGATCTTGATAGCCAACCCCAGCAAGCCACGTCACCGATCCCCCCACCTCACGCCAGCGGGGCAACGCCGCTACCCACGCTGGCCTGGTGTGGCTAAAGCGGTGTTGCTTAGCTAGCCACGCCGCCAACCCAAGCCCACACCCCGCGGTCTAATATTGACTGTATAAGAGCATTCGCAATGAAACCCTTAAAAATATGTGAGAGGGTTTAGTTATATTAAAAGGAATGGTTGGTAGTGTTTTTGAGTGGTTGTGAGTAGATGAGAGAGAAAATATATGGGAAAGTTACTGTTCATCTGTAAACTAAGTTAGATACTCGTGTATTACACGGGTTGAATGTTTAACACTTGGTATTATTTTTTTTTAATTTTAAAAAAAAAGTGAGTTGCAAATTTGGAAACGGTTATGAAACCATAGAATAATACCAATAATAAAGACAAATTAAAATTATAAAATGTTCAAATTGTTTTGAAGAACCACTTTCAACATCAGGATCGGATCAAATGAAGATTGGTTTAATGCTAGAAACATAATAACAGTAGTAGAAACAGAAGAGTGCATTTCACAAAGAAATAGATAATAAAACATTTTAAAAGAAACTAGTAGGGAGCCCGCGCGATGCGGCGGGGGCGAAACTTTGCATAACTGTTCGTTTATGACAGTTTTCTAATTCGTATAATATTTGTACAAAAGTTTATTATTTTTAGAGGTTTTAGGTTAGTAGCATCATTGTGGTGGATATACGTTTTAGGCGTTACACATGTCTAGTAAGTAATAAATTTACCATCTAAATTATCAAGTAGTTCAAGAAATTATCTATATCTATATCTCTAATAAAGCAAACCATTGGGGGACACATGTCACCCAATGGTGCAAGCCAACTAAGCATCCACATAGGCAATGAGGTGGCAAAACTCAAATAATTGGACAAGTGGCATTGCTCTCTGATGGGGATTCAATTGGCTTCTCACATACGCCTCTTCTATACTCTCTCTCTCATTATCTCAAATCGTTCAAAGAAACCCTAATAGGCGATTCTGGTTCCTGCGTTCTCAATCGATCCTGTGCAACGAGGTTTATTCAATCTTCAAATATTCAACAGTCATCATCATCGACGGTAATGATTCCGATATCTTCTTCATCATCTCATTGATTGAATCTGTTTGAATGGTTTGTTGTACTTTGATTTGTTATGTATTGACTGTTATGTGATGATGTATGAATTGATTGTACATGATTTGAAGATCGATTAGCTTATTCCTTTTTTCTTAGGGTTTTAAAAGCCGATATGATGTTGTTTGTTTATATGATTTGAAGATCGATTTTTTATACGGATTTGCTGGTCTGTAAGGGTTTCTTTGAACGGTAATGATTCCGATATCTTCTTCTTCATCTTATTGATCGAACAACTGGTGTATATATGTTTTGTGTATTAGGGTTTTTCATTTGAATATGTTGATTTTCATTGTCTTTAAAAGTTTGCATACAAGGTGCTCGATGAAATGTCTGTGTGAAAGGTCTCCTGAATAACAGCAGTGGCAGTCATAGCCGGTGTAGGAAATGGAGCCGGAGTGGCAGCAGAAGAGGCAAAAGGTCTGTAAGAATTGACAGTTTGAACATCCACACTTCATCGAGGTTGCTCTCGCATCACCATAATGTCTTTTTTAAGAGGTATACATAATACACATTATTTTGCAAATGAATCCAGCATTGTGAGTTTTGATGAGATAGTTAACCACTAATTTTGATTTTGGAAACTGTTATTGCAGATGTGATTGAATAGCTTAATGTTCTTAGAGGAAATGACATGGCTTCAATGTACTCCTGGTCTTGCAAGAGGTTACCTTTTTTTGTAATGAATGTTACATTTGATTTGTAGTTACTGGTTTAATCACTATTTTTGTATATATATTCCGCAGGAGCTAAAAAAATGGGTTTGTTTGGCATCATCTTTGGGAAGATGACCTAATTGTTCTTGCTAATGGCAATGAATATGTTCTCAAAGGCTCTGAATTTGTTGAAGGATCTAATTCAGGTACATTCGTAGCACTTGAAGAATGATTCGTTCTTGGTGTTTGACAATTTTGAAACCCCAAAATCTTGAATCTCTAATAATGGTTGTATATGAATTCGTTTGTTTTCATCTTTATGCTAGTACATGGGGACCAGTATGAGGACAACAATACTATGCTAACAGTGTGAACATCAACATGCTGAGTGAGCCTATCTTGGGTTCTAGATGGGATGGTGATCAATTTGGTGTTCTTCCTGGTTATATCACTGCTATTTTTCAACCAGGATGGGCTATTCTGCCTAGCGATCCAGGTGATTTCTTGAGATATTTAATTGGATGCTGTTAATTGTTACATTTTATGCTATTTAATTTATTTTGCCACATTTCCATACATAACGTGATAACTTCTGCAGGCTCAGCATGAACCAAATTCCACGACGGTCCCGCAGCAGGGTATGATGCTAATATGCAGGGAGTGGTAAGGGTAACGGGTTGAAATGGGTTGTTTTTTGTATAGGTCGGAACGGGCTACGTAAGCGCCAACTTTGGTTACAAAAATAATATGGTTATGATTATAATCTGAATCTTTAAATAAAATGGTTTACAAATTTAGGATTATATGCTTTAAAAACATACTCTGAGCTGGTTTTGACCTGTTCTCTTTAGCCTTTTCTATTTAACCCGATTGAGATCAAACACAACCCAAATTGATCCATTTGTTACAAAGGTCTGAGTTTCCATCTGAACTAATGTACATGCATTTTCTTAATAAGTGTAGCATTTCAAAATTTATATATAAGTAGTTCAAACTCTTCTTGTGTTTCAGGTGAATAAACAACCCTGGAGTTGAACAAGGAGGACTAATGGTAGCAATTCAGCCTATTTTAGAGCTTCAAGGATCATGAGTCAAGCCGCAAGCAAACCTGGTACTTTGAACAAATAAGTGAAATTCATTAAAATAATACTTTATTTGTAATAATAAAGTTCTTAATAAGGAGATGACTCTTTCCTTTGTTTTATGTTTTAAAACTGATTTTGTTGACTCATTTACCCTTTAGTGAACTTAATCGAGTTACTGTTTGTTGACTAGGTATAGTTATATTATTAAGGAAACTAGGTCATATTTATTATACAAAATAGTGGACATACTACTAAATGAAACTGGAGTGCTTACTATCATGGAAGCCACCTTCAGTAGTTCAAAAATACTCCTCTGAAACTTAGATATTAACATACACATTGGCCTGTGTATGTTAATAGAAGTGTAGTGTTTAAACTAGATATAGAAAGGGAATTCAAAAACATTGAACTCTTTTGTCTAAAGACTAATATCAAATTATATTACTATCTTAAAAACCATGGTCGGTGGCTATCACATCAAGTGCCACCGACCAGTTATCTTTATATATACATCTATGGTGAAGTCATTGACAAGATAAAGAGTGGCGTGGTGGTCTGCCCTAATTTGTGCTTCCAGAACTTCCAATGTTCGAGTACTGTTTCCTACATAATTGGTTTTTCATTTCTTTTGTTTTTTACTTGGGTCTTTTTTCCCTTTTTTTTTTGTAACCGGAGTGCTTATATAAAAGTTACATTGAGATAGATCGGATTCGTCGATACACACATTATTAGCTAATCATATAGCGTGCCGCTAACTATGAATAACTAGAGTGTCGCCGCCGCAACGCGCGACCTTTGACGATAGACACTATCTGTTGTTTGGAAAGGTAAATATAATCCTTTAATAATTCAATAACAATTTTGAATTTTTTGTTGTTGTTGTTGAATGTGTTTAAATTCGTAAATTTACAGTAAAGAAAAGGCGAAAGATGCCATCTTTTACTCATAAAAGGCGAAGATGATGAGGGCCATTTCTCCGATGATTCGTCGACGACCACCGTCTCCTTGCGGTCATCAAGTTTAAAGCCGACCCAACTTCAAAAAAAAGGTATTTAAATTCATCTTTTTTTGGTCAATTTGCATATGGGTTATTATTATTTTTGGTATATGTTTGATTGTATGTGGTTTAGGCCATGGTGACGAACGCGAACCCCAACGGCGCCCTTCGATGATGACGACTAGGGTTCCGGTGACTGTTCCGGAACCATTGAGTGTAACTGATAGGAGGTAGATATGAACACTGGTAATGTTGTCTGATTACCTTTAAGACTCCCAAATCTATGTTTGATTTAATATAAAAGAAAAAAATGAAGTTTTCAAAGTTAGTGATCTTGGCAGGGGAGTGTGTGGTCTTTGTGTTACCGTTTTCGTTAAATTTATGTTTTGTCATCATCAAATAGAAGTAGATTGTTAGGGCTCATACTGGACATACAAAATAGAAGTCTTTGTATTGTTGTAAATGGTTGATAACTTATAAGACCCAAGGTTTTTTTTTCTTTTTTCTTTTGTTTTTTGTTTTTAGTTTTCTTTTTTTCAGTTTGGAGGATGGAGGCAAGCTTGCTGGTGAACTAAGGAGAGCTAATGCTGATTATGCTGTAGTGCTCACCTAAGGATGTTATCAGCCTTCAAGCATTTGAATAGTTTTCTGTTTTTTTCTTCCGATGTATGTGTTTGTACAGAATATTTCATTTCAAAGTAAATAATATAGTTTTGGTTGAAGCCCGTGTGTTACGCGGGCATTAACCTAGTTAATGCAATAAAGTAACACACGAATGCGAAAAAATAAGTCTTAAACATAAAAGTTCATGTACCTCAATTTGGTTCAAACCATTTATTAATAAAATTGATGTACTTTAAATCACTCATATTCAAATAATAATGATATGTTTTTTTAAAAGAATTATTATGGTACATACTAATCCATTTCATTCATAAAATTATCATTTTTAAAACATTAAAAATACCAAATTAATTGTAATTATTCATTTGAACAAAATGATGTTTCCATAACATGTAATTTATATATTAGTATAAATTGAATTTTATTTGTTTTAATAGTAAGGTGTTTATTAAAGATGATAAAAATTTGGTTGGAATAAAAGTGGTAGGACTCGAGACGTTTAAGCTAAAAAAACAAAACAATTTGTTGGGAAAAATGGAAGGTGCATAGTTCCTAATCTTAGAATATCTTGAGTTTCAAGTTTTGAAAAATTATTCTAACAATGAAATTAAAAGTCAGATTTCAAATGTCATACATAGCAAAGTCATATTCAAAGAACTTAACGGATGTTCAAAAGGTCAAATGAAACGAATCGAAAAAAATAAATACTTTAATATTAAAAAAGAAAAGGTAACAAATCCATACCTTAGAAGCATAGTTTTAACTTACATTTAGGTCATCCTTGAAAACACGTGATAATATAACGTATAGATTAATATAATATAGTATACATGATTTACATTAGGATTAGATTCTAGATTACTAAAATATGTGTGAGAGGTTTATGTGAAACATGAGTAAAGAAAAGGTTTCTATGAGTTTTCCTAAGACCCAAAACATATGAACTACATTAGCAATGGACTTTAAAAAAAAATCTAAAACTTCATATTCCTCTCTTATCCATGTTTTCTGGATGACCTGTAAACATATAAGAAAAACACAACAAAGAAACTAAGGCCATGTAACTTTCTACATACAATTGCATTATTTTTTTACGAAAACAAGCATAATGAATACAAATTCTAAGACCTGATACATGCTACGACAAGTAATCAATAAATATATGGAACGGAAACAAATATCGGAAATAAAGGATATTTATCAAAGGAAACCGAATATAAGAATATGTACAAAAAACTAGTACTACAAAGTAACGGATACAGAAAAAAATATACTATGATGTAAACAAATAAGAATCCATAATTTAAATAAAGAATATTCATAAAAGCTTTAGCCTATTAATTGTTTAGTGCAGTTAACTCGTCACAGCCTACTAAAACTAATAACATATTATTTGGAATTAATAACACATTATTATTAACACAACCACCTAAATAAAATCCCAGCATATATTTTCTTAGATCGTGAACTAATTCTATTCCATCTAATTTGATAGTACTTTCCAAAATAAGAAAATATTAATTTGAAATAAAATATACTAATTTGTTTCTTAAACGCATCATTTAAAATCAGTAAGGTTTTATTCTTTTAGTTTTGTATGTATAGTTTATATTAGGGTTATATTTATTCATATCAAAATTTATATTTTTTATGTGTGATACAAGAAATTATATGAAATATTAAAAAAATATTCAAATTTTATAATTGTTTTGTTCTTCGAACACAACCAACCTCAGCTATAAAATATTTATTTTTAAAAAATCATTCAAGTTTATATAAATGGAAAGCACAATTTTTTCGAAGAACTCATGTAATACATGAGTCTATAACCTAGTATGTTAGTGCACTACGTCTGTTGACTTCGTCTTGTATCATGTAATAGGATTATCAGTACTCGAGGTGTGATAAACTGAGTTTAGAATGTTTAAGGTTGAGAGTTCGCTTGAAAGCATTAAAGACCATTTCAAGTGAAACCCATTAACAGAGTTTCGCTTGAACATGCCTGGTCACTCTCAAGCAAAACCTAACCACTATATATAGGGCACTTGTTCAATTCATTTGGTACACTTCAGGATTTGTAACGAAGTGCTGCCGAAATCTGTTCAGGTTGTAATTAGTGTTATAATCAATCAAAGTGACAGATTTTATAGTATCAAGCTGTTTCCACGTCCGTTTCACTGATTCCGCCTTTGAATCGGATAAATACAAAAACATTTGAAAATTTGAAAAAGTCAAAAACATGATAAAATTAAAAAAAAATTGAGTTTTTGCGTAAAAAGAGGAAATGATAGTACATCAGTAGACGGTTACAGTATGCTAAAGAAATGTAATGATTATATAGCGTTAAACAGTCTCACTGATGATATGCCGATAGGTTTTTATACATTTAGTAAACTTTTTCGGGATATAAACCTAAATTCAAACTTGTTTATTTCGTGGGGAACACTACTTGGATATATAGGTAACCCCTGAAATCTCGTTTGAAGGACCCCTCTTTCTGAGATACTAGGTCTTTATGCTTAGTGATATCTGGGGTATTATCCCGGGACTTCTGATTTTGCGGAAGCAATTGCCTAGTCCCCGGAGAATACTTTCTGCATTGCTTGAAATACAGCGCCGCCCTCAGCAAATTGATGAAACAATAAAATTGATAATCATTGCTGTTGTAATACAAAAGATCCTCTAAAGGGGACACATCAAAAGTCGAGTCGTCGTCTCTCTGCTGAACGGAAGTTCTGACCTGAGCTCTCACGGTTTCGTACTATAATTTATTCTCCTTACAGATATCATCTAGGTATACTCACCTGTAAGACTGAATATTGGGATCTGGATACGGGAGTATATTCAAGAGGTGGGACACATGAATGAGTTTAAGTTTTTAAAACACCTAATTCGTATCATGAATTAGTTGAAATTTGTGTGAATATTTAAGTGGATCAGTATATCGACAATCTAAGTGAATTGTTTAATTCTTAATGTGTAAATAAGCTCAACGGTACTTGTGACTTGTCAAAAACTGATATGATCCTCTGACGCATACTCAAACAAAAATATTGTCTGTAAATAAGTTTGTACATATTTCTTTACTGCTTTATATTTCAGAAAATCCAAAAAGATTTTTTATTCTGCTTTATTTTCGACAACTGATGTCTGAAATGCTGAGTGTCAAAATCTAAGTAAGCTGATTGTGTTTCTGAAAATAAAACAAGTTCATTAATTTGAAACTTGGAATTTAAAATCAAAAATCAAAAACAGTTTGTGATATCTCCAAGGTCATTAATTTGGACTTGGATGATTAACTGTGAGGGAGTTGGATTCTTTAATGCTGCTAAATCATTTAGTTTGTTGATAGGGGGAGCAGTTAAAGAGTTTAAAAGAGCAAGTTTATGATTTCTGAGTAATTGAATTTGAAAACATTGTATTTATAGATGTTTGAGTGTTTGCAGATAGTCCAGATTACGATCCCGAAAGCAGAGACTAAGGGGGAGTCTGAAGACAAGCTTGAAACATGGAAGAGCTTGTAGATGAAAAGCTAGGTGCCGATCCCAAAGTACGGAAGCTTGACGAGAGGGGGAGCCTGAAGCTGAGAGAAGATAAAGATTGAAGGATGCTTATAATGTTACAACTTGGATGAGAAGGCAGAATGATCAAGACCGAAGATGTGTCGTGCTGAAAACTAGACACTGAAGACTTCGTCAATATCCGAGGGGGAGTCTGTTAGTGCACTACGTCTATTGACTTCGTCTTGTATCATGTAATAGGATTATCAGTGCTCGAGGTGTGATAAACTGAGTTTAGAATGTTTAAGGTTGAGAGTTCGCTTGAAAGCATTAAAGACCATTTCAAGCGAAACCCATTAACAGAGTTTCGCTTGAACATGCCTGGTCACTCTCAAGCGAAACCTAACCATTATATATAGGGCACTTGTTCAATTCATTTGGTACACTTCAGGATTTGTAACGAAGTGCTGCCGAAATATGTTCAGGTTGTAATTAGTGTTATAATCAATCAAAGTGACAGATTTTATAGTATCAAGCTGTTTCCACGTCCGTTTCACTGATTCCGCCTTTGAATCGGATATAAAGCTCTTCTGATTGACTCGTTTGGGTCCTACAACGATCCTACATAGTATATAACGACCTCCAAGTGAAGCACTATAACAAAAAAAACACACAAAAAAGATAGGAACTTACAAGATGGCTGCACTAACAAACGTGTATGTCCTGCTCCAGACAGGCCATCTTCTTCCTCCTTAAGATACACCTCATCCTCTTCTTCTTCAGTCTTTTTCGATGCATGACGACCCCTGGTAACCAAAACAGAGCAGAAACAACAATTAAATATGTCAATGGTATACTGACCAAAGTTGTTACATATAAATCTTTTTTACTTATTAACTATCAATAATAGAAACAACATAATAGCACCTCATAAGACGAAACAGACAAAACACTATCACCCCAACTCATTTACGATTTTACATACATCTCAAATATATTCTTAATACTTCAGATATAAAAAAACTCCACTATGAAGTTACAAAGTCCACCAAGTCAGTAAAGTTATTACCTTCACTTCAACTTCAATTTTCCTTTTCCCTTGTTATTCTATCAATAGTGTAATCTCAGGAACACACTCACATTTACCTCAGTTAACTTAAACAAAAAAGAAACAAGTATAAAATCCTATATAACAAACCATATCACTATATCAGCCTCAATACAAGCATTTTGTTGACCCAGTACATCTTTTATCTTTTGTCTTTTCAACCTCTGCATTTCCTTTAACCTAGCCTTTTCACGATGACTAATGTCATCGTTTACCTGTTCACCATCCTGAAAATAACACACAAAAAACCATTTAACGTAATTTATACACACAAACATAACAATAACAATGTTGTTTCATGTGACAATTGTGCTCTGTAATCGATGAACAATGTAAAACAATATTAATTATCAATAAAACAATGTGTTTTGGTGTTATTATATGTGTATTTGTGTTTGATGATTTTACGATTTGATTCGATTCCGATTTCAAACTTTAAATCGCTTTATAGAAGTTATACGCAAACTGGTGCGTTAACGCAGTCAGTTTAACGCGACAAAAACTTAGAAATAGTGACATAGGCTTAACATACCTTAAATAACCTTTACATAACTTAGAAATAATTTTTGGATGGTTTGGTGTGTTGAAAACAAGTCTATTCAATCGCAGGGACTAATTATGTCAAACTGTGAAACTATGCTGATTCGTAAGGCAACGTACAGTCCGGAACTTTATCATAAGCTAAACATACCATAAATAACCTAAACATAGCTTAGAAATAAGCTTTGAGGGGTTCGGTGTGCAAAAATATGCTTATTTGATCTTACAGGGGCTAAAAGTGTCAAACACGGCGTAAGTTTGCATTTTCGCGTATATCTTACGTTCTGACCACATCTGGAAATCCAAAATTTTTGTAGACACTAAAATATTTTTATTTTAGTGATCGGCATGCAAAAATACCATTCGTCGCTTAATTTGGATCGTTTCCGCGTCCATTTGAGTTTCGTTGTAATTTGACGAATAACGCGACCGTACGACCAAACGAGCCGACATCCGAGAGTTTTTCGAGCACATTTTGAGTCCTCTATACTTTAATGACCTTGTAGAGCCTTGAAAATGGCTTAACGGGTGTCAAAAGTGCTTGAAATGGGCTCAAACAAGTGCAGGGACCTATGCTGTCAAAATTGAAACTGTTGCTGATCTGCTGAGTTCACACGGGCCGTGTAAGCCTGCCCCTCAGCTTACGCGGGCTGCCTAAAAATGCCCAGCACCAGAAAACCAGTTTTAAGCATTCTGTTGCAACTTCAGGGGCTGTTATGGTAATTTCTTTGTGTGGTAGCCAAGTTAACACCTCTCTAAGGCTTCTAATCAACTTATAACACTTGTAAGGCCATGATTTTTGCTTGGAGACCACACAAACAAGTGTCATGATCTTGTAAGTTTGCAACAAGTATAAATAGGCATGCCCTCATTCCATTTTTCCTCACATTTGATCTGAGATTTCTCTAAGTTGATGTGATTATTCACTTCATACCTGAGAATACTTGGAATTAAATCTCTTTGGACCCTTTGTAAGTCCTCTTTCGTTCTTTTATGCGTTTTTAACATGAAAGTCAAACTCTGTTTGACTTTCAGCTTTGACCAGTCAATGGTCAACGCAAAGTTCGTTTGAACTTTGCAACGTGATTGTAATCACGATGGTTATAATCCTTAGTGATTATACCTACTGATTACCACGTTAACTAGGTGTAGTGACGAGTCAAAGTTCCGGTCAAAATGCGTTTTAGCACGCATTTTGCAATGGAACTACATTTAGGTATCAAAACACTTTGTTTTGATACCAAATCAGTTTTCTAAGTGAGTTAAACATGTTTTGACATGTTTAACTCGTCACTATTAGTTTAGTGCTTGTTTAGGGTCGTAAGATAAGTGGTCTAAACAACCGCTTAGACTTTCGAACCCGACCCGTTTGGTCGATCATTAGGATCCGACCAAGCATGATTAGTGATCATAGTTGCATAGGGAATAACCCCTGAGGTTATACCTTATGATCACCTAGGATTGGTTAGTTATTTGTTAAGGAGCTTATATGCCCATAGGAAATGACCAAAACGCCCTTTTAAAGCATAAATCCGTATTCTGCCTATGTGAACATATTTTTGACGTCTAAACTGATATGGTAACATATTTAAGTATATTTGGGCATGTAAGACTTGACATAGCATCTATATAATCATCCGACCAAAGTTTAGCGCAACCGACGCGTTATAGTAGCTTATACTACCATAACGGGTCGAAACGGGTCAAGAGCACTTAGGTAGACTTCCAAATCAGAATGTTAGCTCTATTAAATCATACCATATGAGTTCAAATACTCATTTGATTTATAGAACATCATTCTATCCTATCTCCCGATTTAGGATCCGATTATTTACATAGTTACCTATACTAGGTGCCTTGTTGATTCCGTGATACTTGGAGCTTAATTTGGTCTTATTCTCAAGACTAATAAGCAATCCCATGTGAGTACATAGTTCCCCTATTTTACTATTTTCGATTGTTTTGGGGTGATTCATATGTGCAAAATGATTTCAAGGTTTAAACAATGGTTTCAAAAATGATTAAATGGTTTATATTAAACTAATAACGACTTCGATAATGTGAACAAACTTGTTGGACGTAGTTACATAACGAATGACATTCATTAGCATTGATCAAGCCGACCAGTATTAGGTTATGGTACCATAGGATCTGACAAATCCCGTTATCAGACTACACCCATGGATATGTGTGGGGGTTATGTAGGTAACGACCGAATCTGTGATTGTTAACTTACCCTTTGGTGGTTTGTTAATACGAGAAGCGAGATAGTCGAGTCATGAAGGTTTGAATGTTATTAGCGAGACGACCAAAAGTAGTTTCACAATTAAAATGAATACGATTTTGGGACGAGTTAAACGATTTGAGACGACTTAAACGAGATAAACGATTTGGTTAAACGATTGGTGTTGGGTAGTGATTAGATAATGGGACGGGTGTAGCATGATAAAAGCATGGTAGATACGCCGCTGGTACATCTTATATATAAGTGCTTTTATCATATTACATTGCGTGTCATTATTTAGTTCACTGGGGAAACGATTTTGAAACAATGTCACACAACGAGGTTTTCGAAATGATATAAACCATACGAGTTTTATTAACGAGTTTTTACGAATTGGTTTACTAAAACAAAAGCTTTTGGGTTAAGAATCATGGCTACGAGATTTTATAAATTATAACCATCTTGATTTGAGTTGGTTAATCATGTTGCAATACTATACACTTCTCAAAACAAGGTTTTCGAGGTATTGCAATATATGTAAACAAGCCATGATTCCGATACTCTTACAAAACCTATGTGCTCACCAGCATTTCTTTGCTGACTATGTTTTTACATATGTTTCAGGTGATATTGCTTGATGTTGATTGCTAGGAAGCAAGTTCGCTTAGGATCCGGACATGGCTTCAGTGACTTAAAAACAATCATAGACAATATGTAATGTGTTTGTTTGGTTTAAGACAATGTAAATTATTCAATAAATCAATAAAACGAAACATTTGATTACCATGGTTGTGGAACAATAATTCTGTTGCAACACTCCCCGACGTTTCCGCCGCGGTTTCGTTGTTTTAACGCGGCCGGGGTGTGACATTTCACCTCATTTATCCTTCAGTTACATACAAAATTACTTAAATCATCTCACCAATGTAAATAATGAAAACCTAGACAAATCCTACATTCCTAAATACATATCCCTACTACCAGTGACGTAAAACTCAATTACATCAAGCATATCAAAGCATAAGTTCTACAAATCAATAAGAAAAGCTATGCATACTCAAAGCATATACAGAATACATACAACAACAGAAAATGCATGTATTTTTTAATGTTTTTGTCGCCAGATAAATCAAAACGAAACTAACATTCGTATATTAATATGTGAATCAGAATCAAAAGAGGGTTCCATTTGGTACCTTAATAATAGAACGGAGCCAACCGGAGACACAATTAGCGGTTCGGATGGTCACACGGAAGTCGGAACCGAACTATGGTGAGCGGTAGTGGTGCGGTTGCTAGTTCACCGGAACAAGATTATAAATTTTCAGATCGAAAAAAGACACCGAAACGGAATCAAACAGAATGATACAAGCATAATTCGATACCTGAATCGTGAGTTGAAGGTTTGATTGTGGCGGCGAGAAGTTGGAGTGGTTGTGCGGCGGTTGTCAAAGTCGTTGAAACACAATTAGATATCAACAAAAGTAAGGCTAAGCAGGATTGGTGATTAACAGAACTTAGTATGGCTAATAAAATGATTATAAGTGATCATCAACGTGGTACCTGGTTGCAGATCGGAGGATTCGAATGACGGAATTTATTGTGGTAGACGAGGTGCGGCGGTTGCTAGCTCTAACAGAAACAGAGGTACGGTGGATGACTGATGAAAATGAGGGTAAAGAAAGAGCCTGAATGGGTATAAATCGGTTGATGATCGAGTAGTCATCCCCAAAATATCGGTTGATTCCTTTAAAAGAGATACAAATTTTGAATTTGAGAGTACTCGGTAAGCTTGAACAAGGAGGTTTAGGGTCAAAAGTGACTCAGTCAATCCTCAATCGGTTTTCTTTTGGTAAGATGGGTCATACCATTTTTTAGTATGGGTTGTTAGTATTATAATTTTTTTATTTAAACCACAGCAAAATATATATAACTAAGAAATATTTCTTAATTTTGTCTAATAACTAAAATATAAAAATCTGTTTAGACTTTTATTTATTCAATGTATTTTATAAGTATAATTCTTATTTAAAATTTTATATCTTTTAAGTATCTTAAAATGTCTCTCTCTCATATATATTATAATATAGTATAGTATAGTATAGTATATATATAATTAAATTGATAATAATGATAACAACACAGAGAGTCTTGAACATGTTGAAATGTGATAGGACACATTACTTTAATTACGTGTACACTAATGCATCATCTACTTATACATTTTAATTCACACGTCAATACTGGCCAAAACAACTATCAAAACGTCGACAAAAATGAGTAGGTCGTCACGGTACCTTTGGATTTTTTAAAAACATTATAGTTTACAAGATATGGCAAGAATACGTAATAGAATTATAAGTTTGTTGTGGAAGGGGAAAAGTGTAACTAACTATCTATAATTTTGTTAAAACTCAAGGATTTAAGTGTAATAACTTTAGGGGCTAAAAAATAAATTGTGTTTAAAAGACCAAATTACCCTTATTTTAGGGGCCTATCTATAAATAAAGGGGGGAAAAGTTCTTATTTTTTGGGTATCTTAAAATACCCCTCCCTCATGCATTATAATATAGTATAGATATAGATAAAACAAAACAAAAATAGTATTATGCATGACACAAGTTCAGCAATTCTCTCATGTTATGTAATTTAAACAACGTCATATTAAATTAAAATACTGAATGAATACAAACACGAAATCTATATATATTAATAAATGAGATGATTTGGGCCATGTGTCTTTGAATGGTGGAACAATTTTGCTTATGTGGCATCCTATGGTTGAGTAGAGGGTGATTTTAGGAGGGAATTCTTCTCATTCTCTATACACAAACCAAAAACTTAGTTGGACGCGGGACCCGAATAGGATTCAGTTCGACCAAATAATCCAAATGGATCCTTTATATCCTAATTTCATTCCATCTCAGAACTCTTCATCTCTATCGTCATCTTCAAAACCCTAACGCCGCTACGCATCATCTTCAGCAAATCCAAAAATCTTCTTCAGCAAATCGACAATGGTGATTCTCATGTACTTTTCACCACTGATCACATAGATTTGAGGTCACAATTGAAACCCTAATGTTCTCTATTTTCAAATAAGTTCTCTTTTTAGAGAAACCCTAGATTGGTATGTTATCTCTTATTCAATACGCTGGTTCTTTTTCATTCTTCGCCGCCGATTCATCATCCAAAACTGATCCATCATCCAACTGATTGGTATGTTATCTCTCCATACACTTCTTCCTTATTTGGGATTAGGGTTTATTTGTGTTTAGATTATGTTTTTTTACAAATCAGTTTAGATTAGGGTCTTTTTTGTTCAGATTTGTTACATCGATTTGTTCCTCTTTCTTCATCGTTCAATGATTCAGACTGATCTTTGTTTCTTGATTGTTAGTCAAATGGAATCTGGCACCGAGCGTATCCTTTTTATATTTTAAATAAGTTTTTTATAATGTTGATTTATGTACATTTTCCCTGTTCTTTGAAGTTCCTTATAGATAATTAGTAGATATAGACCTTGAAACCATTACAGATCGTATGGCTATTATGAAAGTTGTACAGTCGGGGGGAACGCTGAAGACGCAATTGAAAAAGTTAATGATTTGAACCCTGAGGTTAGTTGATTCTTTTGCTTTGTGTTTACTTTTAGTAGTCCCTGTATTCTAATAAAATGCAATAACTTCAATTTAGTATTATTATGTTGTATTTGTTTGTTTCCTTTTTATCACCATTACAATTTTTTGATGGGGCTGGTGTTGGTTCAAAAGATTTCTTATAAGGTCAACACATCAGTGGGCCTATAAGGTCATCAACTAAGATAATATGGGGGTTAAAGTCTTTTGATTACCTTGAGCGGCCAGTAAAAGTTGCAAGATTAAAAATTTAATATATTGATGGTCAGTGACAAAAGACAGTATCCCAAAGTAATTAATGTACTTTAACCTATAATTGTTTAATGTTGTTGAAAAAGAGGTCTGGCCTAGAAGTTTATATGTTTTTAAGAATTGGTTTGAAGAACCAGAACTGTAAACATTAATGAAAAGGTTTGGCAGTTCTGCTGTAAACTGACTTCATTCTGCAATACAATTTCTTCTGCATGAGTTTGACTGGTATTTTTAAAGATTTATGTATTATTTGCACTGTGATCAATTAAGTTTCATTTAATATGGCATATAAATTCTTTATGACCGGGTTACAAAATATTTATATGCAGGTATTAATGTCTCATTTTGTTTCCAGTGGTGCTTTTTTTGGGCTCTAATGGAACAGAACGACTGAGATGAAAATAAGTTATGTGGAGTATGATTTAACTACCAATTTTGAATCCATCAAGGTTTCTTTTAAAATTAGGATTTTTATTCTATATTTCTAAATTCTAAGGTTACCTTTTTCTTGCTTCCGTCAAAGATTTATGGATATGGAACTGTCTTTTACTCATACTCTTTTCTCCACTGTTGTTGAGAAGTTATCGACTGTTTCATCAAGAGCCCATCTCAATGGTGATTGCGGTAATCATGGGTATCATGTTTATTGGTGATGTTCTTCGTGTAGGCAGGTAAATATTAAGTTTATTTTTTCAAGATTACAAGTTGGTTCTTTCCAAAGATTATTACTAGATGCTTTAACTGAATGAAACGTTGACCAAGAATTGATCTTGACTTTCTTACAGAGTAATTATAATTATACAGTGTTATATGGGCAATCCAAAGACAATAATTTGACGATTAATTATGTTTCAAGACTCGAATTAGCAACTGAAAACACCGATTTGCTCCAAAAATGTATGGGTCAATATTTTGTTCACACTACCTAATTCTGCACTTTGTTCATCTTTTGTTCACACTACCTAATTATGCACTTTGTTAATAGTATCATTAATCATTTGATATTTTAAAACTTTTGCAGTTAGCATAAGTACAGTTAGTACTTTCTTACTTAGATCCTGAAGATTTTGGTCCAATGTGGGGGCAGGGGGAGACTTATGGAGCCATATTCATTATCTGTCCAATAACAGCTCGAAACTTGACAGTGGTATTTTTTAGATTTTTATTCTAATTAACATATAATTATATTTTCTATTTTTGGTTATTATATTTTTGATGTAGTCCAACAACTGCAGTAGTTGGCATCTCCAATACCTTTGTTCCAAAGAATTTAGTTTGGAATATATTCAAATGAACCCCTTTCATACCACAACAAATGAAGATGATGGCTACAAGTAAAACCATTGATTGTTGACAACTTAAAGTTAATTGTAGCAATTCATCAAACATCTGGTGTGCGGGTCATAATCATCAGAAATGATAATGAGAAATGATAATGATCTGCATATTATCAATAGTTTAAATTCCCGTGGATAGTTTTTTTAACCGTTTTGTTAGATCGTAATTATTTTCTTAGTTAAAGATTTGGATTAGTAGTTTAATTTAATGATAAATATTTGGATTAGTAGGTGAATGCTTAAACTTATTGTAGATAAATTACAATGATAAGTTCACGTGTTTGGTTGCTTATGGCTGGGAAGTTTTTAGCTCTAAAGAAAGATTTATTATTCATATCAAGTTGTCTTCAAGAAACATGCATGCAACTCTAGTGGTAACAGACCTGTGGGAATGGTGTATACTTTTTGTTTAACATTTGGGTTTTAAAGCTACGATGACCATCTAATCTTGTTAATGATTATTTGTCAATGAGAAGAACTATTTGGTTCTTTACATATTCATTCGTTTTTTTTTTTTTTTTTTTTTTTTTTTTTTTGCAGTTTTGTTTAGGTTGGATTTAACAAAAAGGATGCTTTAAAGTTGTTTTGTGAACCCAAATTTATTTGGATTAAAGTGGAATTCGGTTGAAGCATTCATCTGTTCAGATTCAATGGACTGTTTTCCTATCTAAAGTCCACATTGGATTGGAACTGAAACAAAAAAAAAATATAACTCTATCCTACGAGTTTTTAAGAAGAGTAATGTCACACCCCGACCGCGTAAAACAACAAATCGCGGCGGAAACATCGGGGCGTGTTGCAACAGAATTAATGTTTCATAACCATGGATATCAAAAGTGTTTCGTTTTTATTAAACATTGAATAATTACATCGTCTGGAAATCTAAATACACAATTTAAACATAATCTATCATTGTTATTGAGTCACTAAGGCCTTGTCCAGTCCTATGTGAGCATGCATCTTATCAATCGATATCATTCAACAATACCTGAAACATATGTGAAAACGAGGTCAGCAAAGAAATGCTGGCGAGTACATAGGTTTTGTGAAAATAAGATTCATGACTTCTGTTTTAAGAAAATGTTTAGTCATGAACCTTGTAATTTGCTTTGTCTTTGTAAATCATTTGAAAAATAATAAGTTCAAGTGATATGTATAAATAAGAGAATAATGCATGATTAAATGAATAACCATGTAAAATGAGTTTGTATAAGATAAGTTGTTTGTAAATAATTGTCTTGTGAAAAGTATGTTACTTGTATAAAATGTTCTATGTCTCAAACTGAAATGATTCAAATAACGCTACAATATGTAATACCATACAAACACTTATATATAGGAAGTACCAGCGGCGTATCCACCATGTTTGTATCATATTACACACGCATCGTTACTTAATCACTTAATCAAACCAAACCACCAAAGTAATGTTCATGCCCAATGTAAATCATGTAATATGTATAACCAAAACCCAATCGTATATCGCTTTGAAGCCAATCGTTTACCCAATCGTTAAAACATCGTGTGAAAACCAATTGTTTACCCAATCGTTAAATTCGTTTTAGGTCGTGAAACTACTTATATGGTCGTCTCGCTAATAACATTCAAACCTTCTTGACTCGCATTAATAAACCCTTACCAAAGGATAGATTAACAATTCACATTAATAAACCCTTACCAAAGGATAGATTAACAACTCGCATTAATAAACCCTTACCAAAGAGTAAATTAACAATTACAGATTCAGTCGCTACCCACAACACCCACACATAACTACGGGTGTAGTAAATAACGGGACTTGTCAGATCCTATGGTACCATAACCTAATACTGGTCGGCTTGATCATTGCTAATGAATGTCATTTGTTATGTAACCCAACCAACAAGTTTGTTCACTTTATTGAAATCGTTATTAGTTTTGTATTGGTCGTCTTAATCGTTTTTGAAACCATCGTTATAACATCGAAAATCGTTTTGTTATCATCGTTAAAGCCTTGGAAACATTTAGCACATATGAGTCACCCCAAAACAATTGAAAGCAGTAAAATAGGGGAATAATGTACTCGCCTGAGAATGCTTAGAGGTCTTGAACAACAACCAAACAAAGCTAGAGAGAGCACGGAATCAGTCGACAATCTAAAACTATATAAATAAACCGGACTTAAATCGGGAGATCGGATAGGATGAGGCTTGGTAAACCAAATGAGTATTGGAACTCATATGATATGGTTTAACAAGGCCTACATACTACAATGAAACCAAACCTAAGTGCTTTCGACCCATCGCGACCCATTAAGGTAACATACGCTACTTTAACGCGTCGTGCGCGCAAAGCGCGTTCGAGACGTCTAACTAGTCCTATGACAAGTATTTATATGCCTAAACGTGTTTAATTATGTTGTATAATCAGTTATGTACAAAAGTTTAGGTTACATAAGCTTAATTACCAATTATACATGAAAAGGGTATTCTGGTAATTTACCTAAGGCATATAAACTACCTATCATACAACTATTCAAACGAAGCGACCATAGGGTATAACCTCGGGAGGTTATTCCCTACCTACTATGGTCACCTAATGTATTTGGTCGGATCTTAATGATCGACCAAACTGGGTCGGGTTCGAAGGTATAAGCGATTTATTAGATCGCTTACCCTACGACCCTAGACAACGTGGTAATCAGTAGGCATAGTCCCAAGGGACTATAACCAACGTGATTACACTCACGTTGCGAAGTTCAAATGAACTTCGCATTGACCATAACTGGTCAATGTAGAAAGTCAAACAAAGTTTGACTTTCAGACTCGAAAGTCTCGAAAAGCAATAAAAAAACGAAAGAATACTTACGAAGGGTCCCCGAATGCTAACTTCGATTCAAAAATCTCAGGTATGAAACAATAGTTTCAACTTAGAGTTTCTCAAATCAAAGTTCTTGTAATTTTGAAGCATGGGGGGTGGGGTATTTATAGGATTTCCCGAACCGTTAGGATCGTTTCTTGGAAAAAGTGCTTCAATCTTGGCCATACACTAGCACCCATGGTATTGTAATACCATGTGCCCAAAATACCAGCCCATAGATTCCCAAAACCATGTGCAACAAGTGGGAAGGACTAGATTCGATGTATAAGCAAACATCTTTCAGAAATGACAGTTTTGGTCCCTGTTATGTGTTTATGCCATTTCCGACACTTCTAAGGCCCGTAAAGCCAACTTTAAGGCCCTAAAATGATGTCTAAACATTGTGTACATGAAACATACTCAAAAATATGCCGGGTGTTGGTTCGTTTGGTCGTACGAACGCGATGTTCGCTTAATTACGACGGAATGCGCATAAGCGCGAAAAACGATCCAAATGACGCAACGAATGGATTTTTGGTAATCCAAACACTAAAGCATAATATAGTCATGCTTACATAAATTTTTGGATGTCCGGATGTATTCAGAACGTAAGTTATGCGCGAAAATGCAAACTTGTGCACTTTTTGACACTTTTAGTCCCTGAATGACCCAAAAGTTTATTTTAGCACACCGAACACCTCAAAGCTTATTTCTAAGCAATGTAAAGGATATTTATGGTATGTTTAACTTATGGTCATGTTCCGGAATGTCTGTTACAGTTCAAATTGGCATACTTTCGCAGTTTGTCAACTTTAGTCCCTGTAAGCGATTTAACTTGATTTTGCCATACCAAAGCCTTCAAAACTTATTTCTAAGTTATGTAAAGGTTATTTAAGGTATGTTAAGCCTATGTCACTATTCCGGAGTGTTTGTTGCATTAAACTGGTTATATTTACGCATCGGTGCGCGTATAACCTTCCAGAAAGCGATTTAGAGTTTGAAATTGAACAAGAATTGATATGTGCAAATGATACACATATTTTTACAAATCCCAAGTATGAAATATAATATTTCATTGGTTCGGTATTTGTTTGATGGCCGTGGAGGCGCAGGTGTTACAAGTAACTTTATCTCAGTTCCCAATGTTTATATTCTGATGCTTATAAGGTTTTACCTTGCAGATTCCTTTATACAACACAAGTTCCACATTATCTTGAGGGTGAGAATTACGTCTTTTCGGGCGGTCGTGAGGTCATCAATGTCTTCTCAATTCTTTGCATAATACAACATTTTTCGTACACATGTTAGTTTAAATTTCAAATAATATGTACGCTCTAGACGCCCTTGCATGTAATTTCAAATAATGTGGTGTTTGTGATGGTGATTTGATATGCGACAGCTGTTCTCAATGAAAAGGACACGCTTTAGAGAAACAACAAGACATGGGTGTCGGAAATGTAGGTTTCGCTCCAGTGGTGATCGATTGTGAAGAAAGGTTGTTGCTTGGTCGGAGAAGAAGACTCAAATGATAACGCCTCTGCTTCTTTGGGCGTGAAGGATGGGTGACGTTGAGTTTTTTCGGGTTGGAGCCCGCCGGAGATGAGGGGGGCTTTGGCTGGATAAGAAAAAGGGTGGGGTGGCACAAGCATTTGTTGTTCTCTGAGTCTCAATTTCATCCCCAACAACTCAAAAAAGGTAGGAGGAAGCTTCATATTAAGATTCATTTTTATCTTTTACTAATTAGCGTTCGTATTAGTTTAAGCGGAATGTCTTCATTTGAAAAAAAGAAGATTGAAATAACTACTTATACTACATAAAGAAGTTTCAACATAATAAAGGAAAGCTGGTGATGTTATTAGTTGGGTTGACTAATATTGTTTCCAAATAAATGTTTATAACTTATAATGTGTTTAGACCTTTTATAATTCAACCAAGAATGATTAACTTAGAAATTTTGAGTTTTATACATAATGGGTCGGATTGGGTAGTAACAACTGGTCATGAACTCTAGAGTTGCTTTTAGGTGCCTTAGCAAAATCAAATAAGCCCCATGTATAAATAAGAGTAATTAGATAATGTTTGGTGAAGAATTTGGTAAAAATAACCAACAAGAGAATTAATAATTGATAGCTCAAACTAATAAAAATGAGAAAAAACCATATCGTTACAATGACAAGTCGAGATATGATGATAAAAGATAATATTTATAATTGCTTTATTTGAACTCAGTGTGAGATTAATGTTTAGCTTTTGCAGTTTTAGTCTATGAAACTCGCTACTGTTAATCCACGAATGGATTTTAGCCTTGAAGGACTCATGGCAAAATATTTAAGACATATTTTAACAAAATGTTAGTAGCATTTTTCCTATAAAATATTTTATGATTATTCTAAAGGGGGTATATTTTAACCAGGCAATTGAATCGCGCTTAAGACCTTCCTGTTCACTTGGCGCTGACATGGCAATGCCTTATATTGTTAACCGATCGCAACTGGCAGTTATGCAAGGGGGATTTCTGGAGTTGAAAGTTCTTCAGATGCAGTAAGAACTAAGAACAGTTAATTCCAATTTTATGTATATTAACAGAGGATTTAAAGATCCTGCCTCCTAGGAAATTTGTTTTTTTATTTTAATAAGTTGTTTGTTTATTGTTTTCTAGGTTAGAATATTATTAGTGCTCCAATTTAGTTTTACATAATCTTTGTTTCTTAACGAAGGTAACATGGTATAAGTTAAATGTAATGTAAGTTCGTTGATTTAATGGTAAATAATAATAACGCTTAGCGTTGCAACTTCGAATTAAGCGATTTCGTTTTGATCTCCCTGCATAAATTTAATTGTATATGTTCTTGACATATAATGTACAAGTACAACGCTATGCCGGTACCGTATCCATATCGTAATGAAATGTACCAATAACGTTCGTATTCCTGTTGCAACATGCATGGGAATTTTACTAGATACAGAAAAGAAAGGCATGAGATAATCTTAGACAAAAGGACACAAAACACAGATTAAAGATTTCGCTTCAGAGACTGTTGAATTGTGTTTTTGTGAGTGATTCGACACCCGAACAGATCTTCTCGCTGCCAGAGCTTTAGAAGAAGATCACCCGAACAAATATTCTCGCTTCCAAAGCTTTAGAAGAAAAAGGTGACCGGCGGATTAGCGGATTCCGATAGTGTCTTGAAGGTCCAACCAAATTTCAACAATGTGATGTTGGGTGTTTTTTTGTTTTTTCCATTGACAAATAAGATGACTGTATGAGAATTATTGGATTCACAAATAAAAAGCTAAGATTTGTATGATTTTGATGGGAAAGTGGGTTATGAGATGTTTAAATGTATAAAATGTCAAAACATTTGATGTCCCAATTGTAATTTCAACTGCCAGAAATGATATTACAATTATATGTATTGAATATTTTTATAATTGTTTTTTAGGATGGGTGGTGTGGAATAAAGCCCCTAGGGGCTTTAGCACGCCACGTCAACGCCAATTGCACAAGGGGCCGATTGTTAACTGGCTTGCTGTGGGATAAAACCCATGTCATAATTAATCAATCAATTATTTTAATTTAATTTTGTTTTTGAGATTATAAACATAATATATTTATAACAAAATAACATAATTAAAGAAAACAATTAAGACAAAAATTACCATAAAACTAGAATAAAAAAGAAATTACAAACAAGAAATAAAAAAATAACCTTTTAAAAGTTTATGTAACACTATTAAATAATAAAATGTTTGTGTTAAGCCACCCGCAAAATTCGCGGGTTACAAAATATTTATGCAATATTCTTAACATGAACCAATTTTGAACTCATGGTTATCCCTTTTGTTAAGACATGTTGTCATCATTGGTGATTGATTGTGATACATGCCAAGTGTTTGACTCGGGTTCACTACGAATAAACACAGTTCAAAAACGAAATTATTATGGTATCGTAATGTATATTTGTTGGTATTTCAAAGAATTTTGTTTTGATTTTTCACTTATGTACTCTTTGTCAGGAAAACTCCAAGAGGGTGCATGTCCTAAATTAATAATATAAGTCAAATTTTGGATCAAGAATGGTGCGTATCTAATAGCATAGGCATATGGTTAGCATATATTCTGTGTATATTAGGCATTTAATCCTTAATCTAAATATCGAAGTGTGCATGATTTATGTCGAATGATTAAGGATTGGGTTTGTCTTAAATTCATAGGCTTGAAAATTAAAGATTCTTACAAGCTTTTTTTAGCTAATCGGGTTCGGAATTTTACTAATGGGCTTAAGTGGATGGATGCGTGATTGGGTTTCCTTTAAATGACATTTGCCATGATGAGTGATTGGAATTTTGGGTTTTCTTGCGAGACGAAATGATTATGGTAGATGCTGTCATGTTTGGTGCTTGGTGAGTCACATGGTTGTAGGCTTAAGGTATGGTAAATGGAGCAATTATTGGGCACTCAACAACTCAAGGAATGCGTGAGTTTAGTATGTTGATTTGAAAACTTGGATTCTCTTTGAAGAATGGGCGTTTAGGACAAGTCAAAGTGTGAGTTTTGTGAGTTGAATAGAGATTACCGTAAGCCTTTTATGGCATAGTTTTTGTTGGAATGTTTTTGTATAACCTTTAGGCCGGATCTCCGTATTTGGGCCCGAGGTTGCATTGGATGGTTTGGGCCATGTCTTAGGTCCCAAAGTTTCTCCTTTTATTTTATTTTTAATTCTTTTCATTAATAAAGTTTGCCTGGGTCTCTTTCCCCTTTCCAAAAAAAAATATACTTAACATGATGAAATTTAAAAATATGATATTTTAAACTTATATGTACCAAAAAATACATGTCAATTAAAGATGACCACTTTATTTTATTTGACATGATATTTAGTCAAAGTTTTTTTTTTTTTTTGGGTAAAGGGTTACCCCGGTGATTCTATATATCAACAAAACCAATACAAAACAAGTAGTATGGAGAGTCCATACTAGTTCAAACATGGGGCATACCCCATGAAAGTAAACCAACAAACCACACGACAACCAATAAAAACAACTAGACTACTAATCTAGACAAGGATCAGCAACACACTATAGAAACTCAGTCACCATCTAATAATCGAGTATCATAGATCTCCCATGCACGAAGCAGCTCCCTCACCTTTATAATGTCTTTAAACTTCACTCCCATTAATGTATAACGAACCGTATGAAGAATTGTATCACATAATACATCCGGAGGTCTTGTCTGATTCTTGAAGAGACGAGTATTTCTCTCTTGCCAGATAAAATAAGTAGTAGCTGCAAGAACCAATCTACTAACATAGTAGGAAACCGACTTAGACCGAGACCTAGTCAGCATCCAGTCCACAACCGAGCTCCAATCAGAATCAACATCATCCATACCCCCTTTGCTACGAACCATATGCCAAACTTGCTTCGAATAATTACAATCAAAGAAAAGATGAGCATGAGAGTCCGTATTAGCATAACACAAGAGACAACACATCATGTTCATATTTTTCCTTCTAGAGATATCCCATTGAAGGATTTTGTCTTGTGTCAAAAGTTTCCGACGAATCACTAACCACATAAAAAATGCATGCTTCGGAATACACTGTGGAAACCATATAAAATTCATCCAATCCACTTCTTGATCTCGTTGCCGAATTGAATGCCAAACCTGAGAAGTCGAGTATTCAAACAAATCGTTACCATCCTTCCACATAATCTTATCTCGTTGATTAGGAACCACATGAATATGATCAATCTGATTAAGAACTGGGAAAAGATCTCTCCACGCAATCGGCCATTGCCAAACACCATTGAGCTGAACATCTTGAACCGTAGCACTTAGCCTAAACCCTGCTGAAGTTATGACTCTAGGCGAAAGAAAATCAGCTAACGGCCCCAATTGACACCAATAGTCATACCAAGCCGAGATTCTGCTACCATCCCCTAACTTGGACCAAACAAAATTTCTGATGAACGGCCTAAGCTGAAGTATTTTGCGCCAACTCCAGCAACAATTAGCAACAGACTTACAAACCCAAAAACTCTTGCCTCTTAATCTATATGAATGAATCCAATCAACCCATAAGGACTGACGTTTAATCAAAATACTCCAGATATGAGAGGTCATAAGAGCTTTATTTACTTCACCAATACGACGAACCCCTAATCCCCCTTCAAACTTAGGGACACACACCGATTTCCAAGAAACTTTAGCCTTCCCCTTTTGGAACGAACCAGCTGAAGACCATAAAAAATTCCTCATTTTCGCTTCAAGGTCTAAAATAACCCGAGTAGGAAGAATAAACGCAGAAGCCCAGTACACATGCATAGCGGATAGAACCGAATTAATCAGTTGCAATCTGCCAGCAAAAGAAAGGAATTTATTTCTCCAGCTCATAATACGTTGATCCATACGTTCAACTAAGATGCTACAATCTTTGTATAACAGTCTAGAAGAAATAAGCGGAACTCCTAGATATCGAACTGGCAACGATCCCTCCTCAAAAGGCATAAAATCCAGAATCTGGGCTTTAACATTAGTAGGCACATTACAGAAGAAACCCGTACTTTTCTGAATACTAGGCACCAACCCAGACATATTTGTGAAGTTTGCAAGGGAAGACATAATGCATTTGACTGAATTAATATCTCCTCTCGCAAACAAGAATAAATCATCTGCAAAACAAAGGTTAACAATTCGTTGTTTTTCACATTTATTGTGGAACCTGAAAGAAGTATCAATCCGCGTAGTATGCTGAAGGATACACGTCAACATCTCCATAACAAGAGTGAATAAATAAGGGGATAAAGGATCTCCCTGTCGAAGTCCCCGTTTCCCCTTGAAATACCCGTAGATGTTACCATTGACACATATAGAATAAGAAACCGTAGATACGCACATCATAATCCATTTCACCATTTTAGGATCAAAGCCGAAACCAAGTAACACATTCCTTAAGAATTTCCAATCAACCGTGTCATAAGCTTTCTGAATGTCCACCTTAAATGCACATCTAGGCGGACCAGCACTTCTATGATAATTATGTAAAAGCTCTTGAGTCAACAAAATATTATCCGATATCTTCCTCCCAGGGACAAACGCAGATTGGTTTATGCTAACAACTTGATGTAAAACTCCTTTTAACCGCTCAGCAATAATCTTAGTAATGCATTTAAACAAGACATTACAACAAGCAATAGGTCGGTAATCCGTGACCATCATCGGAGTGGATTTCTTTGGAACAAGAGCAATAAGAGTATGATTCAATTCCTGAAGTAATTTACCTGTATCGAAAAAATCCATAACCGCCTTAGAAACATCATCCCCAATAATCGGCCAAGCTGCTTTAAAGAAAGCAGCCGTGTACCCATCCGGACCTGGGGCCTTGTCATTACCTATCGCAAACATAGCTTTTTTCACCTCATCTACCGTGACTGGCCGAACCATATTAGAAGCATCCATCGGGCTCACATGTTTAGTAAATAATTCAGGAGAAGGTTGCAAAGAAAGATCATCACTACTACCCAAGAACTTCTCATAATGTTGCACAAAAATAGGGTTAACACCCTCCCCTTCATGCATGACCCCGCTAGCATCCGTAATAACCTGAATCCGGTTCCAATGATTCCTACTTTTAACAGCTGCATGGAAAAAAGCAGTGTTCGAGTCACCTGCCCTAAGCCACTCCATTTTCGACTTTTGCTTTAGAAATCTTTCCTCATCTAAGCAAGCTTCCTGATAAGCAGAAGTTAGATCAGTTTCTCGAGTTCTTAACACCATATTTGAAGGGTCATTATCAATCTCATGCTGAATGCCATCCAATTTACCACGAAGATCTATTACTTTTTTGTGAAGATTACCCTGGCTAAATAATAAAGCTCGCATCGGAGATTTTAACTGACGAAGCTTCTTTACAACCTGAAACTGAATCACACCATTGATGTTCACCTCCCAAGACTTCTTAACAATACTCATAAAGTCCCTTTTATGAACCAAAAAGTTAGCAAACTTAAATGGTTTTTGTTTCCTTTTCAGCTGATTTTGGACTTTAAGAATACAAGGAGTATGATCAGACAACCGATAAGGATGAAAAATAGCAACCGAATTCGGATAATCAGCAATAAATTGAGAATTACCCATCACCCGATCAATCTTCTTTAGCAAACCAACACCCTTCTTTGGCTTTTGATTCCATGTGTAATGGAGACCCGAACTATTAATATCCATCACTTCAATATCCAAAACACAATTCTGAAAATCACGCATACCTGGAGAGAAAGAAGACGCTCCCACAGACTTATCCTCCAGGTGTAAAGCCGTGTTGAAGTCACCCATAATTATCCAAGGCTTGTTGTCTACCACATGCTTATGCAAAGATAATTGAGCCCATAAAGTACGTCTAGTAACATAGTAGTTAGCCGCATAAACAAAAGAACAAAATAAAATTCTGCTGTCTTCTTTAAATACAAGTTGAATATGCATGAGCTGGTCCGATTGAAATAAAACCATAACATCAAAAACCTCCGGGTTCCAACCGATGATTATACGTGTACCTTTATCACAACAACCTCCATTAGATGTCCAATCCCACTGACGAAAAACTGACGAACAAACCTTACTTAAGTTTGCCACATCCACATGAGATTCCAAAATAGCACACAAACTCAGCTTACTATCTTTTAGAACTTGACGAACCTCTTGCTGTTTAAGAGGACGGTTCAATCCTCTTATATTCCATGTTGCTAAACTAACCATCAGAAACTATCGGAGGAGGAGTGCTTGCCCCTTTATATTTAGTCAAAGTTTGATATGATAGTTTTTACTTTACAATAAACTTTGGTTCATCCTCGAGAACGACGTGTTGCATATGTTAAGCAAAAAGTTTAGGTTCCAGAAATTTAAGATTCTTTTAATAATCATTTAAACAAATATGATCACGTTTTTTTTTCTTTCTCTAATAAATATACATAATACCTCATCATCTTCATCCTATTGAATACTCATATATCATTGAAGATGTTTAATTGTTGTTGGTGCATACATCTGTCGACTTCGTCTTATATCGAGTCTGGGTTGCGTTGCGGATCTGAAGCATGACATCATAGAGATGACATCACAAGTGACATCATCATTATAATATGGACACATGAAGACAAATTAGAAGTGTTCGTTTGAAAGTCAACTTGCATGTCCGTTTGAAGAGTTCCGTTTGAGAGGTTACGTCCGTTTGAAATGACCGTTTGAAGATGTCATGTTAGTTTCAAACGGTAGTAGGTGGCCTATAAATATGTGTCATGTATGCTCATTTCAAACGGACAGGTAGAAGATTAAAAAATCATACCGAGGTGCTGCCGGTTTGATTCTTGGATGTAATCAGTGTAATATCAATCAGAAACGTGGTTAAAGTGATATACTTCTATTTTCTACTCTGTTCTTTCTGATTCTAATCTATTTGAGTGTTTCCGCCACTCAAATAGTGTGTATTGACTCATATCGACTCATTCGGTCGGTAAAAATCGATCCTACAATTGGTATCAGAGCCAGTTATGAGTAAAAACACCTGAATCAGTTGGTTTTTCTACACAAAATTTGACTTCTTGACATTTTGAAGGACAAAATGAACTGAATTTCTGATATTGTGTGTAAAACCGAGTTTTAACAAATCCTTGAGAATATCAGATCTAAACTTAAAGTAAAAGTGGTAAAAATGGACTGAAAACTGGTGTCCGTTTGAACGAAGCCTAGCTGACCGTCTGAAATTTGTACCCTACCGTTTGAAACTGGACTGACCGTTTGAAATCTGCACCTTACCGTTTGAAAATGCATGTGTCCGTTTGAAAATGTTGGGTTAACCGTTTGAAGCAAGCACCTTCCCGTTTGAAACATGACTACCGTTTGAAAATGATTCAGCATTTCATGAGATACGTGTCTCAATCTGATCAAATGTCATCATTGTGTTTGAATTAAAATCGGTTGCATGTGATTGCTGATAAACTTTAAATCTCGGTTAAATCAAAGTATTCTTTCAAGGTTGTTGTCGGCTCCACGTGATTAAAAGGATTGCGGCCCAATCATAGACTGTTGGGAATTCAGTTTGTCGGAAAAGTTCAAAAGATCCGATCAGAAGTAGATAAATACAAACTTTGGAGGTCCAATGCATGCAGATTATTAGCGGCCCAATCAAATTGGAGTTTTGAATTAAAATTCACGGCCCAGTCACAAAATTCAAGTTTGTTGAAAAATTAGATAAAGTGTCGGCTATTTGTTTTGGATTTGTCTAGTTGCATGTGATCAGAATTTGCTTGTGCTTTCATTGGTTCAAGAGTTAAAATCATCGGCCCAAGTTTCATTATCATCGGCCCAATCAGTGAAGGCCCAATTGAATTCGCTTTGTATTGATCAAGCCTATTCATTCAGTGATCTCACTCCAACAACATTGAAACGTGTTTCCGAATCATGGATATCAATTTCTTTAATATGAATAGTGAAACATTTAATAGAATAAATGTACTAAAGAAAGAGTTTGACTCGTTTTCAGGTTGTCCAGGAGAAAGTACAAAGAGTATCATTGAGAGGTATAGTCATCTTGTTCGCTCAATGTTTGAGAAGGGTATTCAGAAAAGTCCAGATGAATGGGTTGATAAATTAGCTAATGCCATACCTCAACAAGAGTGGGGTACATATCTTTTGGATTTAAAAAGAACTGGAGAATACTCTAGATTGACAATTTGTCCATTCATTGAGAAACTTGAAGAACAGATGAAGAGAAATGCTGAGAAGAAGAAAAGTCAAAATGGAAAATCAATAGTAAAAAGAAGCAGGAATATAGGTGTTCAAGTGGGAGAGGAACAGACTGAAGAAATTTCAGTTTTGAAAGATGAGAAGAAAGCTAATGAGAAACAGATTTTTGATTTAAAGGAAAATTGTGAGAAGTTGAAATCAGAAAATGACGAACTGTTAAGTAATTTGAACAGTTTGACATTGAAAAACGAGATTTTGAAAGAAAAGGAAAAAGAATTTGAAAATGAAAAATTAAAATTTGAAAAAGATTTTCAAAGTCAAATGAAGCTTTTAGAAGATGAGAAATCTGCTATTTTTAAAAATAATCTGGAAAAACAGATTGAAATAAACTCTCATCTTCAGAAAATCATTCGGCTTGAAAATGAAGCTGAAAAAGCTCGGATTAAAATCAAAGAGCTTGAAGAGAAATTGAAAGGTTTTGAGACTTCGTCATCAACACCAGATTATCCATGTCCAAAACCGATCAATTCTGTTCCAATAAGTGACTATGTCACAAACTTTGACAAAGTCAAAGTTGAAGATTGTGATGAGAAAGCTGATGATGAAGTTGAGAAAAGAAAAATATTTTTGAAATTAAATGAAATGTTTCAAGAAACTGTTTTACATTCTACTGAGAAAGGTGAATGCTCAACGCAAAAAACCTGTAAAGAAGAATGTGGAACAAAAACAAAAGGATAAAAAGCCAAAAATTGTTCAAAAAGAAAATAACAGCTCATCAGATCAATCATCCAATCATAATAAAAAACCACAAAAAATGAAAAATGAAAAGTCTAAAATAGTTGTTAATGAGTGGTGCAGGTTTGACCACAGTGCTTCAAAGCCAAATCTAGCTTTTAGGAGGAGTGATGATTACCACAAAGCCAAACAGTGCTATGATCTAAATGTTTGGATTGAAGGTGATACATGGTACGATAACAGAGTGTGTTACAGATGCGGTTATCAAGGACACATTGCTGTTAACTGCCAGAGTTGGAATTATGAGACGAGAAGATGCTATAACTGCCAAACCAGAGGTCACATTGCCAGAGATTGCCCAAGAAGATCAAATGAAAGATCGAGGGATAATTCTCAGAAATTGGCAAAGAAATCAGTCAATGTCAAGCCCAAAGAACAGAAGGTTCAAGAACCTAAAGTTCAAGAAAAGAAAATGAAGCTTTCTCAAGGGCAGAAAGACAGACTGAGGAAGAAGAGGAAGAAGGCGAGAGAGTATCTCGAGAAGATTTTGTCCTCGGATACAACTGGAAAAGCAGATAAAAGTTCTGATAAATCGTCTTGCTCGCCAAAGAATGACAAATCAAGCAAAATGCATTCATTAGATACAAATCTGAGGACAAAAGAGGGAAAGAAGAAGAAGAAAGTTTGTGGCAATGAATCTGTTTCTTCGGAAACAAAGGAGCCACCTGTTGGCGATGAATCTGGCTCATCAAAGTCAGACAAGCCACATTCAGGCGATGAATCTGGTGTGGTAAAACCAGAAGAGCCATGTGTTGAGGTAAAAAATGAGAATTCTGGTCTAACAATGGATGATGCAAATTTTCCACCATTGTTGAACAAGAATTCAAAATCACCCAAGGACCGTCAGGCTTGGGTGAATCTGTTTAAATGAAAAACCTGACTTGCCGGAGTTCCCAGGTTGGTAAGCGTGGAACATGAATCGGCATATTTCTTGAGAAATTCACGAAAGTGATTTCGACTTACAAGTGGTAAATCAGGGACATTAAGTTGTACTTGATTTTCTACAAGCGATGTTTGAGAATTGATCTTAAAAATGTTAGTTTTTACAAGTGATTGAAGAAGAACAAGGTGATGGATGAAACCCCAAATTTGAGAATTGACACACAAAACTTATTTTCTGGAAAAACCATTTTGATTAAAACAAACTTAAGTGTTTTGAAATCACTATGGGAAAATGCTTTGTTGTCAGGGGGAGTTCTGATTGTTCAAGCCAAGTGAATGGAGAATTGAAGTGATTCTCATCATGTTGTCACATTTCTTGTACAGTTTGTTTTCAAATTTTCCCAGAAAATCAAAATTGAGACATATTTTGATTTTAGGGGGAGTAAAAATTTTAAAAAAATTAGAAAATTTGAAAATTACAAAAACATTGAAAAATGCAAAAAATGAGTTTTGTTGTCAAAAAGAGGATATGATAGTAGATCAGTTGGACTGCACAGCATGCTAAAGAAATGGAAAGATATAATGTGATAAACGGTCTTACTAAAGATGTGACGATAGGTTCAGCTAGACTAGTAGATTTGCGATAACGATACAAACCTAAATTAAAAAGCCTAGTTCTAGTGGGAAACATGGTTGAAAGCATAGTACTTAGTTTTGTCCTTCTTGACTGTGTGCCTACTCGGTAATCGCTGATTGTCGAAAGACATAAAACTGGTTAAGTTTGTGAACTTTCACAACTTTGCTGAAAAGTCGCTGTGATTGTGCATTTCATTTTGCAAAGATTTAAACTTGTTTTATTTCTTTATTTTGTTTAAGCATTGGACATCCTCTGCGTATACGTGAGTATCGACCTGGTTGTTAATGCCTAAACGTTCTGCTTTATTTTTTTTGGTGTTTCGTTTAAGCTTTGGACCTCCTCTGCGTATACGGAAGTATCGACGTGGTGGTTAAAGCCTAAACAATTTCAACTTGTTTTATTCTTCTTATTTTGTTTAAACATTGGACTTTCTCTGCGTATACGGAAGTATCGACCTGATTGTTAATGTTTAAACATTCTGCTTTGTTTTCGCACAAATCACAGTTGATAAAAGTTTAAAGGCATTACTTGAGTCAGTGTATTGCATGATGAGGGGATATGCTGAGATCGTGGGGTCCATAAGAATTTAGTGCTATCTTAATATACCTTAACGTATCGGTAAGCATTTTGAAAGTTTTTAGTTTGAGTTTAAGTGGACAACAATATCGTCAATCAACGTAAATCGTTTAGAACTGAAAATGTTTAAAGCTTAACGGTGCTAGTGATTGGTCACATAAACTGATATGATCCTCTTACACAAGCTCACAAAAATAGTATCTGTAAATATTTCTTTATTGCATTTCATTTCATTCAAAAATCCAAAAAGATTTTAGTGTGTTTTAGCATATTTTTTAAAATACAAAAAGATTTTCGACAACTGATGTTGGAAAGCTAATATTCAAAATTTCAAGTGCTGAACATGATGAACAGGGTTGGGTTTGAGTGTTGAATTAAAAATTTTTGAATTAAGAAAGAAGTTGAGATTAGTTATTCAGGGTCATTAATTTGAACTTGGTGTAACTATTTCTAGTAAGTTTTTCTTATTGATTTAAGTAAAAACTTATGTTTTGGTGAGAAGTGTGCAGGAGATGTGCTGAACAAGAGTTAAAGCCAGGGATTGATCTCAAGGTGATAGCTAATTCCAGACGAAGATCCCATCATAATGAAAGGGGGAGTCTGACGAGGCTAGAGTCAAAGAGAAGATCCTGGTATATGCTAAGAAAGAAAAGAGAATGATAAAGACTGAAGATGCGAAGACTCGACACTTAAGACTCGTCAACATCTGAGGGGGAGTCTGTTGGTGCATACATCTGTCGACTTCATCTTATATCGAGTCTGGGTTGCGTTGCGGATCTGAAGCATGACATCATAGAGATGACATCATCATTATAATATGGACACATGAAGACAAATTAGAAGTGTTCGTTTGAAAGTCAACTTGCATGTCCGTTTGAAGAGTTCTGTTTGAGAGGTTACGTCCGTTTGAAATTACCGTTTGAAGATGTCATGTTAGTTTCAAATGGTAGTAGGTGGCCTATAAATATGTGTCATGTATGCTCATTTCAAACGGACAGGTAGAAGATTAGAAAATCTTACTGAGGTGCTGCCGGTTTGATTCTTGGATGTAATCAGTGTAATATCAATCAGAAACGTGGTTAAAGTGATATACTTCTATTTTCTACTCCGTTCTTTCTGATTCTAATCTATTTGAGTGTTTCCGCCACTCAAATAGTGTGTATTGACTCATATCGACTCATTCGGTCGGTAAAAATCGATCCTACAATTGTTTTTTGCGTTATCTATCAAACAAAAAGATGAATTCTTAGGTATTTCTATGTTATTATCAACTTTGTTTCCATATAATATGTTTGTATTAATTTACATTGTGTATACAGATTTTGCCGAAGAATTACCATAATTGGGTTGCTGATTACAAGTTAGCTCCTGATGGGTGGTATGGTTCGAATCATTATGATGGCTGGAAGAATTTTTTTTATGTCAAAATTAGGAGAGCAGGTTCTTCATACTTTTTCCACGACAGATGATCCAATATGATTTAATCGTTAATGTTACCAAAGGATTCCTTGCTTTTGTTTTAGTACGAAGGCAATTTAACTTTTTAGAATAATATGCTTTTATCAAGATTTGGCACTTGCTCAAGGTGATTTCTTATATTGCCAAACCTCTCAGTTCTCTGAACATAAAGATTATTTGATAATTATTTTATTTGTTTTTTTTAGTTTGTACTATATTAGCATTTGACAAATTTTATAAAACTTTCTTTAGTATAAAATAATTATTTTTGTACTTGCAGCTTATCGATAGATTTTTTGTTCATCTTAAGTTGAAGAACATACTACCTACGAAACATGTTACCATAACCGCTTTTCCTAATCATATATGGTTGGTTGTTATGGAAAAACATAGTCAAAATCTATATGACTACCGGATGGAATTGCATTAAAGAAGACATGCAAATTCAAGATGAACCGGGGTAACCCTTTACCAAAAAAAAAAAAAAAAAAATCAAGATGAACACCTTATTGTCTTCGACATGATTTCTGAGTCAAAATTTAATATGATGCTTTTTAAAGGCATAGAAGCTTTGGTCCGTATTCTTGAACGACATCTTGCACATGTTAAAGAAGTTAATGAAGAAGTTGCCGCTTAAATTATTTACTATTCATTTAGCTATTATATACAACGAATATAAAACAACTTTGTTTTTGTCGGTATTACATTTTATAACTATTTAATTTTACAGACGTTGTTATCATTGATTAATCTACCTTATTCATCATGCAATTCTCATTTATTAATATATATATATATATATATATATATATATGTATATTTATTTTTTTAGATAAAAGGATTCACAACCCGTAAGTATTCACGGGGGATAACCTAGTGGTGTACATATGTAAGCTACTAATATTTCAATTTTTGTTTTTTTATTATATTATTACAAAATTTATATTTAATTACATTACGCAAAGGCAAGAGTTTTACACCAAGTTTTACATGTGTACAGCAGTTGTGTGTTAGCTTCATGAAATGCCAACAATTCTTAAATTTGATTGTAATTTAATATTTTTTATCAACCAGCTTTAAATAATTAGATTTTTTTTATTATTATTATACATTTGAAGTTCTGAACTAAGGTTTATATTTGTGAGAATTATTGTTTGCTATTTGTATCAATCAACTCTTTTTAACTTTTTTTTTTCTAAATAGAACTAATCACACAACTATTATTTAAGAATACTCACAACCTTAAAAAGCAAACTTCTTCTTGATGATATCGTCCAACTCATCCGTAAAATGTCCATATCACCAAGTTGGAAAATAAAAGTAGATACATGTTATAAACAATGAAATTAGTATGGAACAATTAACATTAAGCTATACATACTTAAACTAAAAATAAGCGTGAAGATGTATGGTCCCAATTCCTTGCCCACATGGCAAGGACCGCACCACTTTCTCATCCTACATGGCGCCTACATCAGCAAACGAATCCAGAAGCTTCTGGAAGAAGTCAAGGTGGCACCAAAGATGCTCTCCCCGACAGAAAGGACAGCACGTGTCACCACTCATCAAACGCCATGTAGGCCTGCAGCAAATCAAGGAGCAGACCGACAGCAGCGGTACGATGTTTCCAGCGTGGACAAATATAGGCGCACCACGTGTGCCACCACCCTGACCACAGCAGAGGAGACCAAGAGGATATTCCCCTTGGTCGGACAGATGGCGCCCTATAGCAGCTGGCAAGGTTGCTCCTCCCTCTTTCACCCTCCGGCTATAAATAGGACCCTTCATCATCCAGGTTATTTCTATTCGACTCTCCACGCTCTCACTCTCAACACACACTGTTTTATTCCTCAGAACAGTACTTATTCTCACGCCGGAGCCTGGTTAAGAGGGAAACCCCCATATTCCCCTCTTAATGAGCTAACGGTGTTGCTGTTTTGCAGGTCCAGTCTTTTGGCGAGTAAGAAAGGAGATTGAACCCTCGAAAGAGACGACCCAGCTAGTTAATCATTAGATTTAACCAGTGTTTCATCATTGGCGCCATCCGCAGTTTTACAAACCATTGTCATCTTCTTTTTGTTCAAAACACTCTTCAAAATGACTGAAACGAACCCTTCCCACCAAGTGGACGGAGAAGTTTCTTCTTTTGAGCTCATTTCAGACACCGCGCACGTCCAAAGAGGCCAGAGGAACGAAACCATCCAAGAAGGGCAGATGAACAATGATTTCCCTGATATCTTTGGAAGTGCATCCAGAGTTGTTAGTCAAACCACAACTGGAGCCACTTTCCAACCTCCACCTAGGGTCATCACCCAAATCACAAACGGAGCCACTTTCCAACCCCCATCCGGGGTAGTCCAGCAAACACCCCCATCAGTGCAGACACCAAACCATGGAGCTGGCCCTTCAGCTCCATCGGAACAAACGCAACTGAACTTCTCTGCACTTTTGGGGCTACCCGAAGGAAAAACTCTGGCTTCCTGGTATGCTGAACAAATGGCGTCTATAAACCTTGTCTATACACAACTCAGCACTCAACAAGCTTTGCTCCAAGCACAAGCCAACCAGTCCGCCTTTGTTACCCCACCGCAAAGGTCTATGAGCACTCACATGCCTCAGTAGGCCAATGCATGGAACTTACGCCCTGAAAAAGCACCTGCACCAAACATCAGAAGGCCGAGCGCACATGACACGCGCGATACTTACGGTGAAACAGAAAGCAATTATGTGCAATACTCTCACCAACAAAGAAAACCAGTGCAAAGTCGCTTAGGCCCGCGCAACATAAACGATGAGACATACAAAGAAAGCACGGTATTCAGTAGGTTACCACCAGAACACGAAGCGTATGTACCCCGCAAGCGCACGGGGTACAATACAAAAGCAGAACATGATTACACACTGACCTATCGCCCAGATGGCATAACTGAAAACTCAAAGTTCATTAAAGAGATTGCAACAGCCGATATTGACAAGACAAAATTGCCACACAATGTAGGCAAGTATAACGGCTTAACAGATCCCGACGACCACCTCCAAGTCTTCAACGGTGCAGGACTAACAGGTGGATGGAACTTACCAACTTGGTGTCATCTTTTCGCACAAACCTTTGTAGGCGCGGCGCGCGTCTGGTTTGACAGCCTGCCAGCAGGAAGAATTAAGTCATGGATCGATTTTCGAGACAAGTTCCTCGCGCACTTCTCTCAACAGCGCAGGCACACTAGAGATCCGGCCGATTGTCTGAATATATGGAGAAAAGACCATGAAAGCGTGGAAGATTTCATCACCAGGTATAACAAAGAATGTCTGGAAATCGGTGATGTAGGCGAGAAGATAACGCGCACACATTTTATGAGGGCAGTAAAGTGCGACGACCTGATCAAACGATTGAAGGGTAGAGACTGAGGCCCCAAAGACTGGGAAACCTTCATTGAGGCAGCAAAAACAATTGTGTGCACAGACAAACAATTGACCGGTGATGACAACCGTCAATACAGTTACAACCACAACGACCGGCGCAACAAGAAAGGCAAAGGCCAATCATGGAAAACATCCGCTTATAGAGAAAGAAGCCCGGTAAGAGAAGATGCGCGCAATACAATCAACCAAATTGCTCATCGCAAGGAGGTCAAAATGGAAAACAGAGAAAAACAGTGGACACCCTTAACAAAGACTCCTTCTGAAGTCTTGTCAACCGAAAATCACCAGTTCAAACCTCCTCTACAGATGCGAAACAAGAGAGGTCAAGACCCAAATATTTTCTGTGAGTTTCACAAAGACACAGGTCACCTGACCGACGACTGTTTTAGCTTAAAACAAGAGATAGAAAGAGCTCTGAGAGATGGAAGACTCACCCGTCTGGTGAAAGGCGGAAAGTGCGATCACCGTCAAATTCAGCGAAGGGACGAAGGGCCAGACAACAAGAAGCTCCGAAAATTAGAAACTCACATGGTTCAAGGAGGCCCACGAAGGCCAAAAAAGAACTATAACAAGCGCACACAAGACGACTCTTGGCGCGAGAGACAAGTTGTTTTTCCCATAGTGAGAGGAGGTCCAAGAGAAAGAAGGCCCATAGTCATATCCGGTGTAATCGGTCATTACCAAACCGATTACATTTTCATTAATCCAGGGAGCACTGCAGATATCATCTACGAACAATGCTTCAACCAATTTGACCAAGAGGACAAAGCACGCTTAGAACCAGTTGACTACCCACTAACTGGTTTCTGCAACGAAGCCGTTTTTCCTCTCGGCTAGATATCGTTCCCAGTGCTGCTCTCAGACGAAAGAAATTCGAGAACGGAGGAAGTCACGTTCATGGTACTACCAGCACATTCAAGACATGATATCCTGTTGGGGAGAGAATCCCAAGGAGATTTTAGTATGATTTGCTCCGGACCGCATTCAGCTGTTGGGTTCCCAACAGAGACAGGGGTAGCGCTAATCTACGCAAGCAAAGAAGTCTTGGCAACAGACGAAATCAGGCCAGCAAAGGCAAGCAAATCTACACCACGCGCAGAAGCTGAAAAATGGGTGCTAAACAGCAAATACCCAGAACAAACGGTCACATTGGGCCCTGCAATGTCTGACCTCACGCGCGCGGCGCTAAAAAAGTTGTTATTCGAAAACATGGATGTGTTCGCCTGGACACCAGCTGACATGGTGGGTGTTCCACGGCATATAGCAGAGCACAGATTGAACGTCTCAGAGAGCGCCAAACCTGTGGTACATGCAAAGCGCCATCTAGGAGATATAAAGCATGACGCCATGCAAGAACAAGTCACAGAGCTGTTAAATGCTGGTATCATCAGAGAAGTCCGATACCAAACTTGGGTGGCGAGTCCAGTAATGGTACAAAAAGGAAACGGCAGTTGGAGAATGTGCGTAGATTACAAGGACCTAAACAAGGCATGCCCGCGCGACTGTTATGCCTTACCAGATATTGATGAGAAGATCAATTCGCTAGTAACCTTCAGATGGAAATGTTTCCTTGACTGTTATAAAGGGTACCACCAGGTACAGATGGCCATCCAAGACGAGGACAAAACCGCATTCCGCACACCGACAGGGCTATACTGCTACACCAAAATGCCCTTCGGTCTAAAGAATGCGGGTGCAACTTATCAGAGACTAATGAATGAAACGTTCAGTGATGCTATCGGAAAATACATCGAAGTGTACATGGATGACTTGGTCATCATGAGCAAAAAGGAAAGTATGATGCTGATGAACATCCAAAAAACATTTGACACACTGCACGGTGTAAGTATCAAGCTAAACCTAGCGAAATGTTCCTTTGGCATGAAAGAAGGAAATTTCCTGGGTTTCATCGTCACAAAGGATGGATTTAAAGTAAACCCTAAAAAGGTACAAGCAATCGAGCGCATGCCTTCACCATCGACGATCAAGGAAATGCAGAAGTTGGTCGGACGGTTTGCAGCACTCAACCGTTTCTTAGCCAATCATGCTGCTAAATCTTCCGCGTTTATCAAGACTCTCCGCAATTGCATGAAGAAAAGCCAGTTCCAGTGGACCCCATAAGCCGAACAAGCGTTCCAAGAAATGAAAGATTGCCTCATAAGACTTCCAACACTGACAGCGCCAGTGAAAGGAGAACCCTTAGTGATGTATTTGTCAGCATCAGACAGAGCAGTTGGAGCAGTTTTGCTCGTAGACCGACAAGGCATACAGACACCAGTTTATTATGTGTCTCGCACTCTTAATGATCCGGAAACGAGGTATGCTATAATGGAAAAACTAGTGCTGGCACTAATCCATGCATCAAGGCGGTTGCGCAGATATTTCGCCAATCATGTCATTCATGTCTTAACAAATTACAACATCGGTAACATCCTTGCGAGGCCTGAGATTTCCGGAAGATTAGCTAAGTGGGCAATAGAACTGGGAGGTCACAATGTGGTTTTCAGGCCAAGACCAGCAATTAAGGGCCAGGTGTTGCCTAATTTCACGACAGAAGTGCCCGATGACAAAGACAGGGAGTGTAAGGCAATGGAAAGAGCTGAAAGGAAACGTACAGAAGAACCATGGCTACTGTATACAGATGGCGTGTCTAACGAAGATGGCGCAGGCGCAGGACTTAGGCTAGTAAGTCCAGAAAAACATGAATTCACGTACGCCATCCGGTTAGACTTCAAGAGCACGAACAACGAAACCGAATACGAAGCCTTTCTTGCCGGTCTGAGGTTGGCGATCAAGATGTGAGTCAAACACATAGAGGCGCATGTGGACTCCATGCTAGTAGCTGGGCAGATCAATGGCCAGTACGATGCCAAAGGAGACGTAATGGCATTATACTTGGACCAAGCAAAAGCATTGCTGCAGAACTTCAATTCTTACAAGGTGCACCATATCAACCGAAGCGAGAACAAACCAGCAGATGCACTAAGTAAGCTCACATCCACCAGTTTCCAGCACTTGGCAAAGGATGTGCGTATTGAAGTGTTGAGCAATCCATCGGTACTGCTAAGGCAAGTGAGCGTCATCCAGTTGGGAACAACATCTTGGATGACTCCCATAATCATGTACCTCCAGTCTGGGATATTACCAGAAAACAAAGCTGAAGCAAGGAAAGTTCAATACAAGTTCGAGCATTATCAGATGGTTGATGGAATCCTGTACCGAAAATCATACCTCTGGCCGTTGTTGAGATGCGTCGACCCGGAAGACGCAAACTACCTGATCCGAGAAGTACACGAGGGAATCTGTGGTATTCATGCCAGACCGAGAATGGTGGTAGCGAAATTGATGAACGCCGGGTACTACTGGCCCGGAATGAATCTAGACGCAGTAAAAGTTTTGAGGAAATGCAGCGGGTGCCAAAGACATGCTCCGAAAACGATGCGCCCCAAAAATGAACTAGTCCCCGTAACAACGGCGTGGCTGTTTCAGCAATGGGGAATAGATATGGTTGGCCCCTTTCCTGAAGCCCCGGGAGCGGTTAAATTTATCATAGTCGCGGTAGACTATTTCACAAAATGGGTGGAAGCGAAGGCGCTGGCGTCAACCACATCTATCGTAGTGCGGCGTTTCATCTGGGAACAGATAGTATGCAGATTCGGGCTACCTCTGAGAATCATCACCGATAACGGGACGAATTTTACCGCAGAAGATCTTCAACGCTGGTTCAAAGAGTTATACATAGAGCATACCTTCTCCTCGGTCGCGCATCCACAGGGGAATGGTCAAGTGGAAGCCGTCAACAAGAGCATTGTCGACGGTATCAAAGCACGGTTGGGAACACAAAGAAGAGGCTGGGTTGACGAACTACCAAGCATATTATGGGCCTATAGGACGATGCCAAAGACAAGCAACGGAGAGACACCGTTCAGTTTAGTCTATGGGTCCGAGGCCGTGATACCAGCAGAGATTGGACTGCCATCACCAAGAATGCTCTCCATGAACATGATCAACAACGAAGAAGAAAGGAGGTTAGACCTTGACCTCCTAGAAGAAAGGAGAGAGATGGGGGCAATCAATGAAGCAAAATACACAACAAAGTTGGAAAAATACTATAACACCAAGGTCCGAATTTGCACGTTTAATCCTGGAGATTACGTCCTAAGGGACAACGAGGCGTCAAACGCCGAAAAACCCGGAAAGTTAGCTCCCAAGTGGGAAGGGCCTTATGTTATAGACGAAGTCCTTGGGAAATGGGCATATAAATTACACACCCTGGACAACAAAGAGGTCCCAAGAGCCTGGAATGCCCAGCAGTTAAGAAGATGCTACATGTAAACAGTTGAAGTTTTTCTATGTATTTGTAATGGTTGTGCGCCAACACATTTAGCACTAAGACAAGAAGTGTTTGGCTACCTTTTCTCATGCGAATTTCTTGTCACAACTGCATATATTACTTTGGGCATACACGAAAACATCAATGGCTCAAACTTAGGAAACGTTGTAGACCTCCAAGGCTTGTCACAAACAAGTGCACGGCCGGGTCAAAAACACAACCAAAGCCTAAGAAAATGCCAAATAAATACTTTGTGCCCACATAAACACGAAAGCATCGAAAACATGGTAAACAAGCATTGTAAGACCCCCAAAGCTGAACACAGCTGGGTCGACACAATAACCTGCAACTCGATCACTTCGTATAAACGAATCAACCCGCGCGCTTAAACGACAGAACAAACGTTGTAACTAACACAGCACAACCTGTCAGCGCCATCATTCATTCGTGATACCTAATCAAAGTAATTACACATGCACATATTGTAACGATATCAAAATTCACAACGTACAAAAAGCAAAGTCAAATATTAACACAAAATACGTCGAGTCTAACAAAATGATAACAAATAGGTCGACCATAGGTAGATTGTTCACAAAGCATAAAGATAAAATTGTTCACGAGATTGTCAGCTACAAGGCTATCGAAGCCCATACACGGCATGCAAGCTGGAATCATTCATTCCTGATGACTGGTGCCAGCGCCCCCGGTTCCAAGATCCTCATCATTAAGGGCCTTCCTCAACAAGGCGACATCATCAGACCTCCGAGATAATTTTTGAGCAGCTTTAACAACTCCAAACTCCAAAGATGAAAACTCTTGCCGTTTTTCAGCATAACGACCGACACAATCAGTCTTATATAATTCAAAATTTTTCAATGGCTCTTTCGACTCAGCAGCCGCCCTTCCTTCAGCATATCCTTCTTTGCGACCAAGATCACGTGCAGTTTCACCAAGCTCATACACGTACTTGGCCAACTCTTCAGACCCGGCGATACGTTCGGCAATCTGTAAAAGTACCACACAAATGAGGAAAACGACAAAGAATACCAAAAACAAACAAACAACAAATATTACCAGTGGCACTGCACGAGCAAGCAACCACTTGCAATCAACAGACATTTCCTCAGCAAGAAGTTCAGAAGCCTCGCACCCAGCAACCTTTGTCTCAGCAAGCTTTTCCAACTTAACTATGCGTTGGAGATATTCTTCTTCCCTCTTCTGAGCCACAACACGCTCCTGCTCAGCCTCATCACTGATCTTCTTCTTCTCTCCGGACAACCTCACAATCGCATCACGTTGCGCCTGCAACTCTTTATTGGTCCGCTCACAAGCGGCCTCCCAATCCTTTTGTTTGTTGGAGTTAACCTGCTTCTCCTATGCAAGCTTTTGCTCCGCATCAGACACCCTCCACAACAAACCCTTCTTCTCAACATTGAACTTCTCCCTCTCCTCAGCGAATGCTTTTTTATCATTTTCAAATTCAAGAGTCTCCTCCCCCATCAGCTTCCATTCTCGAACAATCTCCTGGGATGTAGCAAAAAAGTTAACCCTAGCGTGAACATGATCATCCAGGAGATCAAACCGGTTACGCCTTTTTTGAAATAACCTCTCGGCAGGGGGGAGGGACAACGAGAAGAACTCTCGGCAGTTACCATGGTCATTTATCCGGGAGCCCTGAGTTAAATTCCACCGAGGAGCATGCGGTAGATCATCACAAGCCGGGTTAGGGGTATCCCAAGACCCAGCTTGGAAATTTTTGAACTCAGGACTCCGGGGCACTCCTGAAGTAGCACCGCCACCACCCGGTGGACGCCTGGTATAGATGGTTCGATGAGGTGTAGCTTCACTGGACTCTGCCTCTATTTCAATACCTTTATCTCGACCATCTCCACCAGCACCACCTGCACCATGACCACCAGCACCACCCGCGCCATCACCACCACCTTCACCAACATGTTCAACATTCACATCAACTTGTTTACTCTTTTCACCCAAGTCATAACGAGGAGAGGACAAGCCAAACGTCCTAGACGGTGGAGAGGTGGGGGGAGTAATCTTTGAAATATCAATCTTGCACGGCACCTTACCAGACTTGACACCTGCCATGAGACAACCATGATTGTCAAAAAAATTCGAAAGCCAAATAACAAGATTTACAAGAGCAAAGTCTCTACCTTGGGGAGCAGAAGCAACGTATATTTTCTCCAAAAGATTACCCTTCTTTGCACTAAAAACACCCATGTCAATCTCAGACTCCGAGGGTGCAGGAAGAGTCTCCTTTTGAAGTCTGGATTTCTTGGCAGCAAGCATAGCAACAGCTTGCTCATCAAGTTTTCGTTTTTTATCTTCAAGAGATTTCTTCTTCATCATCTCCGTTAAGGTGGCGCCGTCATCAAGATCGGGCTCACCGCGTTTCTCTCCGGCCCCTAAACCAGACAGTGTATCAGAAACGACAACATAATCTAGGATAGGAAGAGTAGAGGGTCGCTTACTAGGAGTTTCAGCGGCTTTTTCCTCAGCCCTCTTCTCCTTCCCCTCTGGCTTGTTCGCCTTTGTTTTTCTCCGAGTTTCCAACTGATCAGCAGTCTTAACCGGAACTTCAACATCAACACCAACTGGTTCATTCATGGGCTTGTTCACATCCCCTTGCGCTGGACCTGCACGAGGGGGACGAGGAATTAGGGTCTCGCGTGATCTGTCAGAACCCTCACTCGAGAGAACAATAACTTCCTCTCGAGTAGGATCAGTAGCATCATTAACATCATCTTCACCATCTTCACCTAAAACAACATTGGCATAAGTATCAAAACTCTCGTTAGTAGGATGCAAGAAACGGTTGCGGATCTGGTCCAACCATGTCGGTTTCCCATCCTCCTAAACCGCCTCAACCATGGCACCACCGGCCTTCGGGTCAAGAACATTCAACAAGCTGTACCCAACTGCGAAATACAAAGAGATGGGGAAGAACACAACAAAAACCAGAGAAAAAAGCAAACAACTAAGAAACATTACATACGTTTGCCTTGATAACCATAAACAGGAACACCCAGAGGGTTCTTCGGAAACCACCGCATGCTCATACCGGCACCAACCAACGCCCTCTCCTCCAGCTGAGAAATAGAAGTGGCTTTGTGCGTCACCTTCTTGTACCACTCTTGCTTAGCAAAATCCATAGTCACGTCGACCTTGGGGATCCCTTCACCCTCTGCTCGATAGAGCATGTCTAACGGAATAACACCACGGCGAATGTAAAAGAACTTCTGTTTCCAATCATGTAGGCTTTTCGGAGGATTGGAACTACAAGGGATAACACCACTCGTCTGGGAGTTGAAAGAATAAAAACCGCCGGTGTAAGTCACGATGTAAAAAACATTGAACATCTCAAAGGTTGGCTCAACACGGTTGGCCTTGCAGATAAACTCAAAATGGGTAATACGAGGAAGTCCAATCGCGTTGATTTGGAAAATATGGAGCCCATAATTCGTCAAGACATCGGCAGTAAACTTGGTCATAGGGAGCCGGAAATTCCTCTCCCGGAAGAAGGCCGCATACAACGCGATATAACCTGGAGGTGCATCCATGGCGGTAGAACCTGGGGTAGGAAACTGAGCACCCCACTCCGGAAGAAAACCCGTATCCCTAACCAAATTGTGGAACTCTTCCTCTTTCCAACTGATCGTCGCTCGATCAGGACTGGGAGGATTCCTACGATTATATTTTCTCTTCTTAACCACAGGATTGGCCCCAGAAGACATGTTGTAAGAAGATGAAGAAAGAAAATATGAATGATCTCTGAAGAGGAAGAAAATAGAGAAGTATGGGAAGAACCGCTGTTCAAATTTTGAAAATTGAAGGAAAGGAGAGAACCGCCATGTATTTATACCCATCGCATTTAATGCGATGGGTAGTGGGCCGTCAGGAAATCAGAACGTCACCCCACAGGGGAAAGACACGTCAGCAGAGAGAGAAATCGTCACCTCCTTTTTCGGGAGCGTGGGCGGCACATGTCTGACACGGGGATGCAAAGTAACTGACACCACTGAAAAGGCGCCTGTTCACCTCCGACAAGACAGGGACATCAGACAGTCACATCAGTTGTCTTCATCCCAAGAAAGGAAACTTCTTTCAGAAGGAAACACCACCACGCCGTGCGCCACGCGTCCAGTTGGCTCAACGTTGCAAAGTTAGCAACACGCCGTGCGCCACGCGTCCAGTTGGCTCAACTTTGCAAAGTTACCAACACGCCGTGTGCCATGCGTCCAGTTGGCTCAACTTTTCAAAGTTACTAACACGCCGTGCGCCACTCGTCCAGTTGGCTCAATTTTACAAGTTACCAACACGCCATGCGCCACGCGTCCATTTGGCTCATACATGCACGGGATGCGCAGTGCGACCACTCGGCTCAAACGTGCAAAGCAACAAACATGTATTTCAAGAAAGCCAACAACAACTACCCTTATAAGTCCAGAATCCCTCCTAGACGATCAACTCAACTAGAAGGAACACTGGACTGGGGGGATTTGAAGAGGTATGGTCCCAATTCCGTGCCCACATGGCAAGGACCACACCACTTTCTCATCCTACATGGCGCCTACATCAGCAAACGAATCAAGAAGCTTCTAGAAGCTTCTGGAAGAAGTCAAGGTTGCACCAAAGATGCTCTCCCCGACAGAAAGGACAGCACGTGTCACCACTCATCAAACGCCATGTAGGCCTGCAGCAAATCAAGGAGCAGATCGACAGCAGCGGTACGATGTTTCCAGCGTGGACAAATATAGGCACGCCACGTGTGCCACCACCCTGACCACAGCAGAGGAGACCAAGAGGATATTCCCCTTGGTCGGACAGCTGGCGCCCTTTAGCAGCTGGCAAGGTTGCTCCTCCCTCTTTAACCCTCCGGCTATAAATAGGATCCTTCATCATCCAGGTTATTTCTATTCGACTCTCCACACTCTCACTCTCAACACACACTATTTTATTCCTCAGAACAATACTTATTTTCACGCTGGAGCCTGGTTAAGAGGGAAACCCCCATATTCCCCATAATTCATTCGTTAAGTGTTTATGAACCACATGTAAAAATCATTAGTCTCGTGTTGCGATTCCATGTATCCCGACCCATGACCACTCCAACCTCCCAGACAGCAAGTTCCAACAATATGAACCTAAAGGCCTGTAAGGCATGTAACAATGAGTCAACAACCAAGTTGAGCGAGTTCACAGTTGGTGTTCATTTTAAAGTTGTTCAAAACCATGAGTTCGTTTATAAACCATAAGTTAATCCATTTCCTTGTTTCCCAAACCATGTCCATAACCAGTGGGGGCTTCCCCATGTGAACCACTAGACCGTTACCATATCGACAACTGACGAACATAAGTTGTGCCCTACGTCAATGTCTATCATCATTGACTAAGTGCCCAGATCCATTAGTACACGCCCGCCCGCCCGTCCGACCGGCACGGTGTGAGGCTTGTAAACCCTAATAGCGTTCATCCTCCTTGGGTGATTAAGTCGATATAAAAATGAGGGACTTCATGATAGATTTTTGTCTGGTAAATTTAAGGTTGTTGTCCTACCCAAGGAGGATGAACGTACGTATTCTACCCAAGGAGAATACGCAGGATTAATATTGGCATCCTACCCATGGAGGATGGCGGTACATATCCTACCCAAGGAGGATATGCAGGTTCCGTTTTAGTTCTTTAACCCATTCCCAACCACCGGGAATCCCATGCCTTAGAAAGAGTGTGAACTCACCTTGGATTAGCTCGGCATATAAATGGTCACTTGAGCTAATGTGGTCAACTACGTCCTAACATGGTTACCATACAAGTCAGGTTCATGTTCAAGTAATGCACAAAACTCCTACACGTATCTAACACGTAGCACGTAAAATATTATAATATCTATATATATACACATGCATGCAAAGTGTCGCTATTCGAAATAGTGGCCACATTTTTGTCACAAATTACACAATAAATAATGTCATAAAATTTCAGCTTTTTGGTGCATTTTCGGACAATTTGCGGTGCGTTAATCAGGACTGTTCGGGCACTGGATAGTTCCCAAAACATAACAGAACGTTTCAATCGATCCAAATATTATTGTGTCAAAATCTCGGGATCCAATTCATCACCAATTATTTTATAAAATTCATTTACCGGGCTGCAATCAGATTCGTCACTTTCTGACTGCAGTCCACGGAAAAATTCATTTAAAATTCATCGTAAGTCCGATTGACGAAATTCCAGATGGACAATTACAACGACATCAGTGACCATCTACAGTACAAATTTCATGACCTAATTCTACACAGATTTAAAGTTATGACGAGAAACATAACACGAATTTTCTACAGAAAAACGCAGCTTTTGCTGCTGTGAAAAACGATCCTTTAAAAATAGCAAACGACGTCCAAAAATCATGATTCCAACGCCATTAGAAGCGTATTTCTAAATAGTAGGTTATAGAATCAAGAAAACCTAGTTTTCCACATGTTACCACTCTGTTACAGCCAACCGAAGTTGGCTATAAACGCCAAACAGTTTGCTGTTTTCCAGCTTTCACTTCTTATCGCGAGTCCTAAAGGTTCCGTTAGCATGTTTAGTGATCATGCACCCTATCAACACTGTTTAAAGCTGACCATACCCGCCATTGATCAGATTTGTCATAACCCATCACATAAGCATTGCATCATAGTTTCAATATCGAGTCTCACATGCTAATTTAGTACTACAATTATACGAATCGTCATCTAAACCGATGTCTCTTGACTTCGTAATAAAACATATGGCCATTTATCCCACCATACCAGAAAGTGTACTTGATAAATATGATATCCACAAATTTAAATCAACTAAATTTATTACTTAGAAATCTTACTTCAGTATTAACATTTAAAACATTCATCATATTCGAAGTGTTCTAGCACTTGGATTAACACTACCTTCTCAACTCTACAACGTATTAATGGCTTTTAATGCAAACAAAATGGATTTGTGAATATCGATCATTCCTATTTTCTCACATGCAGTTTTCATACACATATGTATTCACATATAATCTATTCTATCATATTATATTGCACATAGTATTCACACAGTTCCACATATTAACCTATTATCATGCAAATATCTCAGTAGAGAACGAATCGAAACCAAAATCGAGGCGATGAATTAAGACTACAGAGAGAATTGTACTAACCGATTGCGTGGTGATCTTGAGACCGATTCTCCGTCAACCACAGCGAGAGAGAGAGAGAGAGAGGAGATAAAGATAGTGTACTTGCAGGTTAGGGTTTGATGAGAGTTTGAGATTTTTATCACTAATCATGCTAGAATACGTATTATAACATATCTAGTATTAGTGAGGCGGTTAGGGGAAAATAATATGGGGTTGGGCCGATAGAAAGAAAAGAAGCAAGAGGGATTAGGCTTGGGACATATTGTACTAATATTGAAAGATGATTGTTGTTCACAATTACAAACGGCTGTTCACATTTATTAATACTATATATATTCTTTTTTTTGAATATCATAAATCAACTAATAATAAAAATATAATGCTCATGCGCTGGTTCGGGACTCATAAGTTTCGAGTTATGCCATGGGTCAAACGGTTCGAGTTATGCCGTAAATTAGATACATATAAATAATTCGCCACACAAGTTCAAGCATTTATATAAGTAAGATAAAATAATTATAGCGGCGCTAACCTCGTAAGCGCGGGTTGTCACATCATCCCCAAGTTGAAAGAAATTTTGTCCCGAAATTTGCAAACAGTCACTAAGGAATCTAGTGCGGTTGAGCGTTTTCACGGGGTGTCACATCATCCCCAACTTGAAAGGGGATTTCGTCCCGAAATTTAGTACGTAGTTACTGAGAAATCTAGTTAGGTTGCGTGGTTTCCTGGTTTTCCTGGGGTATCACATCATCCCCCCGTTGTTTTGGAATTTCGTCCCGAAATTCCGGAGTAGCTTCAAAAGTTGACTCACTTTTCTTAAACAACTGGGGGTACTTGCGTTTCATCTGGTCTTCTCGTTCCCAAGTGAACTCTGGGCCCCGACGGGAGTTCCAACGAACTCGAACGATAGGTATTCTGGTGCGTTTGAGAATCTTGACCTTCCGGTCCAAGATTTCCACTGGTTCTTCGACAAATCGCAACTGATCGTCGATGGTGAGCTCCTTAAAAGGAACTGTGGGGGTTTCATCTGATAGACACGTCTTCAGATTGGACACATGGAATACGTTGTGAACTCCACTGAGTTCTTCGGGTAGATTCAACCTGTAGGCCACCTTGCCAAATCTCTCAGTGATTTCGAAAGGTCCAACACATCGCGTGTTGAGTCTGCCTCGTTTACCAAGATGAACCACACCTTTCCAAGGTAAGACTTTAAGTAGCACTCGATCCCCAACCTGGAACTCGAGTGGTTTCCTGCGCTTATCAGTGTAGCTTTTCTGACAGTCACGAGCTGCCGCCATTTGTTGTCGTATCTGAGCAATATTCTATGTTGTGTCTACGACGAGTTCTGGGCCAGTGACTTGGTTGTCTCCAACTTCTGCCCGCAAAGAGGTGGTCGACACTTCTGCCTGTACAATGCCTCGAACAGAGTAGCCTGGATGCTGATGTGGTAACTGTTGTCATACGAAAATTCCACCAAAAGTAGGTGCCGCTCCCGGCCGTTACCAGAGTCGATTACACATGCCCGAAGCATGTCTTCAAGGGGTTTGGATGTTGCGTTCAGTCTTCCCATCCGTCCGTGGATGACATGCTATGCTCATGTCTAGGCATGAGCCGAAGGATTTGTGCATCACTTGCTACAAATCAGATGCAAATCGTGGGTCGTGATTAGAGATAAAGGAGGTTGGCACCTCGTGCCTAGCAACCACTTCTTTCAGGTAGATGACTGCGAGTGTAGAAGACTTATCCGTTTCCTTGGTGGCTAAAAAACGTGCTGGTTACGTGAGACAATCAACGATCATCCAGGTGATATTATTTCCGTTTCGAGTTGTAAGTAGACTAGCGACCAAATCCATGGCAGTCTATTTTCGCTTTCCATATAGGTGTTTTTGGTTGCTAACACTTCACCTTGACTTTCCTACAAGTCAAACATCATTCCCATACCTAGCTAGGTGGGCCTTCATGCCCGATGACCAGTACAAGGTTTATAAATCCAAATGTCTCTCATCAAAACCCAGACGACTAAAATATCGAAGCCGGTGTGCTTTGCTCAACACGAGTTCCCTTCAGTAGCCGTATAATGAGGCCCACATTCGTTCTATGAGGTAACGAGTATCGTCCGACCTGTCAAAGGTTGCTTCTCCATGCCCCGCATGGGTTCAACTTGAAAATCCTCTTCCTTCAGTTCTCCAGTTTGAACAGAGCGAGTCTGATCAGGTAAGTTAGAGTCGGTAGTGAGCTGCAAAGCCCGTGCACGTTCAAGTTTCATAGTTGTAATCATCCTAAAGTCTCCTCTAGCGATGCCACTAACTGATTTAGCTCTGTCAAAGTCAAGGTACATGGGAGGCCCTTGTGATCTGTTGTCACACCCCCAAAATCCACAAGCGGAGTATCACCGCTTGGGGGCGTGACATGACCAGGATCAAGCCACCAATCATATTGAACAACGTAATTAAGTAAATAAAACCAACCACAATATAATTGGTGTCCAAAAGAAAGTAACCAACTTTAAGTTAACAGCGGAAGCATAAAACGTAAAACCCAAACATAAGTTCATGAAGTTTAAAAGTTTGACATGGGACTCAACAGTCCATGTCCCACAACGACCACACCTCCTCGTGCAAGCTCCATAGATACCTAACGACCTGCAAGGCATGTAACAAGGAGTCAACAACAAAGTTGAGCGAGTTCACAGTTGGTTGTTTGGTTTTAAAAGTTTGTTTTGAAAACCATAAGTTGTTTCGTAAACCACGAGTTAACCAGTATCTTTGTTTTTCCCCAAACCATATCCATAATCACTGGGGCCTTCCCCATGTGAACCACTAGACCGTTACCATATCGACTACTGACAAAAATAAGTTGTGCCCTAAGTCAATGTCTATCATCATTGACTGTTTGCCATGATCCATTAGTACACGCCCGTCCGACCGGCACGGTGTGAGGTTTGTCAAACCTAATAGCGCTATTAACTAATGACCTGCTCGTCATCGGCCTCGTTGATTAAGTCGATATAAAATGAGGGACTTAATGATAGAGTTTTGTCTAGTAAGTTAAGGTTGTTGTCCTACCCAAGGAGGACGCACGTACGTATTCTACCCACGGAGAATACGCAGGATTAATATTGGCATCCTACCCATGGAGGATGGCGGTACATATCCTACCTAAGGAGGATATGCAGGTTCCGTTTTAGTTCTTTAACCCATTCCCAACCACCGGGAATCCCATGCCTTAGAAGGAGTGTGAACTCACCTTTGATTGCTCGGTTGAACTCTTAAAGTAGCTAACAATAGGTGTTGGTCAATCATGTCCTAGTATGATTACCACTTAGTTTATTAGTGACTTCAAATAGCAAGAAGTTCCTACACGCATCTACCACATAACATGTACTCACTTTAACAGTTCACGCCCATATAAACTTCCCCATCTATTACCATTCACAAGCAAGCATACGATATTGCACATAACACTTTCATTGACATATAACATGTTAGATCATCCTCAGATAACATACCCGACATTTAGACACGCAAATTACTAATTATGTCATTTCAGCTTTAACATCCAAAACTGGGCTGTTTTTGGACATTTTAATAAAATAGTTAACTTATTACAAAAATTCCCAAATTTTTACAGAATGTTTAAACGATCCAAGTATTATTGTGTAAAAATATGGGGATACAATTCATTACCAATATTTTATGAAAAATCATTTACCACACTGCAATCAGATTCGTCACTTTCTGACTGCAGTCCACGGAATAATTTATTTAAAATTCATCGTAAGTCCGATTGATGAAATTCCAGTTGGAGAATTACAACGACATCAGTGGTCATCTACAGTATAAATTTCATGAGCTAATTCTACACAGATTTCAAGTTATGACGAAGAACATCACACATATTTTCTGCAGTAAAAACACAGCTTTTTATGCTGTACAAAACGGACCTTTAAAAATAGTAAACGACCTCGAGAAAATATGATTCTAGTGCCATTTGATTCGTTTTTTGAAAATACATAATTTAGACTTTAGAAAATCAATTTTTCGATTTATAACGGTCCGTTTACAGCCAACTGAAGTTGGCTGTAAATGTTACTCAGCATGCTTTTTATAGCTTAAATGCCACTAAAATGCACACATACGATCACCATACTTTCTAATAAAGTTCCATATGATGATCAATCATCATATTACTAGAAATCAACATGCAATCATCATCCATCTATTAAACAACATCAATCTAACAATATATCATCATATCATCATATTTCATCTCATGATTCAAGATTCAAGTCTTTTAGTGTTCTAGTTATTTTATCATAATACAATCTTTAACCACTAAAACATGAAGTAAACAAGAGTTTAAAGAAGTCTTACAACTAGCTTAAAGCTAGGGAAGATCACTAGGGAAAAGGTGATGAAAGTGGATGATAAAAGCAATGGATGAAAGTTCTTCAAGCTTGAATCTTCACAACACACCTTCTAACAATTGAATGAACTTAGAATTGGATGAATGTGGTGGTGACAAGGTGGTGATGGTGGCGGCACTTGGGTGAGCTGAGAGGAAGAGAGAGAGAGGTTGAGGGGGGGTGAGTTGTGAGAAAGATGAAGGAGGATGGTTACTTATAATCCTTGAGAAATCTAAGCAAGATATTACAAGATCTTATCAAATCTAAGGGGAATCCAAGAAATCTAAGTAAGATATTATAAGATCTTATAAATATTATGGTGGGGCCATCCCAAAATCGTAAACATCAAGAGGGGGAGGGGGTCCATGTGTAAATTTGATGGTAAGTAGGTAAATAGCTAGGGTGTTAAGTGTACGAGTCTAGTATTTTAAGTGTATGACACATTATATGGTGTGTTAGGGTGTTCGGGGGTCATAACTAGTCCAAAAATAATTAAACAATGTTTCTAGTAAAATTTTGGTATCCCGGGTAATGTCCGGTTGTTCGGTTAGGTACCGGTTCGTTAAAGTGTTAAGTTATTCCGTATAGTGTCCTTTATGTATCTATTTGTAACAGTTTTAAATTCTCAACACTTAGGAAAGCATACAGGACCATTTAGTCAATTTTCTGCACAAGACTAGTATGTTAAAAAGCTGAAGAATGCAGAAATCATAAAGCAGTCACATCATCCGTTGTAATTAAGCACAGTCATTAAGCACAATTTAATATTAATTAATCGTACGGATACATGAAATTATGAGGTTGTCACATTCTCCCCCTGTTAAGAAAATTTCGTCCCGAAATTTAGCACATGGTTACTGAGGAAGCTAGTTAAGTTGCGTGGTTTCCTAGTTTTTCTGGGGTGTCACATCATCCCCCCGTTGGTTTGGAATTTCGTCCCGAAATTCTGTAGTAGCTTCAGCCTTAGTAGTGGTTGCACTTTTCTCAAACAACTGGGGATACTTGTGTTTCATCTGGTCCTCTCGTTCCCAGGTAAACTCTGGGCCATGACGGGAGTTCCAACGAACTCGAACAAGGGGTATTCTGGTACGCTTGAGAATCTTAATGTCTCGGTCTGTGATTTCAACTGGTTGCTCGACGAATCGCAACTGGTCATCGATTGTGAGCTCCTTTAAGGGAACTATGAGGGTCTCATCTGACAGACACTTTTTCAGATTTGACACGTGGAATACGTTGTGAACTCCGCTGAGTTCTTCAGGTAGATTCAACTTATAAGCGACTTTGCCAATTTTCTCAATGATTTCGAACGGTCCGACATAACGCGGATTGAGTTTGCCTCGTTTGCCCAAACGAATTACACCTTTCCAAGGTGAGACTTTGAGTAGCACTCGATCCCCAACCTGGAACTCGAGTGGCTTCCTTTGCTTATCAGCATAGCTTTTCTGACGGTTACGAGCTGCCGCCATTCGTTGTCGTATCTGAGCAATCTTCTCAGTCGTGTCTACCACAAGTTCTGGGCCTGTGATTTGGCTGTCCCCAACTTCTGCCCAACAAAGAGGTGATCGGCATTTACGTCCGTACAATGCCTCAAAAGGAGCGGCCTGGATACTGGTGTGGTAGCTGTTATTATACGAAAATTCTACTAGAGGTAGATGTCGCTCCCAGCCATTACCAAAATCAATCACACATGCCCTAAGCATGTCTTCAAGGGTTTGAATGGTACGTTCAGACTGTCCATCCGTCTGTGGATGATAAGCGCTGCTCATATCTAAGCGTGAGCCAAAAGACTTGTGCATAGCTTGCCACAATTCAGAAGTAAAACGCGCGTCGCGATCAGATATGATAGAGGTTGGCACTCCGTGCCTTGATACTACTTCCTTTAGGTAGACGTCTGCTAGAGTAGAAAACTTGTCGGTTTCCTTGATAGCCAAGAAGTGTGCAGACTTACTCAATCGATCCACTATCACCCAAATAGTGTCATTTCCGCGTTGAGATCTAGGCAGGCCAGTAACAAAATCCATGGAAATTTGCTCCCATTTCCATGTCGGGATCTCTGGTTGTTGGAGTAGGGCTAATGGTTTCTGATATTCAATCTTGACTCTCGCACAAGTCAAACATTTACTGACGTAGGTTGCTATGTTGGCTTTCATGCTAGGCTACCAGTATGTAGTCTTTAAGTCGTGGTACATCTTATCCGAACCAGGATGTACTGAGTAACGAGACTTGTGCGCTTCATCCATCACAAGCTCGCGTAAGTTTCCGTAAAGTGGGACCCAGATGCGCCCTGTTACATAGTAGGCGCCGTCTTCCTTTTGTTCTAGCAGCTTCCTTGATCCTCGTAAGGACTCAGCCCTGATGTGTTCTGCTTTCAATGCTTCAACCTGAGCATCTCGTATCTGAGTAGGAAGACGAGATTGGATGGTAAGTTTTAACGCTCGCACACGTTTAGGTGTAGTATCCTTTCGACTGAGGGCGTCAGCCACAACATTGGCTTTGCCCGGATAGTACTTGATCGCACATTCGTAATCATTCAAGAGCTCGACCCATCAACGTTGTCGCATGTTTAACTCCTTTCTCTTGAAGATATGCTCGAGACTCCTGTGATCGGTGTAAATGGTGCACTTGGTACCGTACAGGTAATGTCTCCATATCTTAAGTGCAAAACAACTGCTCCCAATTCCAATTCGTGCGTAGTGTAGTTCCTTTCATGAACTTTAAGTTGGCACGATGTGTAGGCAATGACCTTGTCACGTTGCATCAACACGCAACCAAGTCCTTGGATGGAAGCGTCGCAATAAACCACAAAATCATATGTGCCTTCAGGCAATGAGAGGATAGGTGCACTACAAAGTCTATCTTTTAAGTGCTGAAAAGCAGATTCCTGTGCATCACCCCAACGATAGGTGACACCCTTCTGAGTTAGCGAGGTGAGAGGTTGCGCAATCTTAGAGAAATCCTTGATGAATCTTCTGTAGTAGCCCGCCAAACCCAAGAATTGGCGGATTTCTGTTGGTGTACGGGGTGCAGGCCAGTTCTTGATCGAGTCTACCTTGGATGGATCCACATGAATCCCATCCTTGTTTACCACGTGGCCTAGAAAGTGGACTTCGCGAAGCCAGAAGTCACATTTCGAAAACTTGGCATACAACTGTTCTGTTCGAAGAAGTTCCAAAATAAGTCGTAAATGATGCTCGTGTTCCTCCTGACTCTTGGAATAGATCAGGATGTCGTCGATGAAAACTATAACAAACTTATCCAGATATGGTTTGCACACTCGGTTCATGAGATCGATGAAGACCGCAGGTGCGTTTGTCAACCCGAAGGGCATAACCAGAAACTCATAATGCCCATAACGAGTCCTGAATGATGTTTTAGAGATATCCTCGCCTCAGACTCTCAGTTGATGGTAACCTGACCTCAGGTCAATCTGTTGGTGCACTACGTCTGTCGACTACGTCTTATATCGAGTCTTGTAGTGTATAGGTTAGAACAGGGCACGAAATCCAAGAAACATGTGTTAGTTAGTGATTTCGCTCATGTGTCAAGCTAGGGTTTCGCTCTTGTGTCAATTAGATGGTTTCGCTTATGTGTCAGATAAAGGTTTCGCTTTTATGGACATGTATGTATGAGCGAAACCTGTTAGCCTATATATTGGTTGTTTGAGCGAAATCATGAACATAGTTGTAGGTGTTGTCTTCCGGTAAGCCACGAAGTGCTGCCGAAGTGTTGTCAGAGCTTGTAAACGTTATCAAGATCAATACAACAACAGTTTAAAGTGAATTTTGCTGAAATCGCACCAAAGCATTAGTTTCCGCCTCTTGTTTTGGATAGGAATTCTTCTGATCGACTCAATCAGGGCCGAAAACGATCCTACAAGTGGTATCAGAGCTCAGGAGGAAGAGTTCTTGCCATTTCAGCTGCATTTATTCTGATTTTCGAAACTTTCTTCAAAATTACAAAATTTTTCACGGTAAAACTAGCTCAAATTCACGCACAGCACTCGTATTCATGCATTAATAAACCCTTGAAAGTTTCAAAGCTAAAATCGACCAAAAACTTAGTATTTTAGGGGTTTCGCTTTTAGGGACTCGTGCAAATAGTGACGTCATGTCTGATTTCGCTCTTGGAACATAGGTGATTTCGCTCTTATGAACCAGCAATTCAGTGATTTAGCTCATCTGATCAACCTAATTTCGCTCATCTGTACAACTCAGGGTTTCGCTTATAGTGACACTTAGGTTTCGCTCATAGTGACACTTAGGGTTTCGCTTATTAAGTCACCTTGGGATTTCGCTCATAAGTCAACTTGATATTTCGCTTTTTGTGACATTCAGGGTTTCGCTCCAAGGAACAATTCTGATTTCGCTTTTGTGGCATTAGGGATTTTGCTCAAAGGGTCATTTTTGCCTAAGCTTGGAAATTTATGAACTTGTGAACAATTGAACAATGGACAACGAATTCTATAACGCCTTTGCTAGTCCGATTACAATCACTCAGAATACTTTGCTTGAAAACGAAACCGGGGCGTCTCAGAAACCGCCTAAACTCATGGATATTGATGATTACAATGCATGGTCCGAACGGTTTGGAAATTGGGTTGAGGCGTATCATTTGGATGCTTGGGAACACACTGAAGAACCATATGTTAGGCCCACAAGGAATAATGCTCAGTTAACAATTAGGGAAATGAGTACTGAGGATAAAAAGAAATATAGAGATGAGAAATTGATGGTGAGTCTGCTTCAGCAAGCGATAAACGAAGATATCTTAATACTGCTTCAACATGATGGAACTGCTTATTCAATTTGGATAGAATTGGAAGCAAAATTTGTTGGAAGTGATGATATGCTCAAAAACAAAATGTCTCTCATGAAAAAAGAGTTTGATCTGTTTCGGGGATTAAAATCTGAAAATACCAAGTAAATTATAGAAAGATATTGTAACTTGGTGAGAAATATGTCAAAACTTGGTATTAAAAAAGATACTGATGAATTGATTGAAAAACTTGCAGATGCACTACCTCATGAAACTTGGGGAACATTTCTGATGATGCTGAGATCCAACAGAAAGGATTATAAAAATTTGACACTGGGAGACTTCATCAAACACCTGGAAGCTCAAGAGATGGAGCAAAGGAAGATTGCCAGGATGAAGAACTACGATGGAGAACAGGATATCAGCTGGTATTACAAAGGTGGTGTCAACGAAAAGTCAAATTTTTCTCCAAAAGTCGAAACTGCTTACAGTGCGAAAGATTCTTCTGAAAAGAAATCATCCCAGGGATCAAGCAGCACTAGATTTTCATCATTCGATCCAAACATTTCTGCAACTAAGAATGGAAGAAAACTTCAGTGCAATATTGTTCTAAGTCTTGAAAATGATCAAGATTATACTGACGAGGTTGCTAAAAATCAAGTGTCTTTGTTGGGAATGATTTTAGAATCATATAGTAGTTTTATGGCCGGAAAGATCGGTAATCCAATGCTCACGAAAGAGGATTACGATCAAATAGATGCTGAGGAAATGGAATTGATGGACATTAAATGGTGCATGGCAAGTGTGTTGAGACGATCTGAGAAGTTTAAACAAATTACGGGAAGAGATGATTTCCGTGATGCAAATGTTTCAACTTTAGGCTTTGATAAATCTAAAGTTACATGTTTTCGTTGCAGGGAAAAGGGGCATTTCAAGAGGGAGTGCAAAAATCGTGAAGCTGGTGGAGGCAAGAATCCTTTTGGAAATAACGATTATCACAAAAAGGCGATTTATCATCAAGTCACACCACCAGCACCGCATCAGGCACAAACTGCACATGGGAGAGATGTGATTGAAGGTTCAAAAAGAGCGTGTCTAGTTAATCAGGGCAAATATGATAATTTTAGCTAGGATAAATATCTTCCAACAAACAGCAAAGTATGTTTGGCAGAACAAGATGATGAAAAACTGGCTGAAAGTTTCTGTTGGGACAATTTTTTCCCAGATCAAGAACTCATGGCCAAAGAGATGTCCAAAGACACTTCAAATGTTAAAGCTTTCATTGCAAATGCCTACGATCTGAAATGGGCAGAAAAGTGCAGAAAAGTCATGGAAGCTGCAGAGGAAAGACGGAGAAAGCTTGAAGAAGAGGAAGAAGAGGAAGAGAGATTAAAAGCTGAGGCAGAAGCTGAGAAAAAGAGAAGAGCTGAATTTTTACGATCAAACAGAACAGTCAAAGAGGTTCCTGAATTTGAAGTCAAAGTTGATGCAGAACCTGTCAAAGTTTCTGAAAAGTGCATGAATTGTGATTCTTTAATCAACAGATTGAAATAATCCTATGATACAATGAACAGAGAAATTAACAATTATACTGATTCAAACGGTGAACAAGTTGTGGCAATGAATACGCTGAAAAGAGCGTACCTGAGACAGCTTGATGATGTCAATTTTCACATAAAAAAGTGTGCTGAGCTGGAATTAAAGCTGGAAACTTAAAGAATCGAAACTGAAAGAGTCAACAAGTTATTAGAAAGTTACTCATGTTCAACTTTTGTTGTTGACAGGATTTATCCGGTTGTGGAGAATTTGAAGACTTTTGAAGAAGTAAAGACTTCAGAAGAAGAGAAATCTGTGATAGAAGACGAAGATAAAGTGAAGATTTCTGGTCAGAAACCAAGTGTGGTCTACAATAGATGTCCGCCCCCGGTCGAAAATGGATATTTATCTCGAAATCCAAATTCCGAAAGAGTCGAAAAGGCAATAAACTTACAATGGGAGTCTGGGCCGTCGGATAACTTGCCAGAAAATATTGATGTCACATACACGTCATCCGACACTGATCATGAGTCAAAGTTGATAAAAAGTTTGGTCGATCAGGTGTTAGATAAAGATGACATAGAGGAGTCAAAACCGGAGTCCAAATCCAAGTCAAAGTCTGAGTCCGATACATCAAAGTCAACAGTCATAAAGGACAAACGGGTTTATGATAAAGAGTTTTTGCTATCAAAATCTAATTTGAATGATGAATCATTAAAAGTAGCATATACTTTGAAAGATTCTGACAAATTATATTCTGATGAAGCTTTTCCAATAAGAGGTGTTAAAACTAAAATGATTAAAAAGGTTTTCAAACTAACAGAAATCAACATTTCTGAAATAAAAGATATTAATTTTTCTGAAAATCCAAGACCTTACACCTCAAGAGTGCAACAAAGATTAAACAAGAAAAAGGGTTACAGTTCTGGTTCTGGTATTCATAAAAAACCAAACCATAACTGTAATTTCAAAAAGAAAGGATTAGGATTTAATCAACTGAAAAATTATAAAAATGAAAAATTTTATAAACCAAAAACTGTGTTTGTTTTAGGAAAATCTTTAGATGATGAGAAAGAGCAAGCATTCAGAAAGCAGACAAATCAAGAATTCCTTGCAAAGAAGCAAGATGAGATGAAGAAAAGTGTTATTCAGAAGACTACAGAGACAAGAACCTGTTTTCAGTGCAAAACTGCTGGTCATATTGCTAGAAATTGTCCGAAAACATTCAAACCAAAACATGAAGTCTCTGGTAAACTGAAAGGAAAAGTTGTTGAGAAAACTGAACTTACAACCAAAACATTTACAGGTTTTGAAAATTCAATCTTTGAGATTGGTGAATGTTCAAAAAATGTGGTTAAAAGAAAAGAAAATCTGAAAAATCAAAAATGGGTTGTTAAGGGTTCAGGAAACAGTTCTGGTGATGAATCTGATTCCACAAAATCAGAGGAGCCAAAAGTTGTTAAAGAAAAGGTTGAGAAAACAGTTCCGAATGTGGATGATGTGAATTTTCCACCTCTGCGGGCTGAAAATTTTAAAAAGAAAGTTGGAAACGTTGAAATTTCAAATCAATTTTATTCTGATAAGAAGAAATTTGATGTTGATAAGGCTTTCAACGGAACTGTGAAACACATTTTTGGAAAAATGGTCGATGGTAAGGCCAAAGGAGTGAAAGAATTTTATGCTTCCAAAAGAAATGTTCACAGGTCGGTTGAAAGTAAAGATGAAGAAGAGGTTGTTACACCCAAGGAAGGTCAGGCTTGGGTGGATATATTTTTCAAAAAGTAAAAACCTGACTTGCCGGAGCTCCCAAGTTGGTAATCGTGGAGCATGAATCGGCATCATTCATTGTTTATGAAAATTGTTTTTGTATAAGTGTGATTTGCCGGAACTCCTAGGTTTGTAAGCGAGGAGTAGGAATCGGCACCTTGAGAATTCAACCAACAGATGGTAATTGGTTGAAAAACAGGTTTGAAATGCTTAATTGTTAATCCTACAAGTGATATGTATGATTGTTGTTTTTACAAGTGGTTCAGGTTGATCCTACAAGTGGTTAATCAAGGTCATTAAATTGAACTTGAATTAACTATCATTCATAAAATTGGCAAACAATGTGATGATTTGATCCCCAATTTTACAAGTGGTAAAATCAACAAAGCTTATTTTTCGGAAAAACCATTCTGATTAAAACAAACTTAAGTGTTTTGAAATCATAATGGGAAAATAGTTTGTTGTGAGGGGGAGTTCTGATTGTTTATGCCAAGTGGATGGCGAATTGAAGTGATTCGATATCAGTTGTCACGTTGTTGTACAGTTTGTTTTCAAATTTCCTAAAATGTGTTTGCATTTTAGGGGGAGTAAGAATTTTTAGAAAATCCAAAAACATTTGAAAATTTTGAAAAAGACAAAAACCTGATAAAATGAAAAATGAGTTTTTGTGTCAAAGAAGAGGAAATGATAGTACATCAGTGGACTATCACAACATGCTAAAGAATTGAAAAGTCAAAAGTGATAAACGATCTCACTGTGGATGTGTGAGTAGGTTTTTGCACATTTAGTAAACTGTGATGAGATATAAACTTAAATTCAAACTTGCTTATATCGTGGGGAAACATCTCTCGGATATATGGGTAACCCCCGAAATCTTGTTTGAAAGATTCCTTTTTCTGATATACTAGGTTTTTATACTCGGTGATGTCTGGGGTATTATTCCGGGACTTCTGCTGAATGGAAGTTCTGACCTAGTCCTCGAATAATACTTTCCGCAAAATGCTTGAAACATAGCATCACCCTCAGCATATATGATAAGACAATAAAATTGCTTAGCAATGCTGTTGTAAAAAAGATCCTCTAAAGGGGACATACCCAAAAGTTGAGTCATGATCTCTCTGCTGAACGGTAGTTCTGACCTAAGCTCTCATGATTCTTCATAAGTTATTAACCCCCTACAGATATCATTGGTGTTATACTTACCTGTAAGACTGAATATTGGGATCTGGATACGGGAGTATATTCTGAGGTGGGACACGCGATTAAGTTTAAGTGCTTAAGACATTAATATCATATCTCGGATCAGTTGAACTTTGTGTGAAAATTTAAGTGGACCAGTATACTGACAATCTAAGTGAATCGTTTAAAACTTAAAATGAAATGAAGCTTAACGGTGTTGGTGATTTGTCTCAAAAACTGATATGATCCTCTTACACGAACCCACAAAAGTATTGTCTGTAAATATTTCTTTACTGCATTTCATTTCTGCATTAAAAAATTCAAAAAGATTTTAGTGTGTTTTAGCATAAATTTTTAAAAATCCAAAAAGATTTTCGACAACTGATTTTGGAAAGCTGATTTTCAAAATTTAGAGTGCTAAACATGATGAACAAATGGTTTGGGTGAAAGTATTTGAGGATTGTTGAAATGAAATAAGAAAAAGTTTTGCAATATAAACGTTATTCCTACAAGTGGTAAATTAGATTTGAAAATCTTATCCACAAATGGTTATCAGAAAATTTATTTTTGGGTAGAGTTTTTGCAGGTTGGCCAGGTTTCGATCCAGAGCAGGATGAAAGCCAGGTTATGATCTTGTGAATTCCAGACTACGATCCCAACAGATTGAGAGGGGGATTCTGAAGACACCATGATATTCAACATGCAAGAGAGAGGAGTTTGTTGAAGATAAAGATAGAGAATGAGGATTCTTGCAATGACAAATACTTCAGAGGAAGATCAAAGACTGATAAAGATTTTAGGTTGACAATCGAAGACTCGACACTGAAGACTCCGTCAACATCCGAGGGGGAGTTTGTTGGTGCACTACGTCTGTCGACTACGTCTTATATCGAGTCTTGTAGTGTATAGGTTAGAACAGGGCACGAAATCTAAGAAACATGTGTTAGTTAGTGATTTCGCTCATGTATCAAGCTAGGGTTTCGCTCTTGTGTCAATTAGATGGTTTCGCTTATGTGTCAGATAAAGGTTTCGCTTTTATGGACATGTATGTATGAGCGAAACCTGTTAGCCTATATATAGGTTGTTTGAGCGAAATCATGAACATAGTTGTAGGTGTTGTCTTCCAGTAAGCCACGAAGTGCTGCCGAAGTGTTGTCAGAGCTTGTAAATGTTATCAAGATCAATACAACAACAGTTTAAAGTGAATTTTGCTGAAATCGCACCAAAGAATTAGTTTCCGCCTCTTATTTTGGATAGGAATTCTTCTGATCGACTCAATCAGGGCCGAAAACGATCCTACACAATCTTAGAGTAGAAGCTCGACCCTTGCAACTGGTCGAATAAGTCATCAATGCGTGGAAGAGGATAACTAGATTTTTCACGGTCACCTTGTTGAGTTCGCGTTAGTCAATACTCATTCTAAAGGTACCGTCTTTCTTCTTCACAAATAACACTGGAGCTCCCCAAGGCAAAGAGCTAGGGCGAATAAAACCCTTGTCCAAGAGCTCTTGTAGTTGCGAGGACAGTTCTTCAAGTGGGTTCGGATGTCGTCAAAGAAACAAGGGACATATCTATCATGTCTGAGGATCCATATCGGCCATATCAAGATCAAGGAAAAGTACCTGGGGTATCAAGATGTTCATGGCCTAATGCTCACTGAGTAACGTTCGTAGAGCGTAACTTGTCCAAGCGAGTGTCCGCGGGGAACACTTTTAAGATCGTAGGGTTCAAAAGTATAACGTGTATGGGTAGGGATGTTGATGCACAAGAATGTCTGTTGACTTCATCTTCATCAAGTCTTAAATCAAGAAAGTCATTATTGGAGCTTAAATGTCAAATTAGGGTTTAATTAGTGTTTTAGGAAGTGATTATTAGGGTTCCGTTTGAAATGAAAGTTTGAATGAGGGTTCCGTTTGAAATAGAGGGTTCCGTTTGAAATGAAAGTTTGAAACATTATGTTAAGTTTCAAACGGAAGGGTCATTGTCTATATATAGGAGTGTGTGTGTCACATTTCAAACGGAACGGTTGAGGTCATTGTATGTGAAATGAAGTGCTGCCGGTTTTTCATCAGAAAACATTGTAAAAGCACGTTTATTAATCAGAAAAGAAAAGTTAAAAGGATTAGAGCTGTTTTGGACGTTATGTGCATTGATTCCGCCTTTACACATGATGTTGAACTACCTTAACTGACTTTTAGGGTCACGTACACGATCCAACAAGTGGTATCAGAGCTCAGGACGAGGAGTTCATACCAAATACAGCTTGAATTCATCGGATTATCTCACTTCTACCTTTCTTTTCTGATTTTAACTAGTTCTCGTGGTTAAAATGGCTTGAAACGATCACATATCAAACGAAATTGACTATTAACTAATCCTTGAAATTTTGAAATCGAAATTCGACCTAAAACAGATCTAAATCGTTCATACCGTTTGAAAAGTTTCGCGATTTGCTGACGTCACCGTTTGAAAACTGTTCTATCGTTTGAAAACTGACCAATCGTTTGAAGTAACCGTTTGAAAATTGATCTATCGTTTGAAAACTGACCAATCGTTTGAACTATCGTTTGAAATGTTTATCGTTTGAACTTTGTCGTTTGAACAGCAGTCGTTTGAACAGCTGTCGTTTGAAAACAGTTTGTCGTTTGAACTATCGTTTGAAATTGACCATATCGTTTGAAGTTACCGTTTGAACCTGACCTGACAGTTTGAAATTTAAACCCTACAGTTTGAAGGTGACTGACAATTTGAAAATAATGGTTACCGTTTGAAAGTGTGTATATCGAGTTGTATATAACATTTATCGAGGATGTCAGTGGGTAACATGTTTTTGTTTTTGTTCAAGGTTGCATGTGATTGCTGATAGAATTTAATTCTCGGTTAAATAAAACAAAAACAAACAACATGTTGTCGGTCATTGGGTATTGAATTAGTGGGTTTTATAGGTCCAATCAGAAATCGAATCACATTTTAGTTGTTTGCCACACTTAATATTTGAGGTCCAATCATATTGGTTTTATGTGATAATAGTCAGATTATATTGTGAAAGTTGTTGTCAGCTCATTAATCAATTGTTAAAGTCTTCGATAATTACAATTAGAATTAATGAAGTTGCCGACCTAGTGGTACATCGATCCAATCAAGTAAATCTCGAAACTAGAATTGAGTTTGTGTGTTTGAGATTATCGACAATAAAAATTGAGGTTGCATGTGATAAGATTTTTTAAATTCAAATTGTCGAATTTAGTGGGTTTATTGTTCAAATTAAATCAAGTGTTAGAATTGTTGATCCAATCAACTGTGCAGTTCAACAAAATTGCAACGAGTCCGCGAATCTTTGACAACGAGTCTTAGATTGATTTCGTCAACAAACATACTGTTACGTATTCAGTTTGTTTGAACTAATTGTTTGTTTGTTTGTTTGCATGTGATTCGAGGTGATTTTCAAGGCGCAAATATCAAGTAGAAGATTTAAAATGTCAGAAGAAAGTGCTCATGATAGACGGTGGAAAATAGATTATGTAAGATGGGAACTTGAAAATTACAGAGAACCATTCAAAGAAGCCCAAAGAGCAAAACGATGGAATGATGATCTGGAATGTTATATGGATTCATGGGGTAATCCAGTTATTGACCCATCAAAAGTGGATTTCGATGCTGTAATGAATTTGCTTCCAAGGCCGGCTACTTTTAACACACGAAGGTTATCTGATAAAACATATTTGCCTGATTTGGAGAAGAAGATAAGAGAGGTTTGTGAAGCAAGTCTACCAAAGGTGGTAGAAATGAAAAAGAGAAAAGAAGAAGAGGTGAAAAGGATGGTTGAAGAATTAAAGAAGAAAGCTTTAGAGGAAGTCAAAGTGGAAACAGTAAAAGTTGAGAAAGAGAAAGAAGCTGTTAATGAAAAACAGCAGGTGTTTGAAGAAGTGATTACAAAGAAAGAAGTTGATGTTGAAAAGACAAATGAAAAATGCTCAAAATGTTATAAACTTGAAGCAGACAATGCCAAATTCTTGAGTGATACGGAGAATTTGACATTGGAAAACAAAGCTTTGAAAGGTGGGAAGAAAGCTGATGATGAACAGATTCTGGAGTTGCGCTTGAACTGTGAAAAACTGAAAACTGAAAATGTCAAACTGTTGAGTGATGTGGACAGTTTGACATTGGAAAACAAAGGTTTGAAAGAAAAAGAAAAAGATTTTCAAAATCAAATCAAGATTTTAGAAGATGAGAGAGATATTTTTGGTAAAAATAATCTTGGAAAACAAATTGAAATCAATTCTCATCTTGCTAAAATCATTCAGCTTGAAAAAGAAGCTGAAAAAGCTCAGATTAAAATCAAAGAGTTTGAGGTGAAATTGAAAGGTTTTGAGAATTTTACATCAAATGTTTCTCCAAAACCGATCAATTCTGTTCCAATAAGTGACAATGTCACAAATTTTGACAAAGTCAAAGTCAAAATTGAAGATTTTGATGAAATATCTGATGATGAAAAAGAAAAGAAAAGAAAAATATTTTTAGATTTACAAGAAAAATTTAAAAATACTGTTTTGCAATCTACTGAAATAGGTGAATGTTCTAAACAAAAACCTGTTAAGAAGAGTGTAGAACAGAAACAAAAAGATACAAATTTGAAAAATCCTAAAAATGAAAATAAAAGCTTATCAGATAAGTCATCCAATCATTATCAAAAATCACAAAAATCGAAAAATGAAAACTCACAAAATGTTGGTAATAAGTGGTGCAGGTTTGACCACAGTGCTTCAAAGCCAAAACCAGTTTTCAGGAGGAGTGATAATCACCACAAAGCCAAACAATGCTATGATTTAAGTGTTTGGTGTGAAAGTGGTGAATGGTATGATAACAGAGTGTGTTACTCTTGTGGTGTTCGAGGACACATTGCTGTTAACTGCCAGAATTGGAGTTATGAAACAAGAAGATGCTATAATTGTCATATCAAAGGACATATTGCCAAAGATTGCTCGATGAGATCGATGGGAAGATCGAGGGTTGAATCTCAAAGAATGGCAAAGAAGCCAGTCAACATCAAGCCCCATGAACAGAAGGTTCTAAAACCTAAAGTTCAGGATCAGACAATTCAAGAAAAGAAAGTTAAACTTTCACAGGGGCAGAAAGACAGACTGCGAAAGAAAAGGAAGAAGGCGAGAGAGTATCTCGAGAACATTTTGTCTTCGGGTTCACAAAACAGATTGAATAAGAGTTTTGATGAATCAACTAACTTGATTGTAAAGTCAAGCAAGACGAATTCATCAGATACAAATCTGAGGACGAAAGAGAAAAAGGAGAAGAAGAAAATGGTTGGCGATGAATCTGATGTGTCAAAGTCAGACAAGCCACCATCAGGCGATGAATCTGGCTCATCAAAGTCAGACAAGCCACATTCAGGCCATGATTCTGGTTCATCAAAGCCAGAGGAGCCTAGTGTTGAGGTAAAAATGGAGAATTCAGGTTTAACAATGGATGATGCAAATTTTCCACCATTGTTGAACAAGAATTCTAATTCACCCAAAGAAAGTCAGGCTTGGGTGAAACTTTTCAAATAGAAAAATCTGACTTGCCGGAGCTTCCAGGTTGGTAAGTGTGAAGCAGGTATCGGCATCATTCTTGAGAAATTCACAGGTTGGTAACTGTGATATTTCGATTTACAAGTGGTAAATCAGGGACATTAAGTTGTACTTGATTTTCTACTAGTGTTTGTGTTGATAGAATCTTGAATTGTTAAATCTTTAAAATGGTTGAAAGAGAACAATGTGATGAAACCCCGAGTTTGTGAAAAGACAAACAAAACTAATTTTCCGGAAAACCATTTGATTAAAACAAACTTAAGTGTTTTGAAATCTAAATGGGAAAATAGTTTGTTGTCAGTGGGAGTTCTGATTGTTAAGCCAAGAGAATGGCGAATTGAAGCGATTTGATATCAGTTTGTCACGTTTCTTGTATAGTTTGTTTTCAAATTTTCCAGAAAATCAAAATTGAAACATATTTTGATTTTAGGGGGAGAAATATTTTAAAAAAAAATTTGAAAATTTGAAAATGTCAAAAACATTGAAAAATCAAAAATGAGTTTTGTGTTAAAAAAGAGGAAATGATAGTAAATCAGTGGACTATCACAGCATGCTAAAGAATTGTAATGTCAAATGTGATAAGCGGTCTCACTAAAGATGTGACGGTAGGCTCAGCTAGACTAGTAGATTTGCGATAACGATACAAACATAAATGAAAAAGCCTAGTTCTAGTGGGAAACATGGTCAAAAGCATAGTACTTGGTTTTGTCCTTCTTGACTGTGTACCTACTCAATAATCGCTGATTGTCGAAAGACATAAAACTGGTTAAGTTTGTGAACTTTCACAACTTTGCTGAAAAGTCGCTGTGATTGTGCATTTTATTTTGCAAAGATTTAAACTTGTTTTATTTCTTTATTTTGTTTAAGCATCGGACATCCTCTGCGTATACGTGAGTATCGACCTGGATGTTGTTGCCTAAACGTTCTGCTTTATTTTCTTTGGTGTTTCGTTTAAGCTTTGGATCACCTCTGCGTATACGGGAGTATCGACCTGGTGGTTAAAGCCTAAACAACTTCAACTTATTTTTATTTTCTTATTTTGTTTAAACATTGGACTTTCTCTGCGTATACGGAAGTATCGACCTGATTGTTAATGTTTAAACATTCTGCTTTGTTTTTGCACAAATCACAGTTGATAAAAGTTTAAAGGCATTACTTGAGTCAGTGTATTGCATGATGAGGGGATATGCTGAGATTGTGGGATCCATAAGAACTTAGTGCTATCTTAATATACTTTAAAGTATCGGTAAGCAGATTGAAAGTTTTTAGTTTGAGTTTATGTGGACAACAATATCGTCAATCTATGTGAATCGTTTAGAGCTTAAAATGTTTAAAGCTTAACGGTGCTTGTGATGTGTTTCAAGAACTGATATGATCCTCTTACACAAACTCACAAAAATATTGTTTGTATATATTTCTTTACTGCATTTCTGTCAAGATAAAAAATCCAAAAAGATTTTTGGAGTGTTTTAGCATAAATTTTGAAAAATACAAAAAGATTTTTGACAACTGATGTTGAGGAGCTGATATTCAAAATTCCAAGTGCTAAACATGATGAATTGGTTTGGAGGAATATGTTGAAAACTTTGAATGTCATATACAAATGTTTTTTTTTTTAAAGTTTGAGGGGTTAGTTAATCAAGGTCATTTATTTGAACTTGATGTAACTTTACAGATATATGGATGAATGTATTCTACCAGTAAGTTTTTAAATTTAAGTGTAATAAATTTGTGAAACTTATGTTGTGGTAGAGAATATGCAGGTTTCATTATTCCCAACGGAAGCAAATTGTCAAAGCTTGAACCAGATACCTCAGATTCTAGCATATCGAGAGGGGGAGTCTGTGAAAGGGGGAGTCTGGATCAACAGCATATGGGAGTGTGAAGATAGAGTGCTTATGATGAAAAGACAGAGTGGAAGAAAAGACTAAGACTGAAGACTCAGGAGCTGAAGACTACGTCAACATCCAAGGGGGAGTCTGTTGATGCACAAGAATGTCTGTTGACTTCATCTTCATCAAGTCTTAAATCAAGAAAGTCATTATTGGAGCTTAAATGTCAAATTAGGGTTTAATTAGTGTTTTAGGAAGTGATTATTAGGGTTCCGTTTGAAATGAAAGTTTGAATGAGGGTTCCGTTTGAAATAGAGGGTTCCGTTTGAAATGAAAGTTTGAAACATTATGTTAAGTTTCAAACGGAAGGGTCATTGTCTATATATAGGAGTGTGTGTGTCACATTTCAAACGGAACGGTTGAGGTCATTGTATGTGAAACGAAGTGCTGCCGGTTTTTCATCAGAAAACATTGTAAAAGCACGTTTATTAATCAGAAAAGAAAAGTTAAAAGGATTAGAGCTGTTTTGGACGTTATGTGCATTGATTCCGCCTTTACACATGATGTTGAACTACCTTAACTGACTTTTAGGGTCACGTACACGATCCAACAAGGGAAACATGAGAAAGGGTAGCCGCAATCAATGAATAAGCGTTTAATAATCCCTAGCAGGGGTTTACCTGATGCCGAAGGTACAGCTGGTTGTACGCAGGTTGGGTATAGTTAGGATAAAGTATGATGTTGATCGAATATAGCTGTCACGGGGTTAAATCAATCAGAACAAGAATTCAACATAGCAACATGATTGTCGTACAAGTGTGTAGTGTTAAGATTCACTGAGACTTCCATCAAAAGTCCTCGGACTCGCCCACATGCGAAGGAGGAACAATTCACCTGAATCCATGAACTTAGGTGGGTTTGGGATTCATCAAGTAAGCAACCAAGTTAGGAGGAGTTCCTTGGGTTGTGCAAATGAATCCAAAATATGTCTGCATAGTCGTGAGGTTCCAAGGGAAAGATGCGAAAACGTGTTCAAGAGAGTATGATCGTATCAACAATACATCACCACCCTCAAGGTTTTCAAGGAGTGATCACTAATGATCGAAGGTCGAGCCTTCCAAATTCTCTAACTGAGTGCGTGTTCGTTTCAGTATCTCAACATGGAGTAGCGAGAACGTAATGTCACTGTGGTAAGAGAGTGATGGTTTGATCTAAGCCAATGGTAGAAATTGGACGTATCATTAATCAATAATCATGTGTCGGTGCAAGAGCTAGTGCAAAGATCCCGCATATTTAAGAAAAACTGTCATGAAATTAAAGTACGTCTCTTGTAGTGAAAGGTGGGTCAGGTAAACGTATAAATTATCGTGTTTGCCGGTGGGTTGAGTGATCCATATCTCCGTCTCCAAATGTCCTGAAGACTATTTCACCAGTAATGGTATTCATTCGCTGAGTTGGGTATATGAGAGAGCTAATAAACCATCCAACAGGGTGATAAGGTAGTCTTGTGATCGGTGAAAATCGTGGTGTGGTTGTTGGCGTTTCGTTAACTCAGTTGCCAATCAAAGAAACAGGGAATTAATGAGGTTCATGCGAAGAATCGAGCGAAAACAAGGGTCCACCAATAACAGAAGAATTCAACCAAGTAATCTGTTACTTAGAAGCAATTCTAGTAGTGAGGTGTGGCGTCACGACACAAAAAGGGAAGTTCGTTGCATCACGATCACGGAAGTATATCACTTGTCCAAAACAGAGTTTGGTTGGTAGGGTTGCGAGTTGCAAAGTGACGAACGCGCGTAACTGTGGCTGCTTCGTTTCTGGTAACGACGACCAGTGGAGATGATGAGGTTCGTCAACAGGGATGCGTGGGTATAGTTCTCCAAAACTCGAGTTCGTTTGAGCCAGGTCTGGTCTTCGTGAATGTTGACGTACAAGCCAAATGTACGGAGGGTCAAATGGCGACGTCATGTCGAGATGATCGTACGAATAGATAGAACGCATAAACAATCGTTGTAGCGGGGTGACGAAAAATCAGGAAAGAATTTGACTACCACTTACCAAATTTCAAGTAAACAATTGTGTGTCATAAGGAACGCAGTAGGGTTAACAGACAGCATGCTGCTACTCTAAATAATCATACCATAAACAACACATTACGCAAAAGTGCTCTAGCAGGTAGGCAATATAAACTTAAATCACATCACCTAAAGTGTTGAGCCTTGCACGTGGAGCGAAGCGTCGTTGAGGATCGTTGAGCACTAAACAGGTTATAGTCTGGTTTTTATCAAAAAGCTTTTTCCCCTTTTTAAAACCAAGTTCACTATAACCAATGGCTCTGATACCAATCTTTCACACCCCCAAAATCCACAAGCGGAGTATCACCGCTTGGGGGCGTGACATGACCAGGATCAAGCCACCAATCATATTGAACAATGTAATTAAGTAAATAAAACCAACCACAATATAATTGGTGTCCAAAAGAAAGTAACCAACTTTAAGTTAACAGCGGAAGCATAAAACGTAAAACCCAAACATAAGTTCATGAAGTTTAAAAGTTTGACATGGGACTCAACAGTCCATGTCCCACAACGACCACACCTCCTCGTGCGAGCTCCATAGATACCTAACGACCTACAAGGCATGTAACAAGTAGTCAACAACAAAGTTGAGTGAGTTCACAGTTGGTTGTTTGGTTTTAAAAGTTTGTTTTGAAAACCATAAGTTGTTTCGTAAACCACGAGTTAACCAGTATCTTTGTTTTTCCCCAAACCATATCCATAATCAGTGGGGGCTTCCCCATGTGAACCACTAAACCGTTACCATATCGACTACTGACGAAAATAAGTTGTGCCCTAAGTCAATGTCTATCATCATTGACTGTTTGCCATGATCCATTAGTACACGCCCGTCCGACTGGCACGGTGTGAGGTTTGTTAAACCTAATAGCGCTATCAAGTAATGACCCGCTCGCCATCGGCCTCGGCGATTAAGTCGATATAAAATGAGGGACTTAATGATATAGTTTTGTCTAGTAAGTTAAGGTTGTTGTCCTACCCAAGGAGGACGAACGTACGTATTCTACAAAGGAGAATACGCAGGATTAATATTGGCATCCTACCCATGGAGGATGGCGGTACATATCCTACCTAAGGAGGATATGCAGGTTCCGTTTTAGTTCTTTAACCCATTCCCAACCACCGGGAATCCCATGCCTTCGAAGGAGTGTGAACTCACCTTTGGTTGCTTGGTTGAACTCTTAAAGTAGCTAACAATAGGTGTTGGTCAATCACTTCCTAGTATGATTACCACTTAGTTTATTAGTGACTTCAAATAGCAAGAAGTTCCTACACGCATCTACCACATAACATGTACTCACTTTAACAGTTCACGCCCATATAAACTTCCCCATCTATTACCATTCACAAGCAAGCATACGATATTGCACATAACACTTTCATTGACATATAACATGTTAGATCATCCTCAGATAACATACCCGACATTTAGACACGCAAATTACTACTTATGTCATTTCAGCTTTAACATCCAAAACTGGGCTGTTTTCGGGCATTTTAATAAAATAGTTAACTTAATCCAAAAATTCCCATATTTTTTAAAAAGTGTTTTAAACGATCCAAGTATTATTATGTAAAAATATCGGGATACAATTCATTACCAATATTTTATTAAAAATCATTTACCGGACTGCAATCCGATTCGTCAATTTCTGACTACAGTCCACGGAATAATTTATTTAAAATTCATCGTAAGTCCGATTGATGAAATTCCAGTTGGAGCATTACAACGACATCAGTGGTCATCTACAGTATAAATTTCATGAGCTAATTCTACACAGATTTCAAGTTATGATGAAGAACATCACACACATTTTCTGCAGTAAAAACGCAGCTTTTGCTGCTGTACAAAACGGACCTTTAAAAATAGTAAACGACCTCGAAAAAATATGATTCTAGTGCCATTTGATTGGTTTTTCGAAAATACATAATTTAGACTTCAGAAAATCAATTTTTCGATTTATAACTGTCCGTTTACAGCCAACTGAAGTTGGCTGTAAATGTTACTCCGCATGCTTTTTATAGCTTAAATGCCACTAAAATGCACACATACGATCACCATACTTTCTAATAAAGTTCCATATGATGATCAATCATCATATTACTAGAAATCAACATGCAATCATCATCCATCTATTAAACAAAATCAATCTAACAATATATCATCATATCATCATATTTCATCTCATGATTCAAGATTCAAGATTCAAGTCTTTTAGTGTTCTAGTTATTTTATCATAATACAATCTTTAACCACTAAAACATGAAGTAAACAAGAGTTTAAAGAAGTATTACAACTAGCTTAAAGCTAGGGAAGATCACTAGGGAAAAGGTGATGAAAGTGGATGATAAAAGCAATGGATGAAAGTTCTTCAAGCTTCAATCTTCACAAGACACCTTCTAACACTTGAATGAACTTAGAATTGGATGAATGTGGTGGTGAAAAGGTGGTGATGGTGGCGGCACTTGGGTGAGCCGAGAGGAGGAGAGAGAGAGGTTGAGGGAGGTGAGTTGTGAGAAAGATGAAGGAGGATGGTTACTTATAATCCTTGAGAAATCTAAGCAAGATATTACAAGATCTTATCAAATCTAAGGGGAATCCAAGAAATCTAAGTAAGATATTATAAGATCTTATAAATATTATGGTGGGGCCATCCCCAAAATCATAAACATCAAGAGGGGGAGGGGGTCCATTTGTAAATTTGATGGTAAGTAGGTAAATATCTAGGGTGTTAAGTGTAAGAGTCTAGTGTTTTAAGTGTATGACACATTATATGGTGTGTTAGGGTGTTCGGGGGTCATAACTAGTCCAAAAATAATTAAACAGTGTTTCTAGTAAAATTTTGGTATCCCGGGTAATGTCCGGTTGTTCGGTTAGGTACCGGTTCGTTAAAGTGTTAAGTTATTCCGTATAGTGTCCTTTATGTATCTATTTGTAACACTTTTAAATTCTCAACACTTAGGAAAGCATACATGACCATTTAGTCAATTTTCTGCACAAGACTAGTATGTTAAAAAGCTGAAGAATGCAGAAATCATAAAGCAGTCAGATCATCAGTTGTAATTAAGCACAGTCATTAAGCATAATTTAATATTAATTAATCGTACGGATACATGAAATTATGAGGTTGTCACGTCGGTCTAAATAACGCATCTGGTACCGTCCAACTAATGCCTCCATCTAACATCCCAAGGCCACGGTTTTCACCGCCAGTTGTGTGTCGCGCAGTTCCTCTTTGTAACTCCATCACGTAAGTCATCACTCTCTCGTGTTACGTCGGTGTGTAACTGGGACTCTGATTCGGACCATCATGGTATACCACTAAATCACCTGCACCCTCGGGTAAAGACGATGCTCAGTGCATTGCAGTGTTGGGATTCCCACTTCGTTGGTCACATGATCAAAATGCATCTCTCGAATCTAGATGTGACATTTAACAAGACTTCGCACGTAATGGCGACTCCCACAGAAGCACTGAAATAGGATACATATGCCACTCATGGTGTTCCTTTCCCCTGATCCTGATTCAGAACGTCATCAACAAATACGGTCGATTCATGTGATCCCTGAAGCTGTTGGTGTGTTGATCAACTCAATGATCATGGTGTACAAAGTTGAAATGGCTGTATTGTGTTCGACATGCTGTTCTAAGAGCATTCTCCTCTTGGACTTCCATCTGATGATAGTTCGTTCGCTATCCAATCCTCGAATGGAAGCTTGTTCCTCGCAACTGGTCGACCGGTGACCAATACATGGTCGAGACAGGCGGTTCCTAACTGTCACCTTGTTACGTTCTCGATAATCGGCCTTTAGGTGCATATTGTTGGAACTTGCTGTTTGGGAGGCTGGAGTGGTCATGGGCTGAGATACATGGAATCGCAACATGAGACTAATGATTTTTACATGTGGTTCATAAACACTTAACGAATGAATTATGCTTCCGCTGTAAACTGTGAATTATTTGTAATGTTGTAACACTAATGTTAATGAATGAAAGTTTTATTTAAATATACCTATGAGTTCAATGTGGTTGGTGGCTAGATCCTGGTCAGTCACACCTCCTACGGTGATACTCCGCTTGTGGATTCTGGGGGTGTGACAGATTGGTATCCTACCCAAGGAGGATATGCAGGTTCCGTTTTAGTTCTTTAACCCATTCCCAACCACCGGGAATCCCATGCCTTAGAAAGAGTGTGAACTCACCTTGGATTAGCTCGGCAGATAAATGGTCACTTGAGCTAATGTGGTCAACTACGTCCTAACATGGTTACCATACAAGTCAGGTTCATGTTCAAGTAATGCACAAAACTCCTACACGTATCTAACACATAGCACGTATCTAACACATAGCACGTAAAATATTATAATATCTATATATGTACACATGCATGCAAAGTGTCGCTATTCGAAATAGTGGCCACATTTTTGTCACAAATTACACAATAAATAATGTCACAAAATTTCAGCTTTTTGGTGCATTTTCAGACAATTTGCGGTGCGTTAATTGGGACTGTTCGGGCACTGGATAGTTCCCAAAAAATTACAGAACGTTTCAATCGATCAAAATATTATTGTGTCAAAATCTCGGGATCCAATTCATCACCAATTATTTTATAAAATTCATTTACCGGGCTGCAATCAGATTCGTCACTTTCTGACTGCAGTCCACGGAAAAATTCATTTAAAATTCATCGTAAGTCCGATTGACGAAATTCCAGTTGGAGAATTACAATGACATCAGTGGCCATCTACAGTACAAATTTCATGACCTAATTCTTCACAGATTTCAAGTCTGATTGACGAAATTCCAGTTGGAGAATTGCTGCTGTGAAAAACGATCCTTTAAAAATAGCAAACGACGTCCAAAAATCATGATTCCAACGCCATTAGAAGCGTATTTCGAAATAGTACGTTATAGATTCAAGAAAACCTAGTTTTCCACATGTTACCACTCTATTATAGCCAACCAAAGTTGGCTGTAAACGCCAAACAGTTTGCTGTTTTCCAGCTTTCATGACCTAATTCTGCAGAGCAGATAATTACTCCGACGTATATACAAGCTCGAGGAGGGACTCACGCATGTTAGCAGTCACTTTTCTTTCCTCCTCCACCTCAGTCACCAGTATAGTTGGTTTCTGGATCATGCGGATTGCCTTACACTTGGGCAAAAGACACTAATGATAAGCCGGGATTGCGGAGATTTTTGAGGACCACTTCTGATTACGAAATTTTGATGCACTAATATACTTATTGGACAAGGGTAGGGTGACCCTGTGTCCCTTTCGATGTGATACATTTTGTTAGACACAGTGATTGTGGCCGAAGGATAATGAAAGCCCAATTACCTTTAAAAATGCGACAACACTTTGTGGCCAATAACCAATGAAAGCTCAGTCGCTAGGTCTTCGCTAAGCACGTCATTGATCTGTGTGTGTGTGAGTGTGTGCTATAATTATAATACTACGTGCTTACTTGCTATGCTCTCATTAAACATAATTACCAAATTACTTGGTTATACTATGATTATACCATTATTTGATTGGTTGATATGGTAACATGTTATGTGTATGTACTTATGACCACTAAACAACCAAATGCACGCACGAAGCAAATTAGACCTGACCTAACCGACCTTCTTCTAGGAAGATGTCGACTCAAGGGAACACCGATATCAACAACCCTCTACCGACAACAGAGGCAGAAATGCAAGAGCGCCTCTTGCAGTTCATCGCACAGTACGAGGCCCTTCGCTCCGAGCACAGCGGAAGTACCTCGGGAATTAACCCACCCAACGGCTGCACCTACAAGCAGTTCTTGGACCACAAACCTCGAGAGTTCGACGGCACTGGGAGTGCCTTAGCCTTCGTGCGCTGGGTTGAAAAAATAGATTCTGTTTTACGATTGAGCAAATGTGACCCCGAACATCAAGTCAAGGGGATTGGCACCGCAGATTCTAAGCCTGGTAACAACATCAAAACCTTCAATGATCACCGAGGCTATCAACATAAGCATGGCACTCACGGAAGAAGCAATTAGACGAGGAGAATTCACACTACAAAAAAAAATGAATGTGATTGGTTTATAAATAGACATAATGGATCACATTCACTTCATAATTCACACTACAAAAAAAATCATCTTCCTCTCCTTCCCTTTTGATATCTCGGCCGAACATATACCCACACCCACATCCATTTTCAAGTTTAGATCAAGGCATTTTATTAACATACAAAGGTGAAGGATCACGTATAAGGAGGCTCGGTGCTTACGGATTGCCAAGGACCTCACCACACCGCTATTAACCACCCGTTTTTCGTCTAGTTTCTTCCCTAGCCTCGAGCTAGTAGTAAGTGACTCTAAACACCCTATTGTTCATATCTAAAGTGGTTAATAAGAAATTTGTCGGATAAAAATCAAGAACACTAGAGATCAAAACTAAAAGTCTACTAAAAATGATGAACATGTTGGTTAAAGAATGAATATTAGTGTAAAACTCTTGAAACTTGTTTTGTTATGATTCTTGTATGTTGTTTGATGCTAGTAGTAGTTCGGATCGTCATCTAACCCGGCTAAGTCATGTTCATGGAACATGAACTAGTGTATGTTTAAGTGTGAAAATGATTAGATGACGAGCACTACTACTTATTAACATGAACTTGTGTAAAAAGAGTTTTTCTTATAAAATAGAGTCCAAAACTAGTAGATCTAAAGATCTACAAGTGGTATTTTCGAAGAACCAACTGTAAGACGAAACCATGTTTTAAAACCGGATCTTTCCTAAACTAAAGGTGTTTTTGTGAACAAACAAGTGTGTAGACACTTGTGTAACAAAAGGTTCTAACAAAGAATTATTTTTATAACTTTTGACCAAGAAGTTGTAAACTTCCACTTTCTTTAAAAATAAGAGTTTCAAGAAACCGATTTTATTTACAAAGATAGAAAGATCTATTAAAAATAATGGAAAGTTACTACACACTTTTATATAACCCACAAGTTCATGTGTTTGCGACTTACGTATATTTTTGGCTAGTTGATGTTTGAATATTATTTGTTGATGATGGAAAATTGATTGGTTGAATTTTTAAAAGAAAATGATACGCTAGTAAGCGTGGCCACCTCCAGTTACAGAGGAAACTCTGGCGAAATTTTTCCAAAAAATAACACTTAGAAAATATTTTTGGGACAAGTGTTATAAATATATTTTTAACTTGTTTTCCAAATAAAAATTCGCCATGGATTTTTATTACAAAATCTCCAAGTGTCGGAGGTGGGATTTTCATAAATAAAACTTGTTAAAATATATATATTGAATATATATTTTTCATCATAACACTTGTGTGAGTTTTATGATTATTTTGTGAACTATATATTATTTTTAGAGTAAAAATAATATTACTAGAACATACTGAGTATTAACGACCCCAAAATAATACTAACGCCTTCACAATAAATATTTAAGTTACACCGGTATTTTTATTACCACGCGAACTGTAAAATGTAACTTACGTATTTTTTTGGAAAAATACTCTTGAAAGCGTATTTTGATAAAAGTATTATTTTAGAAATTACATGGAATAAAATATAATATTTTTGGGAAAAGTATTTATATTTTGGAAGTAGAGTATTTTAGACAAATGAAATGAAATATGTTTTATTAAGTGAGACTTAATAATATGTTTTGAAGATATAAAAACGCACATGTATTAATACCCCCATCCTTGGGAAGGAATATAACTATAGATAATTAAGAAGTGTAAATACGAAATAGTTGCCTAACTATTTCCCAAAAACGTTAAACCTTAAGCCAAGACACGGCCGTCCGTCTAATAGAAGTTAGTACGTGTAGGTCGTTACGCAGCAGGTTGACTGGGAGATTACTAGTTAGAGACGCACTTCGATGAGTTCATGTCCCCCTTTTCTCTTAACTGTTTTCAGTTTTTATACTTCGGGGGTGAAATACATGTTACGATTATTAAGGACATTTTTATACACGGTATGGTTAGCTTAAGGAGGGTTAGGACGTACAGATCATGTGAGTGGGTAGGTGGAACTAAAGGCCATTAATCCTCGTTGTAGGACCGAGGGACATTAGTGATAGATCTATTTGGGTGTAGCGAGCCCCACTCCTGAGTCCGCAGGGTGGACCAGGTGGTGACTAAGTGCCCGACGCACAAATCCGCTAGGGTTGAGTCTTCCTGCATCACTTCACACATATCATTGGCTTTGCAACCCAATGGTGATCTATTTTTCCTTATTGCTACATACCAGGGACATTTTTACATCGGGACGCACTTAAACGATTTTTACATCGGGACGTACTTAAACAATTTTTACATCGGGACGTACTTAAACGATTTTTACATCGGGACGTACTTAAACGATTTTTACATCGGGACGTACCTAAACGATTTTTACATCGGGACGTACTTAAACGATTTTTACATTGGGACGTACTTTAAAGGTTTTACATACTCACTATCACATGAACTCGCTCAACTTTATGTTGATTTTTCAAACTACATGTATTTCAGGAAACTAACGGATCTGGCACGGTATACACGTATTTTCAAGCTGCGTTTGAATAAAGAAGTCATCCAGGGTTTAGAAGGTGTAACCTCTGTTGGACTCTGTATGCCCAAGACACATATTAAATTGATGTGGCTAGTACGTTATGATCCAAGTCGAGTCATACCCAATAACAAGCTAGACAAACACTTACAATATTTATTTATGATATGATCAAATAAATAAATATCAACACTTAGAATATTTAGAAATTGGTTTTCTAAATAATTGCACTTGACAAACCAATAAATTATATGGATAATTTATTTTGAGAAAATATTTTATCTTGTTATTTGATGGGTTAAATAACATGATAAAAGGTTATATAAGTCTTATAACATATGATGTTATAATTTTATAAAAGTTATAAAATTAATCAAGACTTAAGTTATTTTATAAAAGAAATTTGAATTTTTTTTTTTATAAAAATAAGCTAGGCCGCCCCCCTCTTCCCAAGATATGATGGTCCAATAGTAACACATGCTTTTTGCATAGTTAGAGGCCTTTTGATTGGGTGTTCTACCCAAGAAATCTTTTGGTCCAATGAATGCACATGCAAATGCATGTGCTAGAACCTCTTTGATTGGGTGAATTGGGTGGCTCCGTCTTTCATAGTTTTAAATGCAATTTTATGACAAAAATGTAAGAATGAAGAACTTGAAAGAACTAGTAAAAATGCTCTCAAAATTTCGGCCAACATAGAGCCAATTTAGAGATGATTATCAAGTGCAAGAACTTGTTAAAAGACTTTCTAATTTTCGGCCAACATGTGGTTAATCAAGAAGGTTTTTCAAGGTTGAAAATCAAGTGCAAGAACTCTAAAAGGAGCCCTTATATTTTCGGCCATATGATGGTTTCAAGAGGGTTTTCTAGTGAGTTCATAAATGTAGAAATCCTAGCTAAACATGAGGTGTTTGTTGGAAGCTTGGGGTATACAAGCTTGAGGTCTTCTACTCTTGAAGACAACCATTTCAAGAAGCATCATCCGTTTCATAATCCTTGTACTTCAAAAAGGTAGTTTTCTAAACATCCTATGGTTGTGTTTGATAGTATACATCTCATATATGGATCCGGGTTTTTGGGATTTTGCATATAAATGGTTTTATATCTTATAAAAGTAACATGTTTTAAACATTATTTCCGCTGCGTTTTTATTTCATATGGATGAAATTGCTTTGATAAACATGTTAAAATCCCATCAATGGCATCTAGAGCCGCTTATATGAGTGCATGCTTCAATAGACTTAAAATTTTCGGGTTTCGGGTTTGGTGAAAACCCTATGGCCGAAATTTTAAGTATGGTTATCCCTTTGTTTTTCAATATTATATTCTTACATGCATAAATGAATGTTGAAAAATTATTTCATATGGATGATTTGTTTGTTTGGACAAAACTCACCTTTTCGGTTTTTTGGTAATAGCCAAAAATGGTTATTAAAAGGGAACCATTTTTTTTATGCTTCTTGAAATTTATATAAATATATATGTGGATATATATTTTGGTGCATATGACCTAGCCATGACCTTGTGTTGAATGATTGTGTTGTGATTTATATTAAATTATTTCAAAGGTTGTAATAATTATTAATTTGTCTTCCATTTGTAAAGATATGTAATTTATTTATTTTCATTTGGTATGTAAAATAAATAGATTAGGTGCATTTTATTTTACTAGAAAAATGTATTAGGATATATTTTGTAAAAGAAGATGCACACAAAAATGCGGTTTTGGTTTTTGCCAATTTCGGGCATAAAGGACTTCATAGTTCTAAACGGGATTTTAGCCCGATAACCAAAACACATTTTGAAGTCCAAAGGAGTTTGGAGTTGAATATAAAAGACATTTGGAAGATCAAAGAAAGTGGAGAAATCACAACACAAAAGGAAGACTTGAAGCATTTGGATGCGGGATCAAGTGGGAGTTCAACGACACATTATTTGTGTCAATTTTCACCCTTTAGGAAGGACCTTTTGGCACACTTGTTTCGGCTAACAAGTGTTGTCAAAATAGTTGGCTATGGTTATGCACCTATTGTTATATATTGTTATGCTTGTGTGGTTGTTTATCTTATTGTTTTGATGATATTTGGATATGCATGCTTAACAAACTAATAATCAACAACAAGCGTAAAATTGGTTCTTTACAAGATCATTAAAATTGGTTAATAAAAGGTTATTAAAAATTAATGATTTTATAATAAAATGGGTTTTATTAAAAAGAACCTTGAAAATTTATTTTCACAAAAGTACCAAGGATTTGAATGCATGCAAATGTATGGTACATAAAGTTTTCTAAACTAGAATGTTTGAAAACTCAAAAATCCCTTTTATAAAACAAGTCAAACACCATCCTTTTATACAACACTCGAAACACTTGGGAACTCTTTCGTGGGATAAAGGTCACCTAACCACATTTGAGGGAACTTGATATTCGAGGTGGGTTTACCATGTTTGTGGGATAAAGGTCACCTAACCACTTATATGTATAAACTCACACGTGTGTGTAAGTTGGACGACTTGATTTGGAAACCATGAACTTAGGGTCACCGAAGCATGGGGAACAAAGGTGTTGATGGGATTAAACATGCCAACTAAACATAAAGATGTTTAACCGATCCCATATGGCTAGAAGTTGCAAAGAGTTGCAATTGTCAAACGTTGACTACCTTGTTAATTTAAATAGAGGGATAAAGGTCACCTAACCAATATTTAAATGTAACATTGGATTCTAGATTTTAATTATTAATTGTCTATGAGACACAAAGGGTATTAATGATTAAAATATAATAATATCGAAAATACTAAAATTGAACCTTGTTAAATTTTGTAGATGGCCGCTAACAATATTACCCAAACCGTCCGTAACCTATCACTAGAAAACGATCCTAATCCCGATGAACATCTTATGGAAGATAAGGATGCCTATAACGATTGGATTAAGTATATCGAGAATACTATGGAAACCTCTTGCATCATGTTAGGAATTATGATTCCCGAGATTCAAAATGTTTTGAACATCATAAGCACACGACATGATTACCCAATTATAGGAAATGTTCCTAAGGGTAGAACGCTTCGAAACCGTTCGAGCGCTTCATGCATGTCGAATGGGGGAAACCCAATCGGACTCATCTTATGTTTTAAGATGAAAAGCCACATTGATCACCTCGAAAGGCTCGATATGGATAAAAGAATTTTATCCATTCTAACGATCAATGAGGGTGGCAACAAGAAAGGGCATCACCCCGACACAAAAGCAAATGTTGCAAATGGAAACGGGTAATTCAAAGGGAAATAATTAGAAAGACTAAAGCGAAACCACCGAAACCAAAAGAGAAGAAGGCAAAGGTTGCCATGAACGATCCATGCTTTGAGTGTGGTGAGATAGGGCATTTAAATAGGAATTGTCCTACCTATCTCAAAGAGTTGAAAAACAAGAGGGATGCTAGGCAAACCTAAGGTACAATCTTAATGATACATATTGACCTTAATGGTATTTCTTCTAACACATGGGTATTAGATACCGGATGTGGAACTCATGTTTGCAATTCGTTGCAAAAGGTTCAAAAGAAATAAACATTACAAGAAAGGAAACTATGTTTTGAAACTTCCAAATGGTTTGGAAATTGTTTTAAAATGTTTTGAATGCTCCTAGTTTGACTAGGAACATTATTCAAGTCTCCCTTATAAGACAATATGGTTTTGATTTAAAGTTTGTAAACAATGACATTTATATTTCGATGAATGACATGTTTTACTTTAAAACTATGCCTTCAAATGGTAGTTATGAATTGGTTCATAATAATACATCATTTGATAGTTCAATGTACCAAGCAATCACCAACAAACTCAAAATGGATTTGAGTGAGACTTACCTTTGGCATTATCGCCTTGGTCATATAAACAGATGTCGCATGTAAACACTTCGAAAGAATGGTCTTTTGGAAACAAATGAAATTGGTTCATTTGATACATGTGAATCTTGTTTACAAGGTAAAATGACTAAGAAACCCTTTAGTGGGAAAGGGCAATAGATTTCTTAGGTATCATACATTCGAATGTATGTGATCCTTTTAAGCCAATGACTAGGAATGGTGAAAGATACTTCATTACTTTAACCGACAACTATAGTAGTTATGGTTATGTGTACTTGACACAAAGAAGAAGTTTTGAAACGTTCAGAATCTTCAAAAGGTGAAGTACAAAATCAACTCTTTTAAAGTTCTTCGTTTCGATAGAGGAGGAGTCGAACTCTATTAGATATGTTTCGATCTATGATGGCTAGGAGCGCCTTATCTCTATCACTTTGGGGTTACGCTTTGCTCTCCGTGGCTCATATATTAAATATGGCCCAAACCAAGAAAGTGGATAAGACACCTTTTAAATATGGCATGGAAGGGCTCCATCATTATTAAAAAGTATGGGTTGTGAAGCTTATGTGAAGCAATACACCCCAAACAAATTGGAAGTACGATCCACTAAGTGTATCTTTGTAGGATATCCTAAAGATGGTATAGGATATTATTTCTACGATCCAACAGAGCAAAAGGTATTTGTTGCTTGAAAGGCTAAGTTCTTGGAAGCTAAGTTCCTTGTGAAAGGAACTAGTAGAACAGTGGAACTTGATGAGGATCAGGAACCACAAGCCGATACACGTTTGGTTAAAACTAGCAATCAACACGAGGTTGTTGAAAACGATCAAGTGGTTGATCATTACTGTCACACCCCCAAAATCCACATGCGGAGTATCACCGCTTGGAGGCGTGACTGACCAGGATCAAACCACTAATCATATTGAACAAGCAAGTAATTAATTGTAAAAGTCCAACCAACACAATTAATGTCCAAAACAAACTTAGTTTAAGTTATGAGCGGAAGCATAATGTGTAAAACCAAAACGTAGTTTAAATATCCAAAGGTTTAACATGGCACACAGCTGTCCATGTCCCACAACGACTCTTCCTTGTGCAAGCTCCAGCTAAGTACCTATAGACCTGCAAAGCATGTAGTAACGAGTCAACAACTAGTTGAGTGAGTTCACGTTTGGTTGTCCAGTTTATAGTTATTCCGAAAACACAGTTTGTTCTTTACCAGCTACCCAGCCGTGGGGGTTACCCCATAGTTCGAAAAACGTTTATTAGTTACCCGTTCTTGCGTTGGCTATTCCAGCCCGGCTCTATGGCCGTGGGGGCTACCCCATGTTTAATTCACCAGACTCGTTACCATATCGACTACTAACGTTCGTCATGTTTAAGTGCCCTAACGTCTGTGTCTATCATCACTGACGTGCCATAGTCCATTAGTCCACGCCCGTCCTCTGCGGCACGGTGTGAGGTTTGTTAAACCTAATAGCGCTATTTAACTAATGACCCGTTCGCCATTGGCCTCGGCGATTAAGTCGATATAAAAGGAGGGACTTCGTTGATAGAGTTCTAGTCTGGTATAGTTAAATACGTCTCAACAGGACGAGGAATCTATGTCCCTGATTACGTCTCAACAGGACGAGGAATCTATATTCCTTAACCCATTCCCAACCCCTGGGAACCCCATGCTTTGTAACGAAGTGTGAACTCACCTTGGTTTGCTCGGCAGATAACACAGAAAGGTCAAGACTAGCAGCTAGAGGTCAACCACGTCCTAACATGGTTATCATACAAGTCAGGTTTAGGTTCAAGTAAAGCACGTATGTTTACACATAAGTTAACAAATCACGAACATGTATTGATCATGGCAACACATTAACAGTCAAGTGCGTCACACATTCATACTTGTGCGAGTGGATAGTTAAAACCCCAACACTACCCGGCCCAACATAGAAACACGGCCCAAAATAATAACATGAAATGATCCTGTGCGGTCCGGATAGTCTTGTGCGATCCGGACATCTTGTACGACCCGATACATACCCGGCCCGGTTTACCAATAAGCCCAATGGTAATATTCATATAAATATATACGGCCCAAGTTCATAAACAGATAATTCATCTTGTGCGATTACCATATGTTTTGTGCTATTGAAGTGGTTGTGCGATTCACCAATTACCCGGCCCAAAGATTAAAAGCCCAACACAATAAATAGATAACAATCTTGTGCGATGGAAGACATCTTGTGCGACTGACCAAGATGTCTTGTACGTGTGATCTTGTGCGACCAGAACCTCTTGTACGATCAAGAGGCTTGTGCGACTAGTTTTAAATTCCGGATATCATGCAAAAATCGGTTACAAGTATCAATCTTGCTAATCAATAGTTTCCAATTTTTGTTATCAATTAACACACTCAATCAACAGGATTAATGATTCTAATCAAACCATATCGATCAAATCATTACTTTTAACGAATGTTTCACATAACTCTAACATCATAATGATGAACAACAACCACACATGATCATTATCGAAATAACCTACAATGGCCGACCACCATTTAATCCTCTCAAAGATTATTGGACCAAACTATGATATGTGATATTTACTAATTTCTTAACTTGGAACTTGAACTAAAACAGAGATCACATGGGCATGCATACTAGTCGACAAACTCAATTAATCTATGCACAACAATTTGATTTCCATTCACATGCTACATATCTCGATATCAGCCATCAACACCCCATTATTCTACAATTTCATTGGACCGAATCACCACAATCATCACTCATCAATCAGCATGACATATCACATAATCAGCCGACTAATATATATTCATTAATTTATTGCCTAACATCATGAACTTTCGAATCATATTAACATTATCAAATCTAAAACATAACAGCCGATTTCATGAACACTCTAATCAAAACCTTCGGACTCGAATCAAATACATATATATGGTCGATTACATTCATCCATGTTTAATCACATATTATTCGAACCAATCATAACAACACATCATCAATCATATCGAGCATATATAGTAAACATCATAAAATCATCAATCAATGGTTAACATACTAACCGAATAGAGAAGGAACAAAGATTGATCCGAACAAGAGAGTGATCCGAACACTATAATCTTCGATAGAGAGAGAGAATGTGTGGCTGCCTTTGAGTTCGTGAGAGAGAGAGAAAAGAACTAGGGTTTGTAGGTGTGTTATGTGATTGCAAGTAATGAGACACAATCCTCAAAGGATCCATGTATGCATATGGTGGGGGTGGGCCGAATCCTTCACATGGGCTCCCCTTTGATTCGGGTTCAAGAGAAATAGGCCGAGATTTGTAAAGCCCAAAGGCTTGTGCGGTTGGGTTGGGTTGTGCGACTACAACATACATGTATACACATAGACACATAATCGTAACATTCAATCAATCAATCAAGTTCATATAATCGAATCACGTTCACCTAGGTTACATCAAAGTACAAAGATAGGTTCGGAAATACGAGTTGTCACATTATCCCCAAGTTGAAAGAAATTTCGTCCCGAAATTTAGCACGTACTCACTGAGGAAGCTAGTTAGGTTGCATGGTTTTCCTGGTTTTCCTGGGGTGTCACATCCTCCCCCCGTTGATCTGGAATTTCGTCCCGAAATTCCGTAGCTTCAGCCTCAGTAGTGGTTGTACCGGTTGCGAACAGTTGGGGATACTTTTGTTTCATCTGATCTTCGCGTTCCCAGGTGAACTCTGGGCCGCGACGTGAGTTCCAACGAACTCGAACGAGAGGTATTCTAGTACGCTTGAGGACCTTAACATCCCGGTCCGTGATTTCAATAGGTTCCTCGACGAATCGTAACTGCTCGTCGATCGTGAGCTCCTTCAAAGGAACTACGTGGGTCTCATCTGACAGACACTTATTCAGATTTGACACATGGAAAACGTCGTGAACTGCACTGAGTTCTGCTGGTAAGTTCAGTCTGTAGGCCACCTTGCCTATTTTCTCAATGACTTCGAAAGGTCCAACGTATCGTGGGTTAAGTTTGTCCCATTTACCAAAACGAACCACACCCTTCCAGGGTGAAACTTTGAGTAGTACTCGCTCCCCAACCTGGAGCTCTAATGGTTTTCTGCCCTTATCGGCGTAGACTTTCTGACGGTCACGAGCTGCCGCCATTCGTTGTCGTATCTGAGCAATTTTCTCTGTTGTGTCCACCACATGTTCTGGACCAGTAATCTGACTATCCCCCACCTCTGCCCAACCAAGAGGTGACCGGCATTTACGCCCGTACAATGCCTCAAACGGAACAGCTTTAATGCTGGTGTGGTAGCTATTGTTGTACGAAAATTCCACAAGTGGTAGATGCTTTTCCCAGCCGTTGCCAAAGTCAATCACACATGCCCTAAGCATGTCTTCGAGGGTCTGGATGGTGCGTTCAGACTGCCCATCCGTTTGCGGCTGATAAGTTGTGCTCATATCTAATCGTGAGCCAAAGGACTTGTGCATTGCTTGCCACAGTTCCGAAGTAAAACGTGCATCTCGATCCGAGATAATAGAGGTGGGCACCCCGTGCCTCGAGACAACTTCCTTTAGGTATACTTCTGCTAGAGTGGAGAACTTATCTGTTTCCTTGATAGCCAAGAAGTGAGCAGACTTTGTGAGTCGATCCACGATCACCCAAATAGTATCGTTACCACGTTGTGATCTAGGCAGGCCAGTAACAAAATCCATGGAAATTTGCTCCCATTTCCATTGTGGTATCTCTGGTTGTTGAAGGGGGCCTGAAGGTTTCTGGTATTCTGCCTTGACTCTCGCACAAGTCAAGCACTTGCTAACGTATGTTACTATGTGGGCCTTCATGCTAGGCCACCAATATGTAGTTTTGATATCGTGGTACATTTTATCCGAACCAGGGTGCACTGAGTAGCGAGACTTGTGTCCCTCATCCATCACAAGCTCTCGTAGGTTGCCATAAAGTGGGACCCAAATGCGTCCTGTTACGTAGTAAGCACCGTCTTCCTTCTGTTCTAAGCGTTGCCTAGAGCCGCGTAGGGCTTCAGCCCTGACATTCTCTGGTTTCAATGCTTCAGCCCTGTATAGTAAGTTGTAAAGCTCGTACGCGCTTAGGCGCAGTGTCCTTTCACTGAGGGCGTCAGCCACAACATTGGCTTTGCCTGGGTGATACCTGATCGAACATTCATAGTCATTCAGTAGTTCGACCCATCGTCGTTGTCACATATTCAGTTCCTTCTGTTTGAAGATATGCTCGAGGCTCCTGTTATCAGTGTAGATAGCGCATTTGGTACCATATAGGTAGTGTCTCCATATCTTAAGTGCAAAAACAACCGCTCCCAGCTCCAGATCGTGTGTAGTGTAGTTCTTTTCATGAACCTTGAGTTGGCGTGAGGCGTAGGCTATAACTTTATCCCGCTGCATCAATACGCAACCAAGACCCTGAATGGATGCGTCACAGTAAACCACGAAGTCGTCTGTGCCCTCTGGCAATGAAAGGATAGGTGCACTGCAAAGTCTATCCTTTAAGTGCTGAAACGCTAACTCCTGTGCGTTTCCCCAACGATAAACAATGCCCTTCTGCGTTAGTGAAGTAAGAGGTTGAGCATCTTAGAAAAATCCTTGATAAATCTCCTGTAGTAACCTGCCAATCCCAAGAATTGGCGAATTTCCGTTGGCGTACGAGGTGCAGGCCAGCTCTTGATCGAATCTACCTTGGATGGATCAACGTGAATCCCATCTTTGTTCACTACATGGCCAAAGAAATGGACTTCACGAAGCTAGAAGTCACATTTCGAAAACTTGGCGTACAGCTGTTCTGCTCGAAGGGGTTCCAAAATGAGTCGTAAATGTTGCTCGTGCTCCTCCTGACTCTTCGAATAGATCAGGATGTCGTTGATGAATACAATAACGAACTTGTCTAGGTACGGCTTGCACACTCGATTCATCAAGTCCATGAAGACCGCTGGTGCGTTTGTCAGCCCAAAAGGCATTACCAAAAACTCATAGTGGCCATATCGAGTTCTGAAGGATGTTTTGGAGACGTCCTCCTCTCGGACTCTCAGCTGATGATATCCTGATCTCAAAACAATCTTTGAATGGTAGCTCGACCCTTGCAGCTGGTCGAACAGGTCGTCAATGCGTGGAAGAGGGTAGCGATTCTTCACAGTCACCTTGTTCAGTTCACGGTAGTCGATGCACATTCTGAATGTACCGTCTTTCTTCTTCACAAATAGCACTGGAGCTCCCAGGGCGAAGAGCTAGGATAATAAAACCCTTATCTAAGAGTTCTTGTAGCTGTGTAGATAGCTCTTTCAACTCTAAAGGAGCTAAGCGATAGGGTGTACGAGCTATGGGCGCCACTCTAGGAGCTAGCTCGATCTGAAATTCGACCTGGCGATGAGGCGGAAGACCAAGTAGTTCCTCAGGGAATACCTCAGGATAGTCATGTACGATAGGAAAATCTCCTATCTTCTTCTCTTTCTTCGAGGTGTCAGTAACGAGAGCCAAAATAGCAGTGTGACCCTTTCGCAAACACTTTTGGGCCTTAAGGATAGAGATGATGCTCATAACAGCACCACTCTTGTCGCCACAATCATGAAAGGTTCATCCCCTGAGCGAGGAATACGGACAAATCTTCTCGTTGCAATGAATCTCTGTTTGTTATTGGGATAACCAATCCATACCAATAACGATGTCAAAACCATCACAACGTTGGGGTAATACCTAGCATCACCCTGACCAATCATGAACACTCGATCCCTGGCACCATTGCCGTCGTTATTACTCCCGTTGTTGCCTCCATTGTTGTTCCCGTTTCCTTGGTTGTGGTTCTGATTCTGGTTCTGGTTCAACTGTGGACAGTGTCTCTTGAAGTGACCTTCAGCACCACACTGATAACATCCCTTGTTACCCTTGCTATTGCTGCTAATTCTATGAAGCTTATGGCTGTTGTTGTCGGTTTTGGTTTGCAGGACGTGAGCTTCTACAATCTATGACTTCATGACCAAGCTTGTTGCATTTCTGACAACGATCTTTGTTGCACTTCCCGCTGTGGTGCAAATTACATCGATTGCACTTAGGGTGGTTTCCCTCGTGTCCACCCTGACTTCGATTACCAAAAAACTGCTGACTGAGGCTCCTGTGCTGCGACTGAGACTGAACCGAAGTGGGATCCTTTGCTCGAATTTCCATCCCACTTGTGTTTGTTGTCACTAGGAGCATCCGAAGTAGTTGTAGCAGCATTAATACGTTTCGGAAGTTTATTCTGTCCTATCGCCTGATCTGAGAGACGTTGAGCAAGTCGAGTAATATCCGGAATGGTTGCAAGGTTGGCCGATGCCACATGACTTTGAATCTCTGGTACTAAGCCTTTGAGGTACAATTCAATGCGCTTGATGGGAGGATCCACCATTGTTGGACATAACACCGTCAGTTTGTTGGATCATTTCGTGTACGCTTCTATCTCTGACCTTGTCATCTTCAGGTTTAAGAACTCCACTTCCAGTTTGTGGATGTCATCACGACTACAGTATTCACGTTTGATCAGCTCCTCAAAATCCTTCTATGGGGTGGCATTAGCAGCCGCCAGCCCCAGCATCTGAACTTGCGAGTTCCACCAAGTTAGCTTAGTGCCTTCGAGAGTACCAGTGGCGTACTTCACCCTAGGAGTCTCAGGGCATTCACACGTCTCTAAGACAGTCTTGAGCTTTTTAAACCTTGTTACGCGAGGAAGAAAGACCGGGTTAAGCGCGAGAGCTGGATCATGAGAGTAGGATCTAACATCCTAGGGTAAGTTCGTAGTAGTAGGTTATACCTCCTGCCTGAGCGGCCGCGAGTGCTGCTGTAACGTGTTCGTTGACAAGAGCCGTCAGCTGGCTTGAGTTAGGTTCACACGTTCCCTCATGATCTCTCATCGAAGGAAACACAAATAGGAAAGGTGTCGCGAATGTGTGTAAGTGTGTAGTGACAGTAGGGAGCAAGCACAAATGTGTTTTCAAACTATAGTTGCTACGTTTATCTAAGCATACCATGAGCAAAGTTCTATGCAATCTCGCAAGTAGGCAATATAAACATAAACCATATCACCTAGAATGTCGAGTCTTGCACGTGGAGTGAAGCGTCGTTGTGGATCGTAGAGCACTGTACAGGTTATAGTCTGGTTTTAACAAAAACGTTTTCCTTTATTAAAACCTAGTTCTCTATAACCAATGGCTCTGATACCAATCTGTCACACCCCCAAAATCCACATGCGGAGTATCACCGCTTGGAGGCGTGACTGACCAGGATCAAACCACTAATCATATTGAACAAGCAAGTAATTAATTGTAAAAGTCCAACCAACACAATTAATGTCCAAAACAAACTTAGTTTAAGTTATGAGCGGAAGCATAATGTGTAAAACCAAAACGTAGTTTAAATATCCAAAGGTTTAACATGGCACACAGCTGTCCATGTCCCACAACGACTCTTCCTTGTGCAAGCTCCAGCTAAGTACCTATAGACCTGCAAAGCATGTAGTAACGAGTCAACAACTAGTTGAGTGAGTTCACGTTTGGTTGTCCAGTTTATAGTTATTCCGAAAACACAGTTTGTTCTTTACCAGCTACCCAGCCGTGGGGGTTACCCCATAGTTCGAAAAACGTTTATTAGTTACCCGTTCTTGCGTTGGCTATTCCAGCCCGGCTCTATGGCCGTGGGGGCTACCCCATGTTTAATTCACCAGACTCGTTACCATATCGACTACTAACGTTCGTCATGTTTAAGTGCCCTAACGTCTGTGTCTATCATCACTGACGTGCCATAGTCCATTAGTCCACGCCCGTCCTCTGCGGCACGGTGTGAGGTTTGTTAAACCTAATAGCGCTATTTAACTAATGACCCGTTCGCCATTGGCCTCGGCGATTAAGTCGATATAAAAGGAGGGACTTCGTTGATAGAGTTCTAGTCTGGTATAGTTAAATACGTCTCAACAGGACGAGGAATCTATGTCCCTGATTACGTCTCAACAGGACGAGGAATCTATATTCCTTAACCCATTCCCAACCCCTGGGAACCCCATGCTTTGTAACGAAGTGTGAACTCACCTTGGTTTGCTCGGCAGATAACACAGAAAGGTCAAGACTAGCAGCTAGAGGTCAACCACGTCCTAACATGGTTATCATACAAGTCAGGTTTAGGTTCAAGTAAAGCACGTATGTTTACACATAAGTTAACAAATCACGAACATGTATTGATCATGGCAACACATTAACAGTCAAGTGCGTCACACATTCATACTTGTGCGAGTGGATAGTTAAAACCCCAACACTACCCGGCCCAACATAGAAACACGGCCCAAAATAATAACATGAAATGATCCTGTGCGGTCCGGATAGTCTTGTGCGATCCGGACATCTTGTACGACCCGATACATACCCGGCCCGGTTTACCAATAAGCCCAATGGTAATATTCATATAAATATATACGGCCCAAGTTCATAAACAGATAATTCATCTTGTGCGATTACCATATGTTTTGTGCTATTGAAGTGGTTGTGCGATTCACCAATTACCCGGCCCAAAGATTAAAAGCCCAACACAATAAACAGATAACAATCTTGTGCGATGGAAGACATCTTGTGCGACTGACCAAGATGTCTTGTACGTGTGATCTTGTGCGACCAGAACCTCTTGTACGATCAAGAGGCTTGTGCGACTAGTTTTAAATTCCGGATATCATGCAAAAATCGGTTACAAGTATCAATCTTGCTAATCAATAGTTTCCAATTTTTGTTATCAATTAACACACTCAATCAACAGGATTAATGATTCTAATCAAACCATATCGATCAAATCATTACTTTTAACGAATGTTTCACATAACTCTAACATCATAATGATGAACAACAACCACACATGATCATTATCGAAATAACCTACAATGGCCGACCACCATTTAATCCTCTCAAAGATTATTGGACCAAACTATGATATGTGATATTTACTAATTTCTTAACTTGGAACTTGAACTAAAACAGAGATCACATGGGCATGCATACTAGTCGACAAACTCAATTAATCTATGCACAACAATTTGATTTCCATTCACATGCTACATATCTCGATATCAGCCATCAACACCCCATTATTCTACAATTTCATTGGACCGAATCACCACAATCATCACTCATCAATCAGCATGACATATCACATAATCAGCCGACTAATATATATTCATTAATTTATTGCCTAACATCATGAACTTTCGAATCATATTAACATTATCAAATCTAAAACATAACAGCCGATTTCATGAACACTCTAATCAAAACCTTCGGACTCGAATCAAATACATATATATGGTCGATTACATTCATCCATGTTTAATCACATATTATTCGAACCAATCATAACAACACATCATCAATCATATCGAGCATATATAGTAAACATCATAAAATCATCAATCAATGGTTAACATACTAACCGAATAGAGAAGGAACAAAGATTGATCCGAACAAGAGAGTGATCCGAACACTATAATCTTCGATAGAGAGAGAGAATGTGTGGCTGCCTTTGAGTTCGTGAGAGAGAGAGAAAAGAACTAGGGTTTGTAGGTGTGTTATGTGATTGCAAGTAATGAGACACAATCCTCAAAGGATCCATGTATGCATATGGTGGGGGTGGGCCGAATCCTTCACATGGGCTCCCCTTTGATTCGGGTTCAAGAGAAATAGGCCGAGATTTGTAAAGCCCAAAGGCTTGTGCGGTTGGGTTGGGTTGTGCGACTACAACATACATGTATACACATAGACACATAATCGTAACATTCAATCAATCAATCAAGTTCATATAATCGAATCACGTTCACCTAGGTTACATCAAAGTACAAAGATAGGTTCGGAAATACGAGTTGTCACATTATCCCCAAGTTGAAAGAAATTTCGTCCCGAAATTTAGCACGTACTCACTGAGGAAGCTAGTTAGGTTGCATGGTTTTCCTGGTTTTCCTGGGGTGTCACATCCTCCCCCCGTTGATCTGGAATTTCGTCCCGAAATTCCGTAGCTTCAGCCTCAGTAGTGGTTGTACCGGTTGCGAACAGTTGGGGATACTTTTGTTTCATCTGATCTTCGCGTTCCCAGGTGAACTCTGGGCCGCGACGTGAGTTCCAACGAACTCGAACGAGAGGTATTCTAGTACGCTTGAGGACCTTAACATCCCGGTCCGTGATTTCAATAGGTTCCTCGACGAATCGTAACTGCTCGTCGATCGTGAGCTCCTTCAAAGGAACTACGTGGGTCTCATCTGACAGACACTTATTCAGATTTGACACATGGAAAACGTCGTGAACTGCACTGAGTTCTGCTGGTAAGTTCAGTCTGTAGGCCACCTTGCCTATTTTCTCAATGACTTCGAAAGGTCCAACGTATCGTGGGTTAAGTTTGTCCCATTTACCAAAACGAACCACACCCTTCCAGGGTGAAACTTTGAGTAGTACTCGCTCCCCAACCTGGAGCTCTAATGGTTTTCTGCCCTTATCGGCGTAGACTTTCTGACGGTCACGAGCTGCCGCCATTCGTTGTCGTATCTGAGCAATTTTCTCTGTTGTGTCCACCACATGTTCTGGACCAGTAATCTGACTATCCCCCACCTCTGCCCAACCAAGAGGTGACCGGCATTTACGCCCGTACAATGCCTCAAACGGAACAGCTTTAATGCTGGTGTGGTAGCTATTGTTGTACGAAAATTCCACAAGTGGTAGATGCTTTTCCCAGCCGTTGCCAAAGTCAATCACACATGCCCTAAGCATGTCTTCGAGGGTCTGGATGGTGCGTTCAGACTGCCCATCCGTTTGCGGCTGATAAGTTGTGCTCATATCTAATCGTGAGCCAAAGGACTTGTGCATTGCTTGCCACAGTTCCGAAGTAAAACGTGCATCTCGATCCGAGATAATAGAGGTGGGCACCCCGTGCCTCGAGACAACTTCCTTTAGGTATACTTCTGCTAGAGTGGAGAACTTATCTGTTTCCTTGATAGCCAAGAAGTGAGCAGACTTTGTGAGTCGATCCACGATCACCCAAATAGTATCGTTACCACGTTGTGATCTAGGCAGGCCAGTAACAAAATCCATGGAAATTTGCTCCCATTTCCATTGTGGTATCTCTGGTTGTTGAAGGGGGCCTGAAGGTTTCTGGTATTCTGCCTTGACTCTCGCACAAGTCAAGCACTTGCTAACGTATGTTACTATGTGGGCCTTCATGCTAGGCCACCAATATGTAGTTTTGATATCGTGGTACATTTTATCCGAACCAGGGTGCACTGAGTAGCGAGACTTGTGTCCCTCATCCATCACAAGCTCTCGTAGGTTGCCATAAAGTGGGACCCAAATGCGTCCTGTTACGTAGTAAGCACCGTCTTCCTTCTGTTCTAAGCGTTGCCTAGAGCCGCGTAGGGCTTCAGCCCTGACATTCTCTGGTTTCAATGCTTCAGCCCTGTATAGTAAGTTGTAAAGCTCGTACGCGCTTAGGCGCAGTGTCCTTTCACTGAGGGCGTCAGCCACAACATTGGCTTTGCCTGGGTGATACCTGATCGAACATTCATAGTCATTCAGTAGTTCGACCCATCGTCGTTGTCACATATTCAGTTCCTTCTGTTTGAAGATATGCTCGAGGCTCCTGTTATCAGTGTAGATAGCGCATTTGGTACCATATAGGTAGTGTCTCCATATCTTAAGTGCAAAAACAACCGCTCCCAGCTCCAGATCGTGTGTAGTGTAGTTCTTTTCATGAACCTTGAGTTGGCGTGAGGCGTAGGCTATAACTTTATCCCGCTGCATCAATACGCAACCAAGACCCTGAATGGATGCGTCACAGTAAACCACGAAGTCGTCTGTGCCCTCTGGCAATGAAAGGATAGGTGCACTGCAAAGTCTATCCTTTAAGTGCTGAAACGCTAACTCCTGTGCGTTTCCCCAACGATAAACAATGCCCTTCTGCGTTAGTGAAGTAAGAGGTTGAGCATCTTAGAAAAATCCTTGATAAATCTCCTGTAGTAACCTGCCAATCCCAAGAATTGGCGAATTTCCGTTGGCGTACGAGGTGCAGGCCAGCTCTTGATCGAATCTACCTTGGATGGATCAACGTGAATCCCATCTTTGTTCACTACATGGCCAAAGAAATGGACTTCACGAAGCTAGAAGTCACATTTCGAAAACTTGGCGTACAGCTGTTCTGCTCGAAGGGGTTCCAAAATGAGTCGTAAATGTTGCTCGTGCTCCTCCTGACTCTTCGAATAGATCAGGATGTCGTTGATGAATACAATAACGAACTTGTCTAGGTACGGCTTGCACACTCGATTCATCAAGTCCATGAAGACCGCTGGTGCGTTTGTCAGCCCAAAAGGCATTACCAAAAACTCATAGTGGCCATATCGAGTTCTGAAGGATGTTTTGGAGACGTCCTCCTCTCGGACTCTCAGCTGATGATATCCTGATCTCAAAACAATCTTTGAATGGTAGCTCGACCCTTGCAGCTGGTCGAACAGGTCGTCAATGCGTGGAAGAGGGTAGCGATTCTTCACAGTCACCTTGTTCAGTTCACGGTAGTCGATGCACATTCTGAATGTACCGTCTTTCTTCTTCACAAATAGCACTGGAGCTCCCAGGGCGAAGAGCTAGGACAATAAAACCCTTATCTAAGAGTTCTTGTAGCTGTGTAGATAGCTCTTTCAACTCTAAAGGAGCTAAGCGATAGGGTGTACGAGCTATGGGCGCCACTCTAGGAGCTAGCTCGATCTGAAATTCGACCTGGCGATGAGGCGGAAGACCAAGTAGTTCCTCAGGGAATACCTCAGGATAGTCATGTACGATAGGAAAATCTCCTATCTTCTTCTCTTTCTTCGAGGTGTCAGTAACGAGAGCCAAAATAGCAGTGTGACCCTTTCGCAAACACTTTTGGGCCTTAAGGATAGAGATGATGCTCATAACAGCACCACTCTTGTCGCCACAATCATGAAAGGTTCATCCCCTGAGCGAGGAATACGGACAAATCTTCTCGTTGCAATGAATCTCTGTTTGTTATTGGGATAACCAATCCATACCAATAACGATGTCAAAACCATCACAACGTTGGGGTAATACCTAGCATCACCCTGACCAATCATGAACACTCGATCCCTGGCACCATTGCCGTCGTTATTACTCCCGTTGTTGCCTCCATTGTTGTTCCCGTTTCCTTGGTTGTGGTTCTGATTCTGGTTCTGGTTCAACTGTGGACAGTGTCTCTTGAAGTGACCTTCAGCACCACACTGATAACATCCCTTGTTACCCTTGCTATTGCTGCTAATTCTATGAAGCTTATGGCTGTTGTTGTCGGTTTTGGTTTGCAGGACGTGAGCTTCTACAATCTATGACTTCATGACCAAGCTTGTTGCATTTCTGACAACGATCTTTGTTGCACTTCCCGCTGTGGTGCAAATTACATCGATTGCACTTAGGGTGGTTTCCCTCGTGTCCACCCTGACTTCGATTACCAAAAAACTGCTGACTGAGGCTCCTGTGCTGCGACTGAGACTGAACCGAAGTGGGATCCTTTGCTCGAATTTCCATCCCACTTGTGTTTGTTGTCACTAGGAGCATCCGAAGTAGTTGTAGCAGCATTAATACGTTTCGGAAGTTTATTCTGTCCTATCGCCTGATCTGAGAGACGTTGAGCAAGTCGAGTAATATCCGGAATGGTTGCAAGGTTGGCCGATGCCACATGACTTTGAATCTCTGGTACTAAGCCTTTGAGGTACAATTCAATGCGCTTGATGGGAGGATCCACCATTGTTGGACATAACACCGTCAGTTTGTTGGATCATTTCGTGTACGCTTCTATCTCTGACCTTGTCATCTTCAGGTTTAAGAACTCCACTTCCAGTTTGTGGATGTCATCACGACTACAGTATTCACGTTTGATCAGCTCCTCAAAATCCTTCTATGGGGTGGCATTAGCAGCCGCCAGCCCCAGCATCTGAACTTGCGAGTTCCACCAAGTTAGCTTAGTGCCTTCGAGAGTACCAGTGGCGTACTTCACCCTAGGAGTCTCAGGGCATTCACACGTCTCTAAGACAGTCTCGAGCTTTTTAAACCTTGTTACGCGAGGAAGAAAGACCGGGTTAAGCGCGAGAGCTGGATCATGAGAGTAGGATCTAACATCCTAGGGTAAGTTCGTAGTAGTAGGTTATACCTCCTGCCTGAGCGGCCGCGAGTGCTGCTGTAACGTGTTCGTTGACAAGAGCCGTCAGCTGGCTTGAGTTAGGTTCACACGTTCCCTCATGATCTCTCATCGAAGGAAACACAAATAGGAAAGGTGTCGCGAATGTGTGTAAGTGTGTAGTGACAGTAGGGAGCAAGCACAAATGTGTTTTCAAACTATAGTTGCTACGTTTATCTAAGCATACCATGAGCAAAGTTCTATGCAATCTCGCAAGTAGGCAATATAAACATAAACCATATCACCTAGAATGTCGAGTCTTGCACGTGGAGTGAAGCGTCGTTGTGGATCGTAGAGCACTGTACAGGTTATAGTCTGGTTTTAACAAAAACGTTTTCCTTTATTAAAACCTAGTTCTCTATAACCAATGGCTCTGATACCAATCTGTCACACCCCCAAAATCCACATGCGGAGTATCACCGCTTGGAGGCGTGACTGACCAGGATCAAACCACTAATCATATTGAACAAGCAAGTAATTAATTGTAAAAGTCCAACCAACACAATTAATGTCCAAAACAAACTTAGTTTAAGTTATGAGCGGAAGCATAATGTGTAAAACCAAAACGTAGTTTAAATATCCAAAGGTTTAACATGGCACACAGCTGTCCATGTCCCACAACGACTCTTCCTTGTGCAAGCTCCAGCTAAGTACCTATAGACCTGCAAAGCATGTAGTAACGAGTCAACAACTAGTTGAGTGAGTTCACGTTTGGTTGTCCAGTTTATAGTTATTCCGAAAACACAGTTTGTTCTTTACCAGCTACCCAGCCGTGGGGGTTACCCCATAGTTCGAAAAACGTTTATTAGTTACCCGTTCTTGCGTTGGCTATTCCAGCCCGGCTCTATGGCCGTGGGGGCTACCCCATGTTTAATTCACCAGACTCGTTACCATATCGACTACTAACGTTCGTCATGTTTAAGTGCCCTAACGTCTGTGTCTATCATCACTGACGTGCCATAGTCCATTAGTCCACGCCCGTCCTCTGCGGCACGGTGTGAGGTTTGTTAAACCTAATAGCGCTATTTAACTAATGACCCGTTCGCCATTGGCCTCGGCGATTAAGTCGATATAAAAGGAGGGACTTCGTTGATAGAGTTCTAGTCTGGTATAGTTAAATACGTCTCAACAGGACGAGGAATCTATGTCCCTGATTACGTCTCAACAGGACGAGGAATCTATATTCCTTAACCCATTCCCAACCCCTGGGAACCCCATGCTTTGTAACGAAGTGTGAACTCACCTTGGTTTGCTCGGCAGATAACACAGAAAGGTCAAGACTAGCAGCTAGAGGTCAACCACGTCCTAAGATGGCCGACCACCATTTAATCCTCTCAAAGATTATTGGACCAAACTATGATATGTGATATTTACTAATTTCTTAACTTGGAACTTGAACTAAAACAGAGATCACATGGGCATGCATACTAGTCGACAAACTCAATTAATCTATGCACAACAATTTGATTTCCATTCACATGCTACATATCTCGATATCAGCCATCAACACCCCATTATTCTACAATTTCATTGGACCGAATCACCACAATCATCACTCATCAATCAGCATGACATATCACATAATCAGCCGACTAATATATATTCATTAATTTATTGCCTAACATCATTAACTTTCGAATCATATTAACATTATCAAATCTAAAACATAACAGCCGATTTCATGAACACTCTAATCAAAACCTTCAGACTCAAATCAAATACATATATATGGTCGATTACATTCATCCATGTTTAATCACATATTATTCGAACCAATCATAACAACACATCATCAATCATATCGAGCATATATAGTAAACATCATAAAATCATCAATCAATGGTTAACATACTAACCGAATAGAGAAGGAACAAAGATTGATCCGAACAAGAGAGTGATCCGAACACTATAATCTTCGATAGAGAGAGAGAATGTGTGGTTGCCTTTGAGTTCGTGAGAGAGAGAGAAAAGAACTAGGGTTTGTAGGTGTGTTATGTGATTGCAAGTAATGAGACACAATCCTCAAAGGATCCATGTATGCATATGGTGGGGGTGGGCCGAATCCTTCACATGGGCTCCCCTTTGATTCGGGTTCAAGAGAAATAGGCCGAGATTTGTAAAGCCCAAAGGCTTGTGCGGTTGGGTTGTGTTGTGCGACTACAACATACATGTATACACATAGACACATAATCGTAACATTCAATCAATCAATCAAGTTCATATAATCGAATCACGTTCACCTAGGTTACATCAAAGTACAAAGATAGGTTCGGAAATACGAGTTGTCACAATTACACACAAACGTTCGCAAATCTGGTAGAATTAGTGGTCCACCTGAAAGATAAGGATTTTTCATGGATGGATGCTACGTGGTAGATTCGGATGAACCTACCACATACCATGATCCAATGTCAAAATCCGATTGTGACAAAAGGCTTGAAGCCATGAACGTGGGGATGCAATCCATGTATAACAACCAAGCATGGGAATTGGTTGTGAAATCTCTTAACTCCAAAGTGTTTGGAAGTAAGTGGGTTTTCATGAAGAAAACATATATACATGGAAACTTGGATACTTGTACAACGAAACTCTTAGCAAAAGGTTTCACTCAAACTCAAAGGGTTGATTATGATGAGACCTTCTCGCCTATGGCGATGCTAAAGTCAATTAGGATATTATTTGCCATACCTGCATAATATGATTATGAGATTTGTAAAATGGATCTCAAAATGACTTTCCTTAATAGATATCTTGAGGAAGATGTCTATATAGTTAAGCCTGAAGGTTTTGTTGATCCAAAGCATCCTGACAAAGTATGCAAGTTAAAGAAATCAATCTATAGATTGAAACAAGCATCTAGAAGTTGGAATCACCGTTTTGATGAAGAAATTAAGGAATATGGATTCATCAAGAACGACGATGAAGCTTGTGTGTATAAGAAGGCTAGTGGGAGCATTATTACTTTCTTAGTATTATATGTTGATAACATTCTACTATTTGGAAATAACATTCCAACCATGGAGGGTGTAAAAGCCTGGCTTGAAAGTTGTTTTTCCATTAAGGATTTTGGTGAAGTCGCCTATATTTAGGAATAAAGATCTATAAAGATAGGTTTAAACAAAAGTGCATACATTGACAAAGTCTTGAAAAGGTTCAAGATGAAGAACTTTATGAAAGGTTTGGTACCTATTCAAGAGAGGACAATATTGAGTGCATCTCAATGTCCAAGCTCAAAGGATGAGCAAGAAAGAATCAAAGGAATCCCATACGCGTCAGCTATAGGATTCATTATGTACGTAATGATATGCACTAGACTGGACAAGTTATGCGCTTTAAGCATAACGAAAAGATACCAGCGAGTAACAGTCATTGGGTGACTATTAAAAATATATATTGAAATACCTTAGAAGGACTAAGGATATGTTTCTAATATATGGATCTGGTTAAAAAGAACTCGTTGTAAAAGGGTTACAAGGATGCAAGTTTCGGAATTCGTTGTAAAGGGTTACATGGATACGAGTTTCCAAACTGATCAAGATGGTTCTCGATCACAAACAGGGTAGCATTGTCCACTACAGAATCAGAATACATCGCCGCTTCTTTGATCAAGATAATTCATATGGATCTGCCACTTGAATTATTACCAATCTAGGGGTAGTCCCTACCATTCAGGACCCTAGTGATCTTTGTGATAACGATGGTTTGATTGCTTAAATCACGGAACCTCGTGTACATCAAAAGACTAGGCACATTGAGCGGAGTTTCAACTACATAAGGGGTGAAGTTGAAAAAGAGAAAGATATGTATTCGCAAAGTTCACACTGATCAAAATATTACGGATCCACTCACGAAGCTCCTTGAATGGGCAGAGCATGAAAGGGTCATACTTGTGCCTTAGGACTTCGATATTCTAGTGATTGGATTTGATCTATTTTGTATTTGGATATTGGAACAATTATTATTATAACTCTTTATGGTATGTTGAGTTATGTTCCATATTAGCATGTTTAAATCCGTGAATAAGTTACTTATTCTAAATGTCCGTAGTCGATCATAATTGTGGGAACAAATATGAATGTAAGACTATTATGAATTTGGATTGGTGGATATTCATTAGATATGAATATAGAGCAAAGTGTTGCTACCAAGGTTCATAGATATTTGTGGGATACAAATATTGGACTGACTCGCTCTCAAATATTACTGCATGGAATCATCTGTGATTGATCATAAGTAAATTTGAGTAAAGGAGAATATCATAGTATCCTCAGACCTGAGATACATATTGGGTCTTGATATTCACCAAATATTATGCCTTGACTTATTTCTTCGCTGTCAGTAATATGACAGTACATAAGGCTAAGCTCAGGTATGGTACAAGGTGATTGTGAGAGACGTATGTAGTCAAGATGGGATTTGTTCCTCTTATTCGTTGAGAGTAAGATGTCTAAGGCCTGCTAAAGTTGAATCAACAGAGAGTAATCACTCTATGTCTCTGGATTTAACATGACATCTGTAACGAAAGGATAAATGATAGATTCACCTAAATCATGTTCAAGTAAGGGACTTGAAGGGGATGATGTTATTGAATGGCACATATAGTCATACGTATTAGGGGTAGTAAACCGTAGTTAGGCGTCATTTACTACTTGCATCAATCTTCTATGTATCTTGTGCAAGTGGGAGATTGTTGGACTCTGTATGCCCAAGACACATATTAAATTGATGTGGCTAGTACGTTATGATCCAAGTCGAGTCATACCCAATAACAAGCTAGACAAACACTTACAATATTTATTTATGATATGATCAAATAAATAAATATCAACACTTAGAATATTTAGAAATTGGTTTTCTAAATAATTGCACTTGACAAACCAATAAATTATATGGATAATTTATTTTGAGAAAATATTTTATCTTGTTATTTGATGGGTTAAATAACATGATAAAAGGTTATATAAGTCTTATAACATATGATGTTATAATTTTATAAAAGTTATAAAATTAATCAAGACTTAAGTTATTTTATAAAAGAAATTTGAATTTTTTTTTATAAAAATAAGCTAGGCCGCCCCCCTCTTCCCAAGATATGATGGTCCAATAGTAACACATGCTTTTTGCATGGTTAGAGGCCTTTTGATTGGGTGTTCTACCCAAGAAATCTTTTGGTCCAATGAATGCACATGCAAATGCATGTGCTAGAACCTCTTTGATTGGGTGAATTGGGTGGCTCCATCTTTCATAGTTTTAAATGCAATTTTATGACAAAAATGCAAGAATGAAGAACTTGAAAGAACTAGTAAAAATGCTCTCAAAATTTCGGCCAACATAGAGCCAATTTAGAGATGATTATCAAGTGCAAGAACTTGTTAAAAGACTTTCTAATTTTCGGCCAACATGTGGTTAATCAAGAAGGTTTTTCAAGGTTGAAAATCAAGTGCAAGAACTCTAAAAGGAGCCCTTATATTTTCGGCCATATGATGGTTTCAAGAGGGTTTTCTAGTGAGTTCATAAATGTAGAAATCCTAGCTAAACATGAGGTGTTTGTTGGAAGCTTGGGGTATACAAGCTTGAGGTCTTCTACTCTTGAAGACAACCATTTCAAGAAGCATCATCCGTTTCATAATCCTTGTACTTCAAGAAGGTAGTTTTCTAAACATCCTATGGTTGTGTTTGATAGTATACATCTCATATATGGATCCGGGTTTTTGGGATTTTGCATATAAATGGTTTTATATCTTATAAAAGTAACATGTTTTAAACATTATTTTCGCTGCGTTTTTATTTCATATGGATGAAATTGCTTTGATAAACATGTTAAAATCCCATCAACCTCTTCCTGGACGGGTTACATATCTCTAAACCTAGTATTGTTTAAAGCCTTTTGCTAAGTCTTTATGAACTCAATTAAATCCAGTTAAGGTTTGTAACTTATTTTGTGATTGTTGAAAATGGGATTTTTCTAAACTTTATTAATGGATGAATATCTCATGTTTTTATCATATAGCTTTGTTATGATTGTTGCTATGGTATTAAGAAGTCACACCAAATAAACCCATGCTTCCGCAAAGCCACGGTGTGACATTATATAAGTAAGAAAAAATAATTATAGCGGCGCTAAACTCTTAAGCACGGGTTGTCACATGTTTTCTCCACAAAACATTGTTTTAACCTAACAGTAGTTTCAAACCACCGTTTTAACCCAACAGTGGTTTCAACCACTATTTTCTCCACACAACACTATTTTAACCCAACAGTGGTTTCAAACTACCGTTTTAACCCAACAGTGGTTTCAAACCACCGTTTCAACCCAACAGTGGTTTCAACCACTGTTTTCTTTCTCCACAAACCACTGTTTTAACCCAATAGTGGTTTCAAACATCTGTTTTCATCCATCTGTTGACCAAAGTCAACAGATGTATCAACCACTGTTTTATTTTCTAACATCTGTTCACAACAAACAGAGGTTTCAAAACATAAAACATACCTTTGCCAAATCTGTTAATACAAACTGTTGACCTCCCGATTGATGACCTTATAATTGATAGAGCAGCCCTCGTTGGGACATATCTGTATTGGCCAATATGGTAAGCTCAATGTTGGTTATATACTTATGCTTTATCTCAAATATAACATACAATTTTTAAAATAATAAGTGAACATGTCAAATGGTTAGAACAGGCCAACCGACCTGTTACCCCTATAAAAAACATGTCTTTTAAGAAATTTTGTTTATCGAAAAAGCCCTTGGAGTAAAGCTTTCAAGTACACAGTTACCTCTTTTTAACACTATCATCATTATGCACAGGAATAGCTCCATCGTCAGGTTCATCATGATCATGCACTACTGATGTTTGATCTCCTATTCCTATGTGTTGGAGCCAATCTTTAACCTTTGATGTTTAGAATAAACCATAAAGATAAAAAGTATGAAAAGAATTTCCCGAGTTCTTAAAAATAAAGCATTTAAATTACAAACAAAACAACATGCAGTATAGAAGTTTACTACAAGAACCTGTCCTCCCTTCTCATGAGGTATATCTAAACCCTAAAAACCTGATCAAACAATCCAAATCACTGCAAAATTCATCAAAATCACTTACATCCAGTTGATTATCTATAACCTTGATAAAGATGATTTTATCACTAAGAGGAGATGCCTTTGAATGTTCTATCCCTGCATTCATCTTACGTAACTTGCTGCACAAGTTCAACACGCAAATTCAAATGAATAAGACTGGAAACAGAACTAAAAAGGAAAAAAATGATTGATCTAAAAAATTATTTGTCAATCATCATACTTAAGTTACTCTTTTCTAATAATTTTTCAACTTTCTAGCATTGGCCCTGCATGTCCTTGTAAAAAAGCCTACACTAAACCCCTCATTTTTCCAATTTCTATTAAAAAGGCGGATGCATCAATGCCCACTTTACAATAACATCATTTTTCAAGATTGTTTGTATAATATACATATAATTAATTGTATGTAAAGCTCATGACAATGGGATACTTACATTTAAGAAAAATTGTGGAAGACGTCAACCCATGTATATAGCTGCCACTTACCTGCATATGATCAAACTATTAAGAAAAGTCACATAAAGATATTTGAGATAAATTATATTATACCAAGCTCATGCATATAAATAGAAGTGACGACACATCTTCCTTAAATTCCTCCTAAATAATACTTGGTAAGAATCCATATGGATGCAAAATTCATCATCAGTGTTCTTTCATCAAATATCCATGAAGAGGAATTTTGGACTCGGTTTAAGCATTACCTTATCAACCGATGTCATTTCCGAAACTACTGTCTGCCCTGTTTGTCACACCCCCAAAATACCACCTAGGGAATGTCCCTGTTAGGCGTGTGACGTACCAACAACGAGCCACTAATTACATCGAACCCATACAAGTTTATAAATCAAATCCTCAATTATTAATGAAAATCACCATCAACAAGTTTAAACGAAAACCAACATGTTCAGCGGAAGCAAATAGTAAACCAAAGTTAAATTGTTCAAAACCAATGTATAATGTAACAATTAATCACAAGTGTTTTATCGGACACGCACTGCCTCAGCTTCGAGACATGAATGGCATTGTGTACGTCACCCAATTCATCGGGTAACCCTTGGCGACGTGACCTATTCTTTCCAGAACTCTAGATAACTCAACATAACTTTAAATCAAGCTTGCCACGCTTCTCAAGCATACCACACCCTCCCACGGTGTGACTTTCAACATGATACGTTCGCCGTCAGTGAACTTCCAGTGTTTCCTAAGCTTACCAACTTTCCTGACGGTTACTCGTCGCCGCCAAACGGTTCCCGATCCAAGCAATCTTCCCAAGAGTTTCGAGCACAAGTCCTGGACCTGTGATTAGGTTGTCAACCATCTCAGTCTAACAAGAAGGTTGGCATTATCATCTATGTAATGCCTCAACAGAGCTGTCTAGTTACCAAAATGATAACTGCCGCAGTAGTACTCAACCATAGATAAGAGTCCTTCAAATTTGCACCAAAGCCAGTCACACACATGCTCGCAGCATGTCTTCGAGTGCCAGGAGAGTTCGTTTACTCTGACCGTTTGTCCAACGATGATAAGCGATGCTCGGGTCCTGACGTGAGCCAAGGGTGTTGTGTATCGCCTGACATAAATCATGCATAGATCAAACTCAGAGGTAACAGGAGTTGGCACCTCATGCCCAAAAGCCGCCTCTCTCAGAGGAACACTCACAACTGTGAAGACTTCATCAGTTTTCTTGATTGCAAGAAAGTGTGCTGGTAACGTGAGACAATCAACGATCACCCAGGTAATATTGTTTCTGTTTCGGGTTATAGGTAGACTAACGACAAATCCATGGCAGTCTGTTCTCATTTTCCATATGGGTGTTGCCGGTTGCTGATACTCCACCTTGACTTTCCCACAAGTCCAACATCATACACATACTTTGCTAAGTGGGTCTTCATGCCCGATCACCAGTACAAGATTTATAGGTCCTAATATCTTTCGTCAAGATCCACACACTAGAATATCGAAGTCAGTGTGCTTTTCCCAACACAAGTTTCCTAAAGCTGCCATATGATGAGATCCACACTCGTTCCTTGAGGTAGCGAATATCGTCCGTCTTGCCAAAGGTTGCTTCTCCATGCCCCGCATGGGTTCAACTTTGAAAATCCTCTTCCAGTTTAAATAGAGCGAGTCTGATTAGGTAAGTTAGAATCGATAGTTAGCTGCAAAGCTCGTGCACGTTCAAGTTTCATAGTCGTAATCATCCAAAAGTCCCATCCAACAATGCCATTAACTGATTTAGCTTTTTCGTAACCAGGGTACCCGGGAGGCCCTTGTGATCGGTCTAAGTAGTGCCTTCGGTACCGTCCAAGTAATGCCTCCAACTTAAATCCAAAGACCACGGTTTCCATCGCAGGTTGTGTGTCGTGCAGTTCCTGTTTACAACTCCATTACGTAAGTCATCACTTTCTCGTGTTGCATCAGTTTGTAACTGGGACTCTGACTCGGAGCATCATGATATACCACTAAATCACCCACACCCTTGGGTAACGACGATGCTCAGTTTATTGCAGAGTTGAGTTTCGAAAGATGAAAAGACGTCCTCCTGTTTTGTCTTTCACGAACACAGCACCCTGTTGTGCTAAAGAGATTTAAGCTGCGCGACCTTCGAAAATCCTGTGATGAAGCTACGATAGTATCTAGTGAGACCAAGAAATTCCTGTATCCTCGAAGGGATCTTTAATGTTGATCAGTTTCTAACAAAATTGATCTTAGCGAGATCCACGTGTATTCCCACTTCGTTGTTTTTATGACTAAAAATGTGTATTTCCCGAATCCTGAAGTCACACTTAGGTAGACTTCGCACGTAGATGCTCCTCCCCTAGAAGCTCTACGATGAAATACAAGTGCCGTTCATGGTGCTCCTTTCTCCTGGAAGTGATTCAAAACGTCATAGATAATCACGGTTGGCGAATCTGGCAAGATGGGGTTGGCACATACTACTCATGTGATCCCTAAGGCTGCTGGTGTGTTGGATAACTTTAAACAACGAGAACATAAAATCGTAGTGGCCGTACTGTGCCTGTAACGCCGTGTTAGAAGTCATCCTCCCCTGGGTCTTCCATCAAGTGACAGTCTGATCTTAGGTCGGTTTCCGAATAGAAGTTTGATCATTGCAGCGGGTCAAGCAGGTTATCGATGCGAGATAGAGGGTGATGGTCTATGATTGCCACCTTGGGGTAGTCTGTATGCGTATGAAAGGACTTGTCCTTCATTTTCTACAATAGAGCTCGGGCTCCCCAGAACAAGGAGCTAGATCGCTAAAACTCCCACCCGCTAGTTTCTGAAGTTGACTAGACAGTTCTTGCAACCCTCCTGGTGCAAGACGGTATGAAGTACGAGTGATCAAGGCTGCATCTGGCGCGAGATCAACTGAGATTCCAACTAACAGTTGTGGAAGTAAACCTGAAAGTTTCTCGAGTAGCACACTGAAAGAAGTCACGAACAATTAGTGGATTCCCGATCCTATTTTCCTTAGCCTTACCATCAGAAACGGTTGCTAATATAATGGGGTAATCCCCCGTAGACACTTATGGGCCTTCATAACTGAAACGGTGCTAACCCTTGCACCACTCTGATGCTTTAGAATAGATAACGATTCTTCACTAGGGAGAAAGATACGTGAAACCTTTCTTCTCACTGAGTATATCTGCGCGATATCTGGATAACCAATCCATACGGACTACTGCATCAAAACTATCAAGGGTAGTAGAAGGATAGTCGACGTCGAACACTTGTCCCACAAGGTCGAGTTTGCATTCCAACAATCATATGAGGTTTCAGTGGGCTTGCCATCTGCCGATTCCACAGCAGGTTCGGTTTCAAGAAGTATTAGGGTTGAGCAAAACAGTGATGAAGCGATTCGTTAATAAGAACGTGTAGGCCACCATGTTGTTATAATCCTGGCGTAGCCCACGCCAATCCTAAATGCCCCTCCATGAGCATCATTTCCCGTGTTGTTGTCGTCTTGGATTATCAACGGCCAATCCAGGCTGTAGGTACCTTCATTTCCATACTGTAGGTTACGATTACAAGTACCTTGATGTTGTCGCGACTGTTGCCTCTAATGTTGTTGCCTGTAATGGTGTCCTGCGTCCTTTCACCAATAGGGTCCATCTTTTCACATTCCGCGTCACGTCCTACGACACTACTCAGGGTGCGGGAAATTACACATTCCGCCCTACTGTCAATCGTCATTGATTATGTCCCGATTAGCTCGTAAGAGTTGACTCCTGTGAATCGCTGACTAGAGTAAAAGATTCGATTGGAGTCAAATTGCTGATGTTCGTTGCTGGTAATCAAGGTCGTTCTAATACTGAGGTTGGTGAGGCTCTACGCGCATCCTCTTGTCCATCGTTCTTGCAAGTTAACTGGGTAATGCACGGTATGTTTCCAGAGTTTTGCAGATGTGATCGCACTTCGGGGTCTAAGACGTCAGTACATTGAGTTCCCATAAACAAAGAGGAGTGGGAGGGGTACAGACCAATCATTGATGTTGCAACATCCAACTCGGGGACGTTCGTATAAGCTCCTAACATTCTACACAGTTCGCTAGGCGTTCAGGTGGGTGTTCAGGTAATACTCGATAGCATCGAGATTCGAAAGGTTTCGGAGGGAAATGAAAAGATCACATTCAAGTAGGAAACAATCACTGCTATGACTCCTATAGACTGTTGTGTTTCACATCAACCAAATAACATAACGGAACCCCTTTTTCACTTGTTAAGCCTCACTGGGACTCGCATGCACCCCACATTATTATTATGTGTGCACCCACAATAATATTGTGATTTGCATGCTCGTCTCAGTTCCTCCTAACTCATACCAAATGGTTCCTCAAACTCGGATGTCAAACGAGGAATTTCACAATACGTGAGTCATGAATGTCTAGGGAAATACCACACTATCAATCACATAACACATGCAAGTAATACATGAATTCATATTGTTGTGCTAAACGTGCAATCTCATGCAATTTCATGCGTAAATGTTCACTAGTTATGCTGTACAATAAGTAAAAGAGAGACGAACCTTGCAATCTGGAGCTGAGTGTCATGGTCGTATTCGCGTTTTCAGAACTGTTCGGTTATAGTCTGGTTTTACAAAAACGTTTTAAAACCAAGTTCACTATAACCAGTGGCTCTGATACCAAACTGTCACACCCCCAAAATACCACCTAGGGAATGTCCCTGTTAGGCGTGTGATGTACCAACAACGAGCCACTAATTACATCAAACCCATACAAGTTTATAAATCAAATCCTAAATTATTAATGAAAATCACCATCAACAAGTTTAAACGAAAAGCAACATGTTCAGCGGAAGCAAATAGTAAACCAAAGTTAAATTGTTCAAAACCAATGTATAATGTCAACAATTAATCACATGAATCCCTCCAGTCGACCCATGACCACTCCAGCTGTTCCAGACAACAAGTTCTAATCCAAGGCATCTAACGACCTACAAGCATGCAGACAAGTGTGTCAGACGACGCTGGTGAGTTCAAAGTTTTGTTAATGCGTTTTGTTACCAGGTATGTGTATAAAACAGTTCAACCGTTCAATAGATCAATAATTTGATTTGATGTTGTTATTAACTCGATTACCGCAGATGGCTACAAGATGTATTTGCCCAACCCCAATGTCTGTATCAAAACATTGCTCATGCTTTAAGGAAATTAGTTCACGCCCGTCCTCCCCGGTACGGTGTGAGGGTGCCAAACCTAATAGCGCAATCAACTAATAACCTTGTTACCTCCCCGGCAACTATCGGTAGATGTAAGGGGTCTTATGTGATAGACAATGAGTGTAATAACAAACATCCCATTAACCTGACGTTCCTCCCCGGAACGTTACCCGATATCCCTCCCCGGGATGCATGCTTGGAAAAGAGCAGTGAACTCACCTTGGGTTTGCTCGGTAAGATTTGTTACTTGTTATTCAGTTGAACAAACACGTCCTAAAAGGGTTACCGATAACAATCAGTCTCATGTACGTACACATCAGGTATTTCACACATACTCTAGTTAATCAACATGCAAGAGATTATAGTTCGTACTTCTCATAGTTAACCAGAAATTGTAACACATCCTAGTGTGCTACTCATTAACACAGATTCTTTCAATTAGTGTACCATCCATCAACAAATAATTGCATCTTATTCACGTAAATGTACAAGTCAGAACACATAGAGCCCAATGGTGCTCGAAGCCCAAGCACCGAGCAATTCTAAACCTATGTGTGATTTGCTTCTTTTATGTGACCCAAATCACATAACCCGTCCAAAGCCCATAGCCTAAAACACAACCAACCTAATCACTCAATAAGACATTTAAACGAGACTGGCCCAAACAGGCCCGTCCCACATCGACTAATCATTAATGTTAATTGATGTCCGGCCCAATTATTACTAATCATGATTCAATGTTATCAAATATTAACAGCTTATGTTTATATAATCATACCGATCAGCCCACAAATCTTGCCGGCCCAACATACACAGAGATAACGGTACGGCCCAAACATGTCTACATATCTACGTAAATGTTACACGAATCAAAACTAGTTCCATATTCCTAACCAGTATTTGGTCCAATAGCAGTACATGTGATGTTGAGGTTCATGTGCTCATCTGACATGTATTTGTAACTCAATCACGTGAATATCTCAGATCCTTTATTAAGTGGCCCAATCATACTCTAACAATCAACTTGCAATCCATTATCGAGAATTTCAACAACAGTCAAGTGGATCTTGTGGTCCAATTATATTCGTGGAATATGAATATCTCAGCTCATTTAATTCAAAGAACTGATTACATCAAAATCATATATTTGTTACATGCACATGTCAATATCACACACATAATTATTCAAAAACTAATAATTTGATTCCCATACTACACACCCTAATCATTTGGCAGTAACCTTCATCGTGATTAACAATATTCAAAACCATGCAAACATCCATAATCAATCACATACACGATTTGTCACATGAACCATTATCATGAATCATTATTCACACATAACATAGCCGTACATACAAGGAATGCAACGTAAATTAATCGCATAATCCACTAACCACCAGACCATAATTCGATATCATGTAACAGTTAATTATTATGAGCTTGCACAATATCATGCATCATGAATCAAATAGTTTACTAATATACAAACCCTATGCACTAACAATTTAACCAAACACTTACCATATCATGCGATCCATGTTTAGCAAAGAATGAGATATAGTAACATAAATCGTACACTAACCGAGAGCTTGACTGGATTAAGATGTTGACTGACAAGGGGGTTGCATCGATGAGAGGGGGGGTTCCACTGCTATCGGGTTAATGAGAGAAGGAATCATGCTTAGGGTTTGTTCTTATGTTAATATTACGTACATGATAGAAGCCACACCCAATTTATTTGGGTAATCGCTGAGTGTGGCTGATGCGTGTGAAGTGTTATATATATTAGGTGTATATTTTAAGCCCTTTTAACACTTATTTTTAGCCAAGTTTTAAATTTATAAAACACGATATTTTACTAACACTAAACACACATATGGGCAAGTGCACCCATCGTGAGCGTAGTAAAGCGTTGGCAAGATACCGAGGTCGTCCAAGGACACAAGAGCTTTTAGTACCGGTTTATCCTCAACGTCTAATCAAAATAGAGAGTTTAGAAAAATGTTTTAAACTAAGAAAAAATAAAAACTAACTAAAATGCTGAAAAGAAAAATAAAAATAAAAACAGATAGACAAGATGAATCAGTTGGTTCCGACTCGTATCTAGTGTAACCTTTGATTATTTCCGCACTTTTGAACATAATTAAGAGATTATCTTAGTTATTGTAGTAGGCCCCTCTTTTGAAGGTGACGTTACCCTCACCCCAGTAGTTTGAGTCAGCAAGGATACAATCCTAAAAGGGTGGATTATTGGAAGATAATGAATTAAGTTATTAATGCAATGTTATGGTAGGCCCCTCTTTTGGAGGTGACGTTACCCTCGACTAAGTAGTCTGAGTCAGCAGGGATACAGTCCTAAATAGCCGGGTTATAGTATTAATAGTAGTTAACTTATGAGGGGATCAAAGAGTTTGGACCCCCGCCATCCAATACCGTGAAGTATTGAAGGAGGTCCTACTAAATTTGACCCAGGTCCATTGCAGGACCTCTAAACGCTGAACAATGGCAAGACCTTTACCAAACCGTTCCCTTAACCCCCGACCAGGTAGCCAACATACCTCCATATAGACCGTGGAGATATGAATGGTGAAAATCTTTTATTTTATATAGACAGTAAAATAATTTCAAGACACCACGGACAAACGATAAAGAAAGATCACCTTCAACATAAGCAACTAGTTATTAAAGTCATTAATACGAAACCAAATAAAAAGTGCAAAAGCTTAGAAATAAAAAGTATTACACTAGACACTTTGTCTTCACCAAGTGATGTAAGAGACTTAGGCAAACATGGCCTTGATTGTCAAGAACTCTTACGATCAATCTTGGATCCCGAGACGACTCACACACTCTACGATGGACAATGGATGATGGTGGTGGATGATGGTGTTATGGTGGTGGTGGGTGGTGGGTGAAGTGTGAGAGAGGTGGTGTGCCAAGGGATGGTTTGAGCTTGAGCCAAGCACTTCTATTTATAGGCTGAACAGAAGCTCGGGCACGGCCCCGTGTCCAGTGGGCACGGCCCCGTGTCCACATCCTTCTTTTTCTTCATTTAATGCAGCTTTGTCTTATTAGTTGACCACGCCCCCGTGTCCGCTGAGCACGACCCTGTGGTGCAGAAGAATCTTTGTACTATGCAGATTTGCTGGATTGTGCGAATCTTATAGTTGACCACGGCCCCGTGTCCACTGAGCACGGCCCCGTGGTGGGCAATAGAAGCTTCTACCACTGTCTTTTCTGCTGACACTTGGGCACGCCCCCGTGCTGGCTGAGCACGGGGTGTGTTCAGGCTTCTGATCTCTTGTTTTGCTTGGGAAGATGTTGTTGTGGGGTCGGGCATGTCACGTTTTGTTCCTTTTCTTGTATTTATGTTAGATTTTGATGTCTTTTTGCTTCTTTTGTTAATTTGAGCTCATTTAATCCTGAAAATACAAAAGGAAGACAAAAGTACACTTTTTCCAACATTAGTACTAAAAAAAGGGTTAGTTTTATGCCTCATTTGATGAAATTTATATGTTACATTTTGAACACATCAAATACCCCCACACTTGAATCTTTGCTTGTCCTCAAGCAAAACTCTTTAATATGTGGCTATTTACACTCCCAAATGGAATGGGTAGAGAAGAAGGTTTTTGGGCTTGTCGTAGAGTGTCGGGATTTCCAAGATTCTTTATTTAGTTTTATTTTTATTTATTTACAATCCTATTCGTCATGATTTATTTAAAACTTTTCATAAGATAAATTACTTATTAGGGCATAACATGCCTTTGTAAAATTTTATTTATATACAAGTTCACATACCTCACGGGGATCACTCAACACTCGGCCGAAAATGTATTTTTGTGGGTCACTCGAGAGCGGCATGGAACTTACTCCTACCATAGGCTTGCCAAGCAATCAATCCTCCTCCTTTTTAACTTATATACCTTTGTAAATATCAAGAGGACTTTGTGGGTAAAGGGTTAGGCTTGGGTTAAAGGTAGGTGGTTGGGTTAGTGGTTAGTAGAAAAAGGGCGAAAAGCGTAACAAGTGTCGGTTTTCGTATGACTTTCTATTTTTGTAACTTTTATTTTGATGAAGCTATTTATTCAAACAAAGTTATTTTTGATAAACTTGTTTGTTTATTTTCTTTTGCTTCATCATCAACACAATTGTGTTGTTGTTTTTTTTTTTTTTTTTTTTTTTTTTGTAAAGTCATATGAAGAACCGAACTTGTTACTAAAACAAAGGGTTAAAATTGAAAAAGGTTTTGGTGGGTAAAAAGGGTGTTTGGTTTGGGTTATGAAATGAAAAGGTTTAGGCTCAAAGGGGCTAACTAGGGGGATTTTGGGTAGGTGGTAAAAAAGAAAAATAATGGTGTAGAAATAAAAAGGGTTAGTCCTAATGCCTCCATCATTTACTTACTCGGGTTTAAGTTGGTAAGGACCGGGAATGTATCGTCGTGGCAAGTTCTAGAGTTGTAAGAACCGAGCGGCTATTCACACAAGAAACGAAAAATGAGCATTTAATTTAAAGATATATATTTGTATGCTCAATAAAGGCTCAAAACTCACTTTTGTGGGAATGGGTTTTTATGTGTTCAAGTATATATAATTAAATTTTAACTAAGCTTGTCATGCCTTTTCATAATTTTCTTATGTTGGTTCTTTTTATCACGACGCTATCGGTTGTAAATTTGTAAAAATATAACCTTTTTAGAATTTTGAAATTCCCAAATTAAACCTAGACAAGTAAAAAAATTGAAAATTTTTGAAAAAAATTTGGGGTGATTAGCGGTTCCAATAGAGTTTTGTGTAAGGCTTGTTATTAGGACTTGCAAGATTCAAGGTTTTAGCATCCCCCCCACACTTAAATTACACATTGTCCTCAATGTGTCCCAAAAATAAGTTTTTAGGTTGATTGAATGTGTAAAAAGGTGTAAAAAAGCAAAAAATTTGTGTTACTGGGCGCTGAACACGGCCCCGTGTTATCCGGGCACGGCCCCGTGTTCAAGTGCCAGTAACAAAATTAAAACAAAAGAAACAGAAGTCTGGACACGGGGGCGTGTTGGGTGAACACGGCCCGTGTCCAGTTACCTGAACTGGTTCTTTTTCTGCAGACTATGCAGCACGGGGCCGTGTTGGGTGGACACGGCCCGTGCCGAGCTTACTGTAAACGAAGAAATTTGTCGGACGGTTCTGTTTTCCTGTATGGAGTGCTGGTTCAAGTTTCCCTTGTATCCTTTGCCATCTCAAGTGTGTTTTATTCCTGAAAATTAAAACTAACTAGAAAACAAGAAAATTAATCTAAACTAAACTACGGATAGTTCCGTGGAATGCCTCCATGGTGCGCCACGTTTATAAGGGTCCTTGGCTAGACCCTCCTTATCGGGTGGTTCGGGCTCATCTTCAATTAGGGGGTCGTCATTGCCGAATGGATATTTCATTGATCGCTCAAGATCGACACTCTTTTTAAATTCCCCTAATTGAAGAGGTAGATTGTTGAACTTCCGGTTTTTCAAAGCTTCGTGAGTTTTTACAAATGGTCGTCCCAACACTAGAGGAGCGTCATCGAGGATGACAAAATCGGTCGGGATTACCATTTGATTTGTTTGAACCAATACATCCTCAACTATACCGATTGATTTTATTACTTTCCGATTGGATAGAAAAATGGGTATTTGAAGTGGAGAAAAATCACTAATACTTAATTTTTCGAAAATGTAGTTAGGCATTATGTTAACACAAAGATTTTTATCGATTGTGACATTACTAATAAACGAATTTTGAAAGAAACATGGAACCGGTGTAATGTTAATTTCAAATGGGTCTTCTTTTATCAGTGAGGTTTGATCATCAGTTAACTTAACACTTACCGTTTCGTCAATTTTAGTGTTAGTGTTTAACTCTTTTAAAAACTTAGCATGAGTGGGTACTAAACAATGATTTTCAAAAGAAGGTGACAAGAGATTAATTTCTTCAAAATTAGACTCTTCTTGAATTTTAACGTTGTCGGACTCACCTTTTTCGTTGTTTAACTCATGTGTCGGTTTTTCACTTATTTGTTCTTCCATTTTTACAATTTCAGTTATCTCTTCCTTTTTTAATTCTTCTCTTGCGCGGGACTCCTCTTCCCTTGCGCGAGATTCTTTTATACAGCGATCGATAACTCTTATGTGTTCTAATATCCTATCGGTTACTTCGGTTATAGAAAAAGAATCGGTATTTTCTAAGCTTGAATCCGGTTGTTCGATCCTTTGTTCCTCATAATACCCATATGAAGTAGATGGTTCACACCATTGTTCTTCATTGTAAGCATATGATGGATAAGGGTCGTAATTTTGTTCTTCATAATACTCATATGAGGTGGGTTGTTCACGCCATGGTTCCTCATAATAAGCATACGAAGGTGGTGGCTCATATCTTGGTTCCTCAAAGTATGAGTATGAAGGCTCATACCTTGGTTCATCAAAATATGAGTATGAGGGAGGAGGTTCATACCTTTGGTCTTCATATGATGTGTATGAAGTTGATGGCTCGTACCTGGGTTCCTCATAGTAGGTGTATGAATTGGATGGTTGATATGAGTGACTATTTTGAACCGAGCGTGTGTTACGACAATTAGTGCAATAGTTACCCCTATAATCATCCTCCTCATAGGTGCAGTTGTAGCCTCCTGAGTATTGATCCATAAGAATCACTCAGCAGACCACAACCAAGTCCCGAGATCTGAAAACAAAAAGAAAAAAAGGAAACAGAGGCTGGACACGTCCCCGTGTTCAGTGGACACGGCCCCGTGTTCAGAAACTGTATCTGGGCGTTTTAATTAAATTTACTGATTTCGTTGAACACGGGGCGTGTTCAGTGAGCATGGCCCGTGTTCAAGCTTCTGTTACTGGGTGTTTTATGAAAAATATGCCGCACGGCCCCGTGTTCAGCGAGCACGGCCAGTGTTCAACCTATTGTAAATGCAAAACTAAACTAAAATGCAGAAAAATGTGGGCCCGTTTTGAAAAGGTTTTGAAAAACTGATTAGGCCGTCGATTTTAAACTTTCCTAAAATCCTTGTGTCCCCGGCAACGGCGCCAAAAACTTGATGCGTGTGAAGTGTTATATATATTAGGTGTATATTTTAAGCCCTTTTAACACTTATTTTTAGCCAAGTTTTAAATTTATAAAACACGATATTTTACTAACACTAAACACACATATGGGCAAGTGCACCCATCGTGAGCGTAGTATAGCGTTGGCAAGATACCGAGGTCGTCCAAGGACACAAGAGCTTTTAGTACCGGTTTATCCTCAACGTCTAATCAAAATAGAAAGTTTAGAAAAATGTTTTAAACTAAGAAAAAATAAAAACTAACTAAAATGCTGAAAAGAAAAATAAAAATAAAAACAGATAGACAAGATGAATCACTTGGTTCCGACTCGTATCTAGTGTAACCTTTGATTATTTCCGCACTTTTGTACATAATTAAGAGATTATCTTAGTTATTGTAGTAGGCCCCTCTTTTGAAGGTGACGTTACCCTCACCCCAGTAGTTTGAGTCAGCAAGGATACAATCCTAAAAGGGTGGATTATTGGAAGATAATGAATTAAGTTATTAATGCAATATTATGGTAGGCCCCTCTTTTGGAGGTGACGTTACCCTCGACTAAGTAGTCTGAGTCAGCAGGGATACAGTCCTAAATAGCCGGGTTATAGTATTAATAGTAGTTAACTTATGAGGGGATCAAAGAGTTTGGACCCCCGCCATCCAATACCGTGAAGTATTGAAGGAGGTCCTACTAAATTTGACCCAGGTCCATTGCAGGACCTCTAAACGCTGAACAATGGCAAGACCTTTACCAAACCGTTCCCTTAACCCCCGACCAGGTAGCCAACATACCTCCATATAGACCGTGGAGATATGAATGGTGAAAATCTTTTATTTTATATAGACAGTAAAATAATTTCAAGACACCACGGACAAACGATAAAGAAAGATCACCTTCAACATAAGCAACTAGTTATTAAAGTCATTAATACGAAACCAAATAAAAAGTGCAAAAGCTTAGAAATAAAAAGTATTACACTAGACACTTTGTCTTCACCAAGTGATGTAAGAGACTTAGGCAAACATGGCCTTGATTGTCAAGAACTCTTACGATCAATCTTGGATCCCGAGACGACTCACACACTCTACGATGGACAATGGATGATGGTTGTGGATGATGGTGTTATGGTGGTGGTGGGTGGTGGGTGAAGTGTGAGAGAGGTGGTGTGCCAAGGGATGGTTTGAGCTTGAGCCAAGCACTTCTATTTATAGGCTGAACAGAAGCTCGGGCACGGCCCCGTGTCCAGTGGGCACGGCCCCGTGTCCACATCCTTCTCTTTCTTCATTTAATGCAGCTTTGTCTTATTAGTTGACCACGCCCCCGTGTCCGCTGAGCACGACCCCGTGGTGCAGAAGAATCTTTGTACTATGCAGATTTGCTGGATTGTGCGAACCTTATAGTTGACCACGGCCCCGTGTCCGCTGAGCACGGCCCCGTGGTGGGCAATAGAAGCTTCTACCACTTTGTCTTTTCTGCTGACACTTGGGCACGCCCCCGTGCTGGCTGAGCACGGGGCGTGTTCAGGCTTCTGATCTCTTGTTTTGCTTGGGAAGATGTTGTTGTGGGGTCGGGCATGTCACGTTTTGTTCCTTTTCTTGTATTTATGTTAGATTTCGATGTCTTTTTGCTTCTTTTGTTAATTTGAGCTCATTTAATCCTGAAAATACAAAAGGAAGACAAAAAGCACACTTTTTCCAACATTAGTACTAAAAAAATGGTTAGTTTTATGCCTCATTTGATGAAATTTATATGTTACATTTTGAACACATCAGTGGCCCAACTTCCATTTGAGTTTGGGCCATGGGCCAGTCCACAATAGGGGGAAGGTGTGTAATTTATAAGGAATATGCGGCCCGAATGCCTTGCTCGGCCGAGTTCAGATTATACGCACATACAAATGCTTTACTAGTAAAACTCAGATATACTCAACAGACTTTACTCAGATAATTTACTCACTCAACATATACACGTAATTATAATGTAAGACTCACTCAGATACTTTAATCATTCAACATGTACACGTAATTATAATGTAAGACACTCACCGAAAGAAAATAGCACGAGAATCTCAAAAGTACAAGTTGTCACACTGTTGTTGTACACTCTTCATCTAGATGCGTTTCTAGAGTTTGTACACCCTCAGACATCATCGTAGAATCTGTCTTAGTATTCCATTCTAGTTCATGTTCTTGTTCAGTTAAGGGTACTGAGTCAAGAATAAATTCTTCATCGCTTTCACCAAGTATTATCGGATCCAAGCACTCTTCTAAGACGAATGATCTTTAGATTTGCTATTAAGTGTATGGCATCATCAGCTACTCCAGTAGCTATTATCCCTTCCCTGTCACGTTGAGCAATACGAAAATTTAACCATTCCTGTTTGTTATAACCACAATTACATGAAATAAAATGATATTTAGATTATTATTACAAAATGACATACCGTAATGAAGTTCCTGGTATTCTGACCATCAGCTCTGAAGTAACTGTTTGAAGGATTACCATGAATACCGGCTGGAATCTGCTTACTAACATCAGGTTTCGCAGCGGTTACATTGTTTGCTGCTGGTCACATTGTGTTCACCCTCTAAATGACCAAAACACTAACCCTGCAAATAGTTCCAGACAAAAGACTACAGTTAACTCCATTTCAGTTTTAATTACAGTTTATAAGTAATTAAATAAGGATCTCTTAGTTTTAATCTACATAACTTCAAATTAAGGAAGTTAAGCTGTCAATAGCACTGGTAGCGCCCACAGCTTCTGATTTACGTTTGCCTGCATTGAATTACCATTTCATAAAATTAAAACCCCATTAACATTAGATTAAATCTTGCTAGATGTTACCTGAAACAACTGGAGTCTTTGACTGAGGTGTTACATCGATTATAACCGACATTTGACTTTTGTAATAGTTGATGGAAGTCAACATACAAGTTCTTGCTCTGCATCCAGATAGGTGATTGTCTTTGTTTCTCCAGAAAGCACCTACAGATTTTTCTGTTCAGTTATAGCATATCACATAGCATCCAAAAGCTCATAAAATACCTTTATACCTTTTCTCTCAAATCTTCAAGTCGTATTCTTTCATCAGCAGCATGTTGCAAACACAAACCATATTAGTGGTCAATCTTCAAGTCATATTGATTGACGCATACTCGCATAGTGAGCAAGTGTTGAGCCAACACGGAACATAAATTGGGATTGTCAAACCATTTACCTACTTTAGAGAGTTCCTGAAGGAACTTTTCAGCTACCGAACAAACCTTCTTCAAGGTGCCCTCCTTGCGTTCCTTCAGTACTGCCTACAGGTGAGCAAAAAATGATTAAAAACACGGAAATTGAAATAATTGACAAAATGTATCAAAATAACCAACCCAACGTACTAACCGACAGTTCGTTTTTGCGTTTTTGGAAACCGAAAAATGCGGTTCAGTTTCGGTTATGCATCCCTCCAAAACCAAAACACATTGAACCAAACTCCAATAATTGAGTTTTATGACTATAGTTGCCATTCATATTAAATTATATGGTGAAAATGAAAAAGACCTGCTTATTGAGAACATATAATAGCACTAAAAATATATGGATGTAAACTCATTAGCCCAAAACATGTGAACTATATCTGTACATTCCACAGCCTGTAAAACATACTTCACTGCACATACAGGTTGATCTATCATTACCTAAAATCAAAACTGTCATTTTCTACATAAACCAAACCAAAAGCATTTGAATTTACAAAAGAATACATATAGAGACCAACCTCAGTCCACAACACGTAGCCAGCGACGAAACCCACGAATTACTCCTCGGAAGCGCCCCTTGCAGTTCATCTGCCAGCTCCATTGATTCATACTTAATCTCTATTTTATACATACAAAATATACAAATTAAAAGCTCATTAAAACCTCAAATACGATTATATGAAGAAAAAAAATCTACTTATTATTTAGAAAGAATAGTTAAAGTAAAGCTTTAATTTTAGCATTCAAACCCTCGGCATCATGCTTCAAAACCCGTACAATGTCAATCACATTTAGATATAGCATCCTGTATATACTCAGCAACTTTTGGCCCATTTTCATATCAAAACTTTTTAAGCAAGTCAATAACAGTAGCAACTAACTTTTGTTAGTGTTATATGACAGATTCATATAAAATCCCCAAATCTTAGACTAACAATTAGTCATTTCATTTCACGATTTAAAATCACAAAGAATCCGAAATAGACATTTGGCCAAAAGCTATCAGGTTTTATTCAACGATTTAACACATCTATATTTTAGCTATGAATTACAAGGTGCAGACACATACTCGACTACCACAATTAACGATTACACTTAAAACCTTTAATCATGTAAGAAACACAAGGGCATATACAATCATAGCAACAATCATCCCATAATACCCTCTAAACTGTTAACAACTAACAAAAGTTAACACCATCATAATCTAAAAACATGTTGCAATTGATATACATTCAAAACAATTTACTGATTTCATTTCGGTCATCATCGCAGTCAAACATCATCATCCATTAAACTCTTATTAATAGTTAACACATAAGACACACTTCCATTTTGTAATTAAAAACCACAGAGGATTCAGAACACTATCAGACATATGAGATGAAAAACAAAGATCTCGGACACTGACCAGAGAACCCAGAGAACGGGTGAGCGTGTGTGTGCCAATGTTTCTTCTCGCACTCGAATCCAGGACTCGAACTGAAGAGGACCACCACCTCTGATGACAGCCGGAGGTTATCTCTGCCGTCATCAGTCGTCGATAACCTCCCGACATCACCTGTAACTATGACCGCCCGAAGTAACAGTGTCGGAACCCTGCCGTTGGTCACTCGTCGGTCTTCCTCTTCTCCGTTCATGCTTCCTTGCACATCAATCTCTCTCTCAACCTTTCTCTCTTTCTCGATTCTTCAGTCGGATGTTTCAGTCGTCAGAGTGTTTATGGACTAAGGAGGGGCTTTGAGTGTGGGTGAGGTATTGATTTCATCAGAATCTCCAAATCGAATTCAAATCAACATCAAATTAAACCTAAATTGAAATGAAATGAAATAAGAAAGAGTTATAGAGAGAGAGAGACCTGGTTTGAATTTTGATTGTGGAGCTTCAAATGAAATGAAGCGTCTGCATCTTTAAATCGAATTTATAACATAGGTTTGAATTTGTTCGAAAACAACTGCAAATCATCACGCTGCATCTTCTTCTTCGTCTTCTGAAAGTGAAGAATGGAGAGAGTAGAGAGAGAGATTGAAATGGATTTTTGAATTTTGAAGCTTTGAGAAATTGCAAAGAAGTTTTTATACTATGATTTGAATTTTGAATATGGAGCCAGGTGTGACAACTGCCACTTTCTGGTAATCTACGTACATTTAAAGCAATGATTTACATTATACAGGTATGTGTTTTGAATATTCAAACTGCATGATTACATGATATACATCTTAGAACACTCATGGAATATTCATTTATGATGCACATTATTCATTTTTATTGGTTACATTTGAAATAGTCTAAACAATGCATCGAAACAACTAGAGTAGTACCTAGTAAACTAGTGTGCTGACGAAAACTCAGGATCCGCATAAACCATCTAAATTACATCTTTAGGACTCAGACGAAAGTCCAACATCAAATATACATTAAACCCTATATGGAAATACAAGGGTTTGGTTTAATACTTTCCCGATGTCCGATAACACTAAAAACTGCCGAAAAGCACTAAAAGCGACAATTTCAACACTTTTCCGCAGAAATTCTGCAGAAATCAGCTTTCTAATATTTTTACGACATGTAAAAATGTTATTAAACATATAATTCATATGAGGATACTTTCGGGTATCATCCGAACCAATAACTACATCAATTCACATGAGTTACACAACTTAGCGTTCAAATAACGTTTAACCGAAACAATTCGAAACGAATATCCGAACAATGTCGGATCTTTTTTTTAGTGACCATCTAATATTATTTAGATCATATTAGACTAGTAATTGTCACTTAACACCTTCTTAACACATTTATACACTTGAAACATTTAAACACCAAAACACCTAAACTTTGCTAAAAGTTTCTAACACTTTAAACACTTAACAACATTTCAACAATTCAAGACCCCCCCCCCCCATGTTGTTGTGAACGTTTTTAAAGGGGTCCACACCCTAATTTTTTTGTTAAATATCTAGATATTTTATTAGTTTGCAAGTGGATTATGTTGGTGAATTATTACAACACTTAACCACCAAGTAAACTAGCACTTTACCACTCATTTTTCATCTTTTATTACTTTCACTAAAACTCTCTCATCATCTTCATCCATCTTACCAAGAACACCAAAAACCCACTTCACTTTAGTCTTTTATTTGTTGATCAAAATGGATTTCCAAGTAACATAAGAAGATCTAAAGCTTTTGTAAGTAAAAGGAAGGGTTTTCATCCATTCAAGAGTATTCTACCATCAAGATCTTCATCTTCTTAGTTCTTAATCATCTTCTAAGATCATCCCTAGCCAAGTGCTAGAAGTAAGCTTCTAGATTTATTTTTTTCTCATACTTATATTATGTTTATGATTGTTATTATAACTAATAATAACTAAATAATCATACATAATAAACATGAAAAATACAAAGAAGCAAAAATAATAATTATGATTTATTTATGCTTGTTTATGTTGTGATCTAAGACTTGTTAGTTGCATATTTGATCTTGTTATGATGATTATGATATGAAGAACTTGTTAGATAATGTTTTAAAAATATGATCTAACAATTATACATGTTTATGTTAAAGGGTTTTTAACATAAAAGTTTAAATGGATGATCATAACCTTTGATCTTGTGAAAGTATTTAAGGTTTTTATTTAAAAACAAGACTTTTACAAAATTATAAAAAGTAACATACAACATGAGATTTTTATAAAAGTTGTTAAAACTAGAAGTAAACTTGGTTTTTGAACTAGTTAGCATATGTTATGATCATGTCCAAAACCCTACATGATTTGGAGATCATTTTGATAAGTTTATGTTATAAAAATCTCATATGTTTTTAGTTAAGATATTGAGTAAATTGATGGTGATTTGGAAAAGAAAATGATATGTTTATTAAACATGGCCAAATGATTAATACAAAGGTTATATGGCCATTTTTTTAAAAAAAAGACATTATGTTAAGAAAACTATCATTTTTGGTTAAATCTTTATTAGATTAAAAAGTTTTTTTTTTAGAAAGGCTTTTATAAAAGAAAAGAAAAGACAAGATAAATATATATATTTTTTTAGAAAATATATATTTGATCATTTTAACAACTTAAGTGATGTGTGGTATTTGATGTATTAGTTATATATATCAAAGATAGGAACTTTATTACAATGGTAATAATGAACACATGATACATAATAATCAAAGTCTTATAAGACTTCACATAATAACGCCTTAAAACGAGTTACGGACGATTCTAATAATCGGACACCAATTATGGTCAAAATGAACGACGGACGACTACATAAGTGAATTGCCAATCCGAGGAGTTACTACGACGTTTAGACGATTTATCGACACGAAATATAAGTATCCTATCGATAACAAATTTCGGATGTTTATAAACTTATAAAAACTAGTATGTTTTTATTTACTAACAAGTATACTTAGTAAATTTTTATAAAAAGGTTTTTATAAAAATAAATGGGCTTATATTACTTAAAGGGCTATTTTACTTAATGGGCTATTTTTCTTAATGGGCTTATCTTCATAATGGGCTTAACATAAATTCATGGGCTAAGCCCAAATACTAAACATATGGGCCAAAGCCCAACACTATTCAAGCCCAACACTATTCAAGCCCAACACTATTCAAGCCCAACACTATTCAAGCCCAATACCATTCAGGCCCAACACTATTTGAGGCCCAACACTATTGAGGCCCAACACTATTTAAGGCCCAGCACTATTTAAGCCCAATAACTTGAAAACATGGGCTTGGCCCAATGATACCATTTTTGTAAACACAACTATACAATGGATACATATAAGACACGAAATTCAGCGGATTAGATCCGACTATACAACTCACAAGATACAAGATAACATTTATATATATATATATTTGGTGAAGAATATATATATAACATTTGAACAACTCATTCATCGAATACACAGTTAACGAACAGTAAAGACATACAAGTCTTACACATATTGAAGACGCAAGACTTGTACTCAAGTTCTTTACAAAGACCGAAGTGTCTAACAAAAATAAGAACATTTGTAGGTCGCAACGCTATTCAGGACGACCGCACGTGAGATCATAATTACTTCTATTCACGGACGCAATTCAGTGAGTTCATGTTCCCCTATTCATTTAAATGTTTTACAACTTTACAACTATCGGGGAAGATACATGTTCAATCGTATGTTAAAGTTAGGGAATGAAACACCTTAGATCATGTGCGAATTAGGGTTATACATATAAGCACCATTAATCCAGTTTGGACCTAGGTTCAAGGGGTTAGATCTAATGGGTTTTGGCGAGCCCCACTCTTGGTCGTGGACCCATACAGAAGAGTGCGTTTGTGTCCCAGTCGATAGGAGTCGACATAAAATCGTCTAGGGTTGGATTGCTTCCTAATTCGTCACACATATTAATGTCCTCGCGAAACATTAATGATCAACGATTTCATTGACGCTTTACATACTACATCATACATACAGATACATTTTATACAACTCATATGTTGTGGATACAGTTTATACATCATACATACAGATACATTTTATACAACTCATATGTTGTGGATACAGTTTATACATCATACATACAGATACATTTTATACAACTCACATGTTATGGATACATTTTATACAACTCACATTTTACAGATACATCTCATACAGCTAAACTGCATGAACTCGCTCAACTTTTGTTGATGTTTTCAAACTTAACATGTATTTCAGGAAATTAGTGGACCTGGCAGACATTTCAGTCAAGGAAAGCAAGTATCAAGACTCCATGCCACCATTTGAAGGGTTTGCCCGTTATATACCGCCTCTTTGCGGTGATATAGTGGTCAAAGCCTTGACATTTTAAGACTTACATTTTGATGTATAGAACGATGAAAACGCATTTTCATTTGATGGTTTGTAACAAATACATTTAACTTATGTTGCGTTCTTTCGAAACAATTATGACAATGGCATTGGAGCTTGTTTTTATTCATTTAGTATTGTTCACTTATATTGTTATGCAATGAGAACTGATCAGATCACACCTCGCGCTTCCGCTACGAGCGGGTGTGACACCAGGATTTTGAATCGTCAGAGGTTTTGAATTTTGAATTTTGAATCGTCAGAGGTTTAAGGCAGTGGTTTGAATTTATGACATAGGTTTGAATTTTGGAGATAGGCAGTGGTTTGATGGTAGACATTTGGAATTTGAATGTGGGCCACCTTTGAATTTTAAAGTCTTTTAATATTAGGCTTTATGATGTAAAAATGACATAAGAAAAGCCTTGTTGGACAGCCTATCTAGCTGACACATCAGTTTTTCTTATGTCACTGAAGTTTCTCCTTTTATAGAAAGTATAGATTAGATTAGATAGGATAGATATATGGAAAAAATTCTGGAGAGAGAAAACTGTATAATTTTTTTAATATTTTTAAAAATGGTTGTGAGTGAAGGTGAGAGAAAAGGTAATGTTAAATGTATAAAAATATTATTTAATTTAAAAGAAGAGAGAAAAAATAGTTATTTTTAGTGAAAATATATATAGATAGGGATTTGATTGTGAATGCTCCTGTGAAAAATACATCAAAAAGTCAACCACCTAGTATTAGTATGATAAATTTCATAAATTTGTCTAAAATATTATGAAAAATATCATTGTGTATGTTAAGTTTTCTTAATAGTAATTGTAAAACAAGTAATATTGTATTTTGATTGAATTTAGATAATACATTTCTAAAACAAGTATGTAGTATTTTCATGGAAGAATTCTAAATTTCAAACATAACTGAAAAACAGTAAGTTAAAGGTTGATCGATAACGGCGTTATTTTGACTTTCTACCTTTTGTTTTTTACTTCACTCCTTTGTAAGTTTCTGACAAGCTTGACAGAGATGAGAGATCACCGTCTTCGCTTCATCTGATCGTTCATGGTCGCCTAAGATGCCTGTCGCAACTAAACTACTATGAGTCGACATCGAAATTTATCACCCTTGAAGAGGATGAAGAGAGATCGTGGCTGCTAATGAAGAGACGCGAAGAACAGAGCCTGTTGGTGAAGATGATGAAATGGTAGAGAGAGAAAGAGGGGTAGATGGTAACAAACCAAAGCTTCAAAATGTGGATGAAATATGAATCAAAAGTGAGTTTTTCTATGATATATCTATGGGTGGAAATAGGTATTTGTGAATATGTAACATGCCTGAAACAATTCTGGAAGGTAAGCCTCAGCTTTTATGACTTAAGTTTTGAATACATATTTAATTAAGGGTAAATTACTTTTTGAGTCCCTTTGTTTTAGTGGTTATAACTAGTTGAGTCCAAAAGTAAAAAGTTTAACGACCTGAGTCTCTATAAGCATTTTCATTAACCATTTAAGTTCTTTTGAGTCCAAATTTTAACCTTTTGAGTCCAATTTTTTGGACTCAAATCGTTATAAAATGAACAAAATTAGACTCAAAACGTTATAAAATAAATGACTAGGGACTCAAGGCGTTAAACTTTTTTATTTTGGACTCAAGTGGTTAAAACCACTAAAACACAAAGACTCAAAAAATAATTTACTCGATCCTAAATCGGGAGATAGGATAGAATGAGGTTCTATAAATCAAATGAGTATTTGAACTCATATGGCATGATTTAATAGACCTAACATTCTGATTTGGAAGTTAACCTAAGTGCTTTTGACCCGTTTCGACTCGTTACGGTAGTTTAAGCTACTATAACGCGTCGTTTGCGTAAAACTAAGGTCGGATGGTTATCTATGTCCTATGTCAAGTCTTACATGCCCAATTATGCCTAAATATGTTACTAAATCAGTTTAGATGTCAAAAACTTAATCACATATGCAAAATATGAATTTATGCTTAAAAAGGGCATTTTGGTAATTTTCTATGGGCATTTTGGTCATTTTCATTTAGTTTTATAATTAGGGTAGACCTGGCAAACGGGTCGGGTCGAGTTGGGTCATGGGTCAAAACGGGTTCGGGTCGAAACGAGTCAATTAAAAAATGGTTGTTT